>JBBGZY010001087.1:972500-1378929 GCA_037952925.1 Lithobates clamitans
CAAGTGGTCGTAGCCCTTCTAACACCCACCCTGGGTGCCACAGTGGATGCTGCAGTGCAGAAGGGGATGGAGCAGTTTCATATAGAACTCCAGAACCAGGCTCAACTAATTTCCCACACAGAGGAGTGGATCTCCTCACTGGAGGATGAAGCTACAGCTAATGCTGCTGTTCCCGCATGCCTCACACACTCTAATAGAGTAATAGAGAATTGTGGGACAAATTGGATGATTTAGAGAATCATTCGAGAAGAAATAATCTGTGGATTATTTGACTACCAGAATCATTCTCTAACACACAGCTCACAGATCTCTGTGTCACAAATATCCCTGAGCAACTTGGCCTCTGCACACAATGCGTCATCAAGCGGGCTCACCGCATAATCCTGCACACTGAACACTGTGCTAACCCCAGACCAGTCATCATCAGATACCTCAATTACGCTGACAAGAATGCCATCCTACAGTTCCGTCACCAGCGAACCCCCTCCATTGATGGTGTAGACCTGCTGCTGTTCGCTGATTATTCTATCAAGGTGATGAAACAGCGCAAAGCATGCTCGTCAATCTGCTCGACCTTATACAACAACCATGTCAAGTTCACCCTGGCCTACCTGGCTGTTCTCCATATCCTATCTCCTACAGGGGAACATCTCACTTTCTCATCCCCAACTGAAGCGGAGCACTACATCAATCATCCTTCCGACATGGACACGGAACACAATAGCTCTGCTGGGTACTCTCCCTCAAGAGCCATTAAGGACTCCCGGGCCTCAACTAAGAGCCAATCCAGCCCTGAAAAGCCCCTATACAAGCGTAGTCGCTTCACCAACCAAGTTAACCGCTCAGAAATTCGCTGAATTGTCCATGATGCCATCCAGATTTCAGAGTCCTGATGGGAGCTGGTAACTTAATTTTTTGATCCCTTTACGTTTCCTGCTATGTTATGAACAATATGACCACTACCTTAGTTGCTGTTTGACTTGCACTGGTTTAGTAGCACTTGGTTTATTAGCCATATTTTATGTCCTTTCTAGTCTCAGCTGTTCTCTTGCTCCCTTGTGGGTTTAAACTTTGAAGTCCGATCAGTCGCTCATATACTGGCTGCTCCTACCTGATATCAGCGGGTCTCTTTCCCTTATCCCCCCTACCCCTTTCCCTTCCATCCCCTTTATGAGAACCTTCCTTTGGATTCCCTCCTTCCCCCGAGGCTTGATTTTCACCCCCGAGAGAGGAATGATCACTAAGCAGGAGCTCTGCGTGGGTGATGATCCCCATGTGGAAAAAAGTGGAGTCAGTAATACACACCAGGTGGTTTTTCCACTTGGCTCTGTGTATGTGTATGTGTATATATATATATATATATATATATATATATATATATATATATATATATATATATATATATATATATATATATATATAGTGTTTTCCTGTGTTATTTACCTGTTATGCCGTTCTAACATCAGATGATCTCCAATGTATGTACACCCCTCACTTCACTAGAGAAATGACTGCCATAAGGTTCGATAACATGTTAACATTTGTTCAAAATATATATAGATAATTACTGCGCTGTCAGAGGAAATAAACGTGAATAAGCAGCTAACACATACAAGTGACCTAATCAAGTAGTTACAACCATATAAAGAAAAGTGTAGCGCTAACGGTTATAAACATAATCAATGATCATGTGCAAAGTTTAGTATAATATATATGGTACATAAATGTGCATAATAATCCTTAGAAAACAGTACACATTAAGTCCGTAGTGTAAAGAAAAAGTGCTATTGGTACATCTATCATACACTATTTAAAAAATAAATTAAAAAGTTGAAGTCCTTAGAGGGTTAGAAAGTCCTTAAGGAATGTTTAACACCAAAGATTGTGAAGAAACTTTATGTGTGTGTTGATAGAAGATCCACCACCTTTAAGCTGGAGGCTTACCGGAGGGATTGGACACAGATGGGTGTACACCCACTGGGTCAATCTAGCTTTTAATTGTGGGGATCCACGATGGTATCTGTACTAAAGGTTTAACCAGGTGGCCCGGATGCTTGCGAGTATTAAATATAGTATAGGAGGTAGATCCACTCAGGCATCCAATATGTATATAGAAGAAATGTAAAGATACATAGCGTGATACTGTATAAACGATTTAAAACTCATTTATTGAGAATAAAAACACTCACATTTGAGAAGAAAAAACAGCGCTTGTAAAAATGTAAATCTCTGGCAATGTTGGTGGTGTCAGCAGTAGTCCCAATGCGTTTCGTCCTAGGGGACATCATCTGGGGTGCTGCACCACCCCAAACATTGCCATTATATATACTCAAGGACCCCCTTGCTGAACCTTGGCTCCAATCAGCTCCGTCGCTCGATTAGGGCGACTTCCGGGTATCCACAAGATGGCGCCGGCCATCAACAGTGTGATTTCCGAGTATCAATAGATTGTCGCCAATCACACGCGTCCCAAATCTCGTTCCCAGACAGAGGAGGTGGAGCGCACGGATCTAAGCGTCATGCGCTCCACAGCTCGCTGGGAGGTGCTGGCATGAACCGCATCCTCGTATTATGGGCAGCGTGTGGGTGAGGAGAAAGCGTCGTGACGTCACAACGTTATATCTCAGGTCCAATTACGGGGAAAAAAGTATGTGAAAACAGAGGTGAGAAAAGCCCTGAATATGGTTAAAGGTCTCTCAAACAATATGAAATATTTTTAATTAGGAAATGAAAAAGTAATCTAGACTATTAACAGAAGGGCTGCACATATGGTACGCCACCTCTGTCCAATATTACCAGGTTGATATATCACCTATATATATGCATGGCACTCATGGCACAATATGTGCCATAGTATCAAACATATACAGAGGGGTAAAAGCCAAAGAAAAAAGTTAGTAAAAAATTAATAAAAATTAATCAGTGCAACAGGAACCACGGCCCAACATGAAGGTCCAACTTAACAAATATTAAAAGTTAAAATTGGCCAATAAATTTAATGTGGTCATGTCATGAATATTAGTATTAATTGAAAAAATTGAAATTATATAATTCACAGTAGCAAATAAAACAATGTGAAAATTAAAAATAAAAAGATAAAAAAATACAAAAATATTGGATCAAAAAGGGGAATATGTCAAAGACAGACATAAAGAAGTGATGATGTCTTAAGATTGGTTAATGAAGGCATTGATGTCCCACTCGACATTGAGTCCCAATGGCGAGTGGGACTGGATCTCATATATCCAGTAAGTTTCCAATTGTGATACACCACGAGTTAGAGCCCCTCCACGCCACAGAGGAACATATCTATCAATAATAAGGAATTGTGTTCCAGACGGATCTCGATTGTGATGCTGTCTATAGTGTCTGGGGACCGTATGTTTGATATCACACCCAATAATTTTTGCTATATGTTCCCCTACCCGAGTGGAAAAAGTCCGAGTGGTACGGCCCACATAGTGTTTTCCACAGGGGCAGGTGATAAGGTAAACAACATGCTTCGTTGTACATGTGCAAAACATTTTATTTGGGTATGTTTTATTGGTCATATTTGACCGAAATTCAAGTGTTTTATGTCTGCCACTGATATTATATTGGCACACTGTGCACTTTTTGCACGGAAAGTAGCCCACTAGTTTGTGAAAGAAAGTAGGGCGTTTAGAAGGGTCGATTACATTTGGTGCAACCCTATTCCGTATAGAAGGAGCCCCCCTATAAATAATTTTGGGTCTTTCTGGTAGAATATTACCCAGAACATGATCACTTTTCAATACTTCCCAGTGGCGTTCTATAATGGTTTTTATATCTCTGTGTTGAGTTGAAAAATAAGTCATCAGAGAGTATTTATAGGTGTCACCGGGTGTATGGGAAGTTCTAGGGCTCAAGAGTGATCTTCTTTCCGTTCCTAAAGCATGCTGTATCTCGGCTTCAAGAGTGACTGAGTCATAACCTTTACCAAGGAACCTTTGTTTCAAGGACAATGCTTGTATTTGAAATGTGTCAGTATTACTGCAATTCCGTCGCAACCTTAAAAACTGGCTACGAGGAACTGATCGCAACCAGGATTTATGATGGCAACTGTCCATAGGTATGAAACTGTTGCGATCAGTTGCTTTGAAGTGAGTTTGAAATTTAAATTGTCGAGAATTGATCTCTATATCTAAATCTAGGAAATGTACTTTAGTAAAACTGTATTCTAGGGTGAGAGAAATTCCCCTATTATTCCTATTAAGGAAAGAGAAGAAACTCTCGAGGGATTCTGGAGGGCCGTCCCATAGGAGGAGGATGTCGTCTATGTATCTAACCCAAAGGATCAGATTAGGTCTCTGATCCGAGTAGACGACATCCTCCTCCCACTTGGACATAAAAAGATTTGCAAGGCTGGGGGCAAATTTAGCCCCCATTGTTACGCCTTTGTGTTGCAAAAAAAACTTGTCATTAAACCAAAAGTAATTGTGTGATGTGGCGAACTCTAATAATTCCACAATAAATTGTCTCTGAATGTCGGTAAGTGATAAATCCCTATTTAAATAATGTGTGACCGCCTCTATACCCAAATCGTGTGGAATACACGTGTAGAAGGAGGCCACGTCCGCCGTGGCTAGTAAATAATCTCCTTTTAACTGGACATTCTCCAACTGTCTTATGGTGTCTGTGGTGTCTTTTAGATATGATGGTATTTTTTTGACTAATGGTTGTAAATATGAGTCAACGTAGCGGCCAATATGAGATGTTATTGAATTAATACCACTTACTATGGGCCTTCCTGGTGGGTGCAGGGGGTCCTTATGGATTTTTGGTAAGTGATAGATTATAGGGATCCTAGGTGCCGTGGGTATCAAGAATGCCTTCTCTTTTTTGTTTAGTATCTGTCTGTCATATCCCCTATTAACTAATGCAACCAAATCCTTCTTAAAACGATTGGTAGGATTCATAGGTAATTTAGTATATGTATCCTGATCACTCAAGATCCTATACATTTCAGCTATATAATCAGTTTTGTCCATAACAATGATTCCCCCCCCCCTTTGTCTGCCGGGCGGACAATAAGGTCCTTACGATCACATAATGACTTAAGACCCTTTATGTTCATAGACTGATTATAATGTTTTTTAATGGGTAATTTGGCTAAATCTTTAAAAATTAGGTCTTTAAAGATAGTGACCGCAGGCTCATTAAAGTGACAGAGATCATCTAAAGATTATTTCCTGGAACATTAAGGGGCTTTATTCCCCCAATAAGTGTATGCAAATTCTTAGACATCTAAAATGTCTTCGGGCTGATGTGGTGCTCCTTCAAGAGACCCATCTATCCGCTGATGATTTACCACGTCTTCATAAATTATGGGTTGGAGATGTATATGGCTCTCTGGCGGTAGGCCGCAAAGCAGGGGTGGCTATTCTGCTACATAAAAATCTGAGACACACTATTCGAGATATCCGAGTCGACTCAACTGGCCGCAAACTGATGCTACGTCTATCATTAGCTTCTAAAGACATCGCTATCACTAAAATTTATGCCCCCAACTCCCCTGATAATTTATTCTTCCAGGACATGGTGATTTGGATCTTGGACGCTCCTGAGGCTCTCCACCTGGTTGGAGGAGACTATAACTCTGTTATGCGTCCATCAGAGGACTGTGAAGACCGTTGATCCCAGGCACCATGAAATCCTGACTCTCTGACAACAGACTTTACCCTACTAGCCAGGGCCATTTCATCAATAAATTTTGTAGACTTTTGGCACCTAACTAACCCGACTGACCAAGACTTTACTTTTTTTTCAGCCCCCACACAATTCTTTTTCACGAATAGATTATTTTTTTGCCTCCCAAGCTTTACTGTCAATGATCTGTGATCCAGAGATTAGCAACACAGTGATCTGAGATCACATTCCAATTATTGTACACCTGACCAACATCAAACCATCATCGCCCTCACCCAATTGGCTATCCCCCTCATATTTAGCTAAAAACAAGGATTTTCGCCACATGCTCCATGTTGCCTGGGTGGATTATGCCTCCACAAACGGTGCACACCTTACCGACCCAAGCCTCCTTTAGGAGGTGGGTAAAGCCTTCCTTAGAGGTAAGATTATCTCATATACTGCACAATTCAAAAAACACACCCGACAGCAATACATGCAGGCTAGTGAGATGCTACGATCAACACATTCTATTTTAACGCATAATCGCTCCTTGGATAACATTAGAGCCTGGCAGCTCGCTAAACAAAACTTTGATCTATGGGCTGTGCAACAGGAAGCAGCTAAAACATCCTACTCTACACTTAATTTCTACAAATACGGTAGCAAAGCGGGCAAACTTTTGTCCCGACTATCTGCATGTCCTAAACGACCTACCTATATTTCTGCTCTTAAGAACACTGCTGGCTCTCTTGTTTCCTCCCCTGCAGAAATTAGTAAATTACTTACTGATTATTATACATCCCTCTACTCTGAGGACCCGACCAATCAGAGTAGAGGGATGTATAATAATCAGTAGGTAATTTACTAATTAAATTTGTTATCCAGGGTGCGACTGCTCCAACTCACCACCGAACACTTAGAGACCCTTAATGCTCCCATCTCAGTGGAAGACATCCAAAAGACAGTTAAATCCTTAGCTTCATCGAAGGCCCCAGGCCCTGATGGATACACTGCCGAATTCTACAAACTGGCTAGTGATTTCATCCCCGACACTTTGAAACATGTATTTACCGCCATGTGGGAAGGGGGCCCATACCTCCCCACAGGAACTCAGGCACACATTAAACTAATATCCAAAAAAGGGAAAGACCCGTTACACGCAGGCTCTTTTAGGCTAATTTCACTGATAAATGTAGACGTAAAGATTCTATCTAAAATAGTTGCCTCATGTCTAGCTACCTTACTCCCCTCCTTGCTTCACCCAGCTCAATCTGGCTTTGTTTCAGGGCACCGCTATTATCTCTCTAGATGCCTAAAAGGCTTTCGATAATATTATTTTCTCATTGTTATTTAGGGTAATGACTGCATTCGGTTTTCCAGGTTCGATTATACGTTTTTTTTGCACCAAATGTATGCATCCCCAACACTTACTCTGGATTTTATCTCGGACACCATACCTCTTACTAAGGGAACAAGACAGGTCTGCCCCCTCTCCCCTTTGCTCTTTAACAGAGTGATTGAACCTTTGTCCAGGATCCTTAACTCGCCTGCGGGTGTTAGTGGTATAATTATCAGTGACCAAACTATCCGTTCCACATTATTTGTGGATGATATTTTGCTCTTCTCAACCAACCCTCTTTCAGATTTTGATACACTACGTGACCTATTTGCGGCCTTTCGACTCAGCTCTGGCTTTAGGATTAATTTTGACAAAAGTGAGGTTCTAGCATCAAACCCCCGGTTATCCACTAAATGGTGGTTGTCTACTCCATTTACTCTAGCCACTCATTATATCACATATAGGGATGAGCCGAACACCCCCCGGTTCGGTTCGCACCAGAACCCGCGAACGGACCGAAAGTTCGCACGAACGTTAGAACCCCATTGACGTCTATGGGACTCGAACGTTCGAAATCAAAAGTGCTCATTTTAAAGGCTAATTTGCATGGTATTGTCCTAAAAAGGGTTTGGGGACCCGGGTCCTACCCCAGGGGACATGTATCAATGCAAAAAAAACTTTTAAAAACGGCCGTTTTTTCGGGAGCAGTGATTTTAATGATGCTTAAAGTAAAAAAAAAAAAGTGAAATATTCCTTTAAATATCGTACCTGGGGGGTGTCTATAGTATGTCTGTAAAGTGACGCGTGTTTCCCATGTTTAGAACAGTCCCTGCACCAAATGTCATTTTTAAAGGAAAAAATCTCATTTAAAACTGCTTGCGGGTTTAATGTCATGTCGGGTCATGGCAATATGGATGAAAATCAGTGAGACAAACGGCATGGGTACCCCCCAGTCCATTACCAGTCCCTTTGGGTCTTGTATGGATATTAAGGGGAACCCCGCACCCAAATTAAAATAAGGAAAGGTGTGGGGCCACCAGGCCCTATATACTCTGAACAGCAGTATACAGGCGGTGCAAACAAGACAGGGACTGTAGGTTTGTTGTTAAGTAGAATCTATTTGTAATTTTGAACATTTTTAACGTGTTTAGCTCCAGCCAAAAAATCTTTTCTAAGCTTTTTGGAAAACATAGGGAAGGGTTATCACCCCTGTGACATTTGTTTTGCTGTCTTTCCTCCTCTTCAGAAGATTTCACCTCACTTTTTTGTCCCAATGAAAAATGTTTTTTGAAAATTTGGGTTTTTTTGTGGAACAAGGATTGGAAAGCATCAGTGGAAAGGAGAACTTGTTTTCCCATATTAACTCTTACAGGAGAGAAATTCCCTTCCTAGGGGTAGATTTCATCTCACTTCCTGTTGTCTCCTTCCGTTTGCAAGTAGGAGTCGTTTGTAAGTTAGATGTTTGAAAGTAGGGTCCTGCCCTATATACTCAGCAGAAATTTGGGCCTTAGGTGTTGCTGTGGCCACAACACTGTAAGCCCTCACAGGGCCCTGCTGTGAAATATTAGATCAAGAATTGTAATTACATGCCCCTGTTGAACAGGAGCTGAAAAATTAGGCCTTAGGCACTGGTGCTGGTGCCACAACACTGCAACCCCTCACAGACACTCTAGTTGGAACGCAGGAACGAGCCCTGCTGCAAATTATTGCTTCAAAAATTGTAATTACACGCCCCTGTTAGACAGGGGCAGAAAAATTGGGCCTTAGGCACTGGTGCTGGTGCCACAACACTGCAACCCCTCACAGACACTCTAGTTGGAACGCAGGAACGAGCCCTGCTGCAAAGTATTGCATCAAAAATTGTAATTACACGCCCCTGTTAGACAGGGGCAGAAAAATTGGGCCTTAGGCACTGGTGCTGGTGCCACAACACTGCAACCGCTCACAGACACTCTAGTTGGAACGCAGGAACGAGCCCTGCTGCAAAGTATTGCATCAAAAATTGTAATTACACGCCCCTGTTAGACAGGGGCAGAAAAATTGGGCCCTAGGCACTGGTGCTGGTGCCACAACACTGCAACCCCTCACAGACACTCTAGTTGGAATGCAGGAACGAGCCCTGCTGCAAAGTATTACATCAAAAATTGTAATTACACGCCCCTGTTAAACAGGGGCTGAAAAATTGTGCCTTAGGCACTGGTGGTGGCGCCCAGAACCAAAAATGTTCTTACAAGCTATCAGCGTGATGATTGAGGAGGAAGAGGATAATTACTCAGGGATAGTCACTCAGCATCAGCATAGGCAGTCTTTGAAGGGATCTGAGATTTCAAAAAAAATTATTCGGTTACATCAGCATCAGGTGCTTGGTAGCTGGTGGTGATCCAAGACTCATTCATTTTTATGAAGGTCAGCCGATCGACCGAGTCGGTGGACAGACGCACCCTGTGATCGGTTACCACGCCTCCAGCAGCACTGAATGTGCGTTCCGAAAGAACGCTGGATGCAGGACAGGCCAGTAGCTCAATTGCATACTGTGCAAGCTCTGGCCAGTGATCCATCCTCAAGACCCAGTAACCCAGAGGATTTTCGGTGGGAAAGGTGTCCAAGTCTGATCTTGCCCCTAGGTATTCCTGCACCATGTAAAACAGACGCTGGCGATGGTTGCTGGAACCGATCATACCTTGGGGCTGCGGACCAAAAAATTGTCTGAACGCATCGGTCAGACGGCCACCTTCTCCACCGCTCCTTCTTTGACTGACCGAAGCCTCAGCAACACGTTGTCCAGAAACAGGAGTTTGTAACCTCCCAGTCTCTGGGAACGCGTTGCACAGACCTTTCTGCAAGGCCTCCCGAAGATGTTTCATCCTCTGCTCCCTCTGCGATGGCAAGATAAGGTCCGCAACCTTACCCTTGTAACGTGGATCAAGGAGGGTTGCCAGCCAGTATTGGTCCTTCTCCTTGATACCACGAATACGAGGATCCTTACGCAGGCTTTGCAGGATCAGGGAGGCCATGCAGCGTAGGTTTGCTGAGGCATTCGGTCCGGAGTCCTCTGGGTCACTAAGAACGACATGGTCCGCAGCCACCTCCTCCCAGCCACGTACAAGTCCATGTGTTTCTTGGGACTGATCCCTTAAAGACTGCTGCTGATGCTGAGTGCCAGGCTCCACCTCCATACTGACACAATCTTCCTCCTCCTCCTCTTCCTCCTCGTCCTCTTCCTGTGTGATCGGCGGGCACGCAGGAACACTGTCTGGATAAAGGGGGCCTTGAGAGCTAAGGAAGTCCTCCTCTTCCTGCCTCTGTTCTGCCTCAAGTGCCCTGTCCATTATTCCACGCAGCGTGTGCTCCAACAGGTGGACAAGGGGGACAGTGTCACTGATGCATGCACTGTCACTGCTCACCATCCTCGTGGCCTCCTCGAATGGTGACAGGACAGTGCATGCATCCCTGATCATGGCCCACTGGCGTGGGGAAAAAAAACCAAGCTCCCCTGACCCTGTCCTGGTGCCATAGTCGCACAGGTACTCATTTATGGCCCTCTGCTGCGTGTGCAGCCGCTGCAGCATGGCCAACGTTGAGTTCCACCTGGTGGGCATGTCACAGATTAGGCGGTTCTTGGGCAGGTTAAACTCCTTTTGGAGGTCCGTCAGCCGAGCACTGGCATTATATGACCGGCGGAAATGCACACAGACTTTCCTGGCCTGCCTCAGGACATCCTGTAAGCCCGGGTACCTGCCCAAGAACCGCTGCACCACCAAGTTAAGGACGTGAGCCAAACAGGGCACATGGGTCATTTGTCCCTGTCGGAGGGCAGAGAGGAGGTTGGTGCCATTGTCGCAAACCACCCTTCCTGCCTTAAGTTGGCATGGCGTCAACCACCTCTGAACCTGCCCCTGCAGAGCTGACAGAACCTCTGCCCCAGTGTGGCTCCTGTCCCCCAAGCACACCAGCTCAAGCACCGCATGGCATCTTTTGGCCTGCGTACTTGCGTAGCCCCTTGAACGCCTACGGAGCACCGCTGGTTCCGAGGAAGAGGCCATGGAGGAAGAAGAAGAGGAGGGGGTGGAGGAGAGAGGTGTGTCACAATCAGCATTTTGGAGGCGTGGTGGCGGAACAACCTCCAACACTACTGCACCTTGTCCTGCATCCTTCCCAGCTGCCAGCAGAGTCACCCAATGCGCCGTGAAACTTAGGTAACGTCCCTGTCCATGCCTGCTGGACCATGAGTCAGCGGTAATATGCACCTTACCGCTGACCGCCCTGTCCAGCGAGGCATGGACATTGCCTTCCACATGCCGGTAGAGAGCCGGAATCGCCTTCCGTGAGAAAAAGTGGCGTTTGGGTACCTGCCACTGAGGAACCGCACATTCCACAAACTCACGGAAGGGGGCAGAGTCTACCAACTGAAAAGGCAGCAGTTGAAGTGCTAGCAATTTTGCCAAGCTAGCATTCAACCGCTGGGCATGTGGATGGCTGGGAGCAAACTTCTTTCGGCGGTGCAGCAGCTGGGGCAGGGAAATTTGCCTGGTACAATCTGACGTCGGTGTACCAAAAGCAGATTGCCCACAAGTACTTGGCTGTGACACACCTAATTCTACACCTTCATTCCTCTCACTGCAGGTCTCAGAGAGGACTGAAGGTCTAGTGGGGTTGGAAATCTCAGCTGATGAGGAGCAAGGAGAGATCCTCTTTGTTCTTTGGTGTGGGTCTTTTAGATACGCTTGCCAACGAACTGCATGGCAGGTCAACATATGTCTGGTCAAGCATGTGGTACCCAAGCGGGAGATATTTTGGCCACGCGAGATACGCTTGAGACATATGTTGCAAATAGCAGCGGTGCGATCTGATGCACTCGTCTCAAAAAAGGCCCACACCAAAGAACTTTTTGAATAACGCGCAGAGACTGCAGCGCCCTGCACATGTGGAGCTTTGGGGTGTGATGCAGTCAATGTGCTGCCCTTAGGCTGGCCCCTGGAGGGCATCCTGCCTCGTTGGTGATGTGCTGCCGCCGCCTCCTCCTCCTCCTCCTCCTCCTCCTCCTCCTCTCTCCTATCAGGCACCCACGTTGAGTCAGTGACCTCATCATCCCCTCCCTCCTCATCACTGGAGCAAACCTGGCAGTATGCTGCAGCAGGGGGAGCATGACTGCCAGATTGCTGTCCTTCTTGGGCACCCCCTCTGTCCGCGCTCATGTTACTGCCTTCATCGAGCTCAGCATCGTCATCAGAGCCTTCCAAACGCTGGGCATCCTCCTGGAGCATGTACCCAACACTGTGGTCAAACAGTTCGAGGGAATCCTCATGAGGACATGGTGGAGCTAGGGAAGGAGTCACTGATGACATTGAGCTGAGGGAAGAGGCCGCTGCTTTGCCAGACAAAGCACCCTGGGCATGGGTGAGAGAGGATGAGGAGGATGAGGACGGCTTGGTCATCCACTCGACCAAGTCTTCCGCATGTTGCGGCTCAACATGGCCAGCTGCCGAAAAAAAGGCCAAGCGTGTCCCATGGCCACGTGCTGATGAGGATGCACCGTCTCCACGACCAGCACTAGACACAGAGCCTGCTTGCCCTCTCTTATTGGCTTGTGACTGTCTGCCTCTCCTTCTTGGCCTTCCAGACATACTAATGGCCTGTAGCTGCACTAAGCTGGGATAGAACACCTGTAATTTTCTTCAAGTAGCTTTATATACTGTAACCAGACAAGCCTGCCTGTCAGTAGGAAGATAACAGGAACGGATCTAGCTGAACACTGAGCAGGACGCACTGTACTAAATGTAAATAGTCTAGCTGCCTGACCGTGGTACTAATAGGATCAAATAGAACACCTGTAATTTTCTTCAGGTAGCTTTATATACTGTAACCAGACAAGCCTGCCGGTCAGTAGGAATTTAACAGGAACGGATCTAGCTGAACACTGTGAGCAGGACGCACTGCACTAAATGTAAATAGTCTAGAAGATAACAGGAACGGATCTAGCTGAACACTGTGAGCAGGACGCACTGCACTAAATGTAAATAGCAGGAACGGATCTAGCTGAACACTGTGAGCAGGACGCACTGCACTAAATGTAAATAGTCTAGAAGATAACAGGAACGGATCTAGCTGAACACTGTGAGCAGGACGCACTGCACTAAATGTAAATAGTCTAGAAGATAACAGGAACGGATCTAGCTGAACACTGTGAGCAGGACGCACTGCACTAAATGTAAATAGCAGGAACGGATCTAGCTGAACACTGTGAGCAGGACGCACTGCACTAAATGTAAATAGTCTAGAAGATAACAGGAACGGATCTAGCTGAACACTGTGAGCAGGACGCACTGCACTAAATGTAAATAGCAGGAACGGCTCTAGCTGAACACTGTGCGCAGGACGCACTGCACTAAATGTAAATAGCAGGAACGGATCTAGCTGAACACTGTGAGCAGGACGCACTGCACTAAATGTAAATAGCAGGAACGGATCTAGCTGAACACTGTGAGCAGGACGCACTGCACTAAATGTAAATAGCAGGAACGGATCTAGCTGAACACTGTGAGCAGGACGCACTGCACTAAATGTAAATAGCAGGAACGGATCTAGCTGAACACTGTGAGCAGGACGCACTGCACTAAATGTAAATTGCAGGAACGGATCTAGCTGAACACTGTGAGCAGGACGCACTGCACTAAATGTAAATAGCAGGAACGGATCTAGCTGAACACTGAGCAGGACGCACTGCACTAAATGTAAATTGCAGGAACGGATCTAGCTGAACACTGTGAGCAGGACGCACTGCACTAAATGTAAATAGTCTAGAAGATAACAGGAACGGATCTAGCTGAACACTGTGAGCAGGACGCACTGCACTAAATGTAAATAGCAGGAACGGATCTAGCTGAACACTGTGAGCAGGACGCACTGCACTAAATGTAAATAGCAGGAACGGATCTAGCTGAACACTGTGAGCAGGACGCACTGCACTAAATGTAAATTGCAGGAACGGATCTAGCTGAACACTGTGAGCAGGACGCACTGCACTAAATGTAAATACAGGTGCTATGTGTGTGGATGCGCTGCTTCCATCTAAATACGCTTATATCCTATCTATAAAGTGCAAACTTATTCTATATACAACCTAAGATCATATGCAATCAATAAAGATTTTTTTACATATCAAAAATTATAAAATTTATAAAAGTTCAATAATTCAAAAATGTGTGTCACATAATAGCAAAGTCTCCCAGTGATACGTTCAAATCTTCTGTCAATTGCCGTGATTGGCGTGCGCTTGTAATAATACAATGTGCTAGTGACTTAGTGCTCCACCTCCACCTGTGAGATTGGCCACTCACCGGATATTCCTTTAAAACTACACCTTTGGTTCATTCATGGGGATAACCACTCCACTCAAAGGGAACTTCTTCAACAGATATAATTGGACCATAATGTTCCTCATGAAACATGAATAAAAACGATCATCGCGCAATACCGTTAATACTGTTTATTATAAACACAAAGTAAAAACTGTGCACTCACATTTATGTGTGCCCCCCAGCCGGCACAAAGCTATTCCAACAGTTAGGGACGGGTAGGTATAGCCACCTAGTTCGCCTATGTGTGCTGTGCGACCTCCGTTCCTCCCCTCTTGCCTGTTCGCGTCCTCACCAATCCCGTTCGTATTGGATCACGTGGGTCTGTGTTTCCCAGCAGCCTCTACGCGTTTCGCAATTTGCGTCATCAGGAAGCTTTGGGCCGTGTTATGGGCCGTGACGCGCCACATGAATTTAGCGCGAACGGCCCATAACGTTCGCAATTCGGCGAACGATCGAACAGCCGATGTTCGAGTCGAACATGGGTTCGACTCGAACACGAAGCTCATCCCTAATCACATACTTGGGAATACACATAGGTTGAGAGCCATCATTCTTATACACTCAATTATCCACCTTTATTAACAAAAATTTTAAAGGAGTTGGAATCTTGGACAACCCTCCCCCTCTCGCTCTTTGGGAGATTTCACCTATTTAAAATGGTGTCATTTGCACGACTACTCTATCCAATGCAGACCATCCCTCTTTTGTTAAAACACTAAGATGTGCAAAAAATACACAAGGCTCTAAATGCCTTCTTATGGTCTAACAAAAAAAACACGTCGTATAGCTCTCCAAAAACGTTGTCTCCCTAAGTCCGAGGGTGGTGCAGGCTTGCCCAACTTATGTTTTTATAATCTCTCATGTTTACTTAGACAAGGTCTGATTGGCTGTCGGGTAAATCTGGGTATTCAAACTATATGCTTGAGGGAGCTCTGGTCTCCCCGCACACCCTTCCAGCCGTCCTCCATTCCACTCTTAAAACTTTGCCCCTACATCTTAGATCAAATGTCCTCAGAGACACAGTAATTGCCTGGAGGGAGGTGCGGAGACTGCTAGGGCTACCCTCAAATATATGCAGCCATCTTACCATCCAGGGAAACCCCATGTTCCTCCTTTCCACTATTTACATAGCCTTCAACTTGTGGAGCACACGTGGCCTCACTACTGTTACTTCTTTATATTGTGGTGGACCGGGTGAATTTAAACCATATCAAGATCTCTCACGGGAATACTCTCTGCCACCGTCCGATGCTTTCCACCATCATCAGCTGCTCAGCTATCTAGGAACAGGTCATGGACCTCAATCAGATCCCGTACAAAAATCTTACCTGGATATAGTGCTCCAGAAAGACTCTATTTCCAGTCTCTACTCTGACCTTATTACGCACCAAATGGATAAATATCTTACCCCATTCCAGAAATGGTCCTCAATATTCAATGACACTGAACTGCTGGAAAGGATCCTACAAAGCTATCGCCACATCCACAAACTCACTATATCAGAAGCGTGGTGGGAAACCCACTTTAAAATCATTCACAGAGCATATTACCCATTCCGCACTGTGGAGCACCCAAGCTCAATGCCCTTGGTGCTCTTTATCCCACCCTACACTGCTGCACCATTTGTGGGAATGCTCTGCAATCGCTACGTTTTGGGACTCAGTGCTCACATGTATCTTCAAGTTTAGCAAGATACGGCTACCCAAAGATCCACTCTTATGTCTATTTGGATGTGATCTACCAGTCTCCTCCTCCACATCGACAGGGCCACCCACTCTCACACAATGGTCTCATATATGTTTAATGGTGGCTCGCAGAACGATCATGTGCCACTGGATCAAACCATCTCCACCTTTCCTACAAGCCGTGAAGCAAGCAATACTGTCGCTGTTCCATATTGAAAGGCTGGACCAAAGGGGTGTAGCTGATGCTGGAGGTGGATACGTTTGGCAGCAGCATTCATGATGGACTGAACACTGGGTAGCCTATGTAAAGGTAATTCAAAGAGGAGGGAGTTGCAGTAGTCGTGGTGAGGGATGACCAGAGAGTGAATTAGCTGCTGTGTGGTATCATTGGTTAGGAAGGGGCATATTTTGGAGATGTTGCAGTGGTTGAAGAGGCAATATTTGGACAATGATTGGATTTGGGGCCAAAAGAGGAGTTCAGATTCCAGGATTACAGCTAGCACCCTGGCATGCAGGGATAAGTTAAAGGTTCTGCTATTGATCTTGACAAAGTGAGGGGCACATGGGGGAGGAAATATTATAAGCTTGGTTTTGGATAGACTGAGCTTGAGGAAGTGAAAACTGATGTGACTGATGGAGTGAGCTGAGGGGTAGAGGAATAGATGTGGTTGTTATCAGCGTAGAAATGGTATTGAAAGCTGTCAGAGGCTATCAGCTGACCCAGGGAGGAGGTGTAGATTGAGTACAGGAGAGGTCTATAAACATAACTTTGGGGGACCCTGAAAAAGAGAGGAAAGGAGGAGGTAGAATTGTAAATGACACTGAAAATGCAGTGGGATAGGTAGGATGAGAACCAATGAAGAGTATAGTCATGGAGACCAAAGGCGTGATGTTTTTTGAGCAGAAGGGGGTGGTTTATTGTGTCAAGGGCAGCACAGAGGTCCAGGAGTAGGAGTACAGAATATTGACAATTGGTTTTAGCCATTAGTAAATCGTTTGAGAGTTTTAGGAGAGCCGTTTCTGTGGAGCGTTGTGGGCAAAATCCAGACTGAAGGGGATGAAGAAGGTTATTCTCAGTTAGGTGGTAGCTGGTGTTCAGTAAAAGAATGTTTTTTCAAGCTAGAAGACTGAAAATCACTGTGTGAGTTATAAAGTGTTTTCAACTCTAGGAAAGCTCTTGTTGCTCCTATACCACCCTAAATGTCTCTATCCTTGCTCAACAGTTGCCCCTGGCTGTAAAATCTGGGATGAGATGAAGACATTCGTGGCCACCCTCTATAAAGAATATATTGTCTGGCATTATACTGTACCCACCATTCCTGACATCTCTCTCTATTGACAGCCTTATCTGATTCTCTCTGATTTCTTTAAGAACATTTTTGATGGTTGATGCTCCATGTCTTTCAGTGTGATATCTGAAGATAAAGTCAACAATTTCTTCTATGTTTTTGTCTTTAAGATCTTCCCACTTAATGGGTCCAGCTCCACGGGTGGGCGTCCGCTGACAAAGAGTCTTCTTAAAACTTTCCATTCTCTTCCCATCTGTATCCAGAACTTTAAGATGCCTGAATATTATTAATTTATTTATGCTAACTTTTGGACTCTGCAAATAACAAAAAACAAGGGAACAAAATTAATATAGCACTTCTTTCCTACTGGGACATCAATCATAGTATATTTCTTATTTTGTATGCAGGGCTTTTTTCAGCTGGAACCTGGTGAAACTCCACCGCCCTCTGCTCCCTGCTCATCACTATCACTTGTAAAAACAGAAGTTTGGCTTCTGTGTTTACAACCGACAGCTTGTCTTCCAATGGCTCCCACAGATCTGAACTCCTGCGTGGCTCCTTCTGAGTGCCGGATGGGGACAAGGGAGATGCAGGTGCCTGGGGTGCAGTGCAGATGCCGACACCCCCACTGGATGATCTCCCTGCAAGTGAGAGAGAAGCGACCTACAGTGTGCAGGGAGGTACTAGAGCCGTGCTTCAGCTTAATACAACAAAGTAAGACATGTGGAATATGGTGGAGATTTTAAGAAGGGGGGGTGGGGGCAGTTGAGAAGGGGTTGCATGCAGAGGTCTGACCTGAGGAGGGGTAAAAGTAAGATGTGGATGGGGGATACAGAGGTAAGCAGCTCTGGAAAAAGCCCAAACTCTGCACTTTGTATGTAGTGCATCCCTGAACTCTGCACTCTGTGTGTAATCCCCTTCTCCCCTGAACTCTGCACTCTGTACGTAAAGCACTCCTGGTATTTAATTCAAGACCTTCTCACTGTGAAATTTGACCACGCCCACTATCTGATTCAGTTTGGAGAGTGTGTGTGTGTGTGGGGATTGGGGTTTTGGGGGGGGTCGTGGTTGTGAGAAGGACTCTTTGCCCGTAGACTCAGGTACCTTTTGAGCTCACAGAGGATCAATAAATCAGATTCATGGGAGGCAAAGACAGTTGGGTTGATTTACTCAAACTGGAGAGTGCAAAATCTGGTGCAGCTGTGCGTGGTAGCCAATCAGCTTCTAACTTCAGCTTGTTCAATTAAGGTTTGAAAATAAAACTCGAAGCTGATTGGTTTCTATGTAGAGCTGCACCAGATTTTGTACTCTCCAGATTTAATAACCCTATTCACTGCCTGTACAGAATCATATACTGGTCTGGTTGCTCCTTCACTACCAACATTCACCTGGAAGTCATCCTTAAAGTGGAACTAAACTGTATCTGAGCACCACAAGCTTAACTCTGTTTAATTCATTTTTAGGTTGAATATGTATTTTATTTAATGTTTTCAAAATTAGAACAATGAACAGCGACTCTGTAGAGAAATCACTTTGAAAAACACCCCCCCTAGCATTTCTAGCCCTGGCTATCTTGATTAAGGGCAGATGATTCCTGTACCATTTATGTCCTGGAATCCATCTGCCCTTAGCTCAGATATACAGAGAGGAGGGTGTGCTTAGCAAAAAGAACTGAGTCCAGGGAACTACCAGAGCATCTATCTCAATCGCAAGTGGATCTCTTGCCCTGGATATGAACTGCTGAATCTTGAAGTTGAACCTGGATGCCAGCAGGTCTAGATCCGATGTACCCCTCTGCTGGCAAATCTGCATAAACACCTGTGGGTGCAGAGACCATTCTCCTGGATGTATCTGTTGGCGGCTGAGATAGTCAGTTTTCCAGTTCTCTACCCTCGGAATGTGGACGGCAGACAGCACTGGCACATGCATTTCTGCCCAAGACAGTACGTGATTGACCTCCATGTGGGCCAGACGACTCTTGGTGCCACCCTAATGGTTGCCATAGGCCACAGCCGTGGCATTGTCGGTTTGCACCCTTATCAGCGCGAGGCATATTGCCCACAGCTCTAGCACATTGATGGGCAATCCCTGTTCCTTCAGAGTCCATTTTCCCTGGACTGTGGAACTTTCCATGACTGCGCCTCAGCTGGAAAGACTGGCATCTGTGGTCACTACCCCCAACAACAGTGAAAGAAAAGACTTTCCCTGTACCAGATTCTGGTCTACTAACCACCAGGCGAGACTTCCTCCAGCCCTGGGGGTTATGATCATGCAGGAATCCAAAGCCTGCATCCTCCTGCTCCATGCAGACAGAATGTTCTGCTGCAATGTCCAGGATTGGAACTCGGCATACGGAATTGCCTCGAATGAGGAACCCATCCTTCCCAGAAGACTCTTTCGGCTTACCTGCAGAACCTGATCCTTTAGGGCCTCGACCCTTCTTAGAGGCAAGAACACTCTTGCCTGGACTGTGTCCACGATAAGGCCTAAGTATTCCAGACTTTGAACAGGTTTTAGGGCCGATTTCTCTGAATTTATGATCCATCCGAGAACTGGACCATAAAGGTCACGTTTCTTATCAAAACTTGCAGCGATTGATCCCTGAGTAGGAGATCGTCTAACTAGCCTGCAATCAAGATCCCTTGAGATCTTAGAAGACCCAGTACGTGTGCTAGGATCTTTGGGAAGACCCGGGGTGCGGTTGCGAACCCAAAGGGCAGAGCCACAAACTGAAAAAGTTGTTCCTCTATGACAAAGCACAAAAGCCTTTGATGAGGTTGAAAAATTGGCACATGCAGGTATGCATCCCTGATGTCTATGGATGCCAGAAAATCTCCTTCTTAGAGAGAGGTCACAACATAGCAGACTGATTCCATTCGAAAGGGCCGCACTGAGAGAACGATTCAGTGCTCTTAGATCCAGAATTGGTCTTATATCACCATTTGGCTTTGGAACCGTGAACAGATTTGAATAAAACCCTGTTCTCCTTTAGGGAACTGGGACTTACATGATTACCCCCTGCCACCTTAAACGGTCTAGTGCTTGGAGTAATAAACCCTTTCTTGAAAGGTCTGTGGGAATGCTGGACCTCACAAATCTTTGAACAGTGTAATTCCAGCCTATACCCCTGAGACATTGTGCAGATGACCCACCTGTCTTGAATTAGCGTTCCCCACAATCCCGCAAATTGCAGCAACCTTCCCCCCACCCACAGGAGTGGGGGCGTCCTGTTGCAAGGAAGGTTTAGTGCCAGTATTAGCGGACTTTTGGACCCACGGCCTCTTTTGGCCCTGGTCCTGCTTTTTACCTTTGGCAGCAGATCCCTGGTGTCATCGGAACAGCCTAGGGCCTGAAAAACCTGAGGAATTAGCGCGTGGCACCTTAAAAAAGGGCCATGTAGCTACCTTTTTCACATAAAGAAGGGAACTCCTTCCTCCAGATATCTTTTGGATGTACTTATCAAAATCAACCCCAAACAAACTCTCTCCAAAAAGGAAAACCAGCTAGTATCCTCTTACAAGGGAGCTCTGCTGACCAGCTTTTTAGCTGTAAAATTCTGTGCATGTGAACAGACAAAAGAGCCATGCAGGAGATCTGCTGCATGGAGCCTTAAGGGCATCTATAGCAAAGCAAAGAGCCTGAGGCAGATCTGCTCTATCCTGAACAGAATCCTCTGGTTTATTGGGCCATCAAGCCTGATCCTTCAAGGCTTGACAGACCCAATTGCTGCTACTGTGGGCTGAATAGCGGAACCTGCCAGGGCGAAGGATGCATTTAACATGGCTTCCAGCTTCTTATCTGCAGGATCCTTAAAGACCTGTGTATTATCCACTGGACAAGTTAAGGTCTTGTTCAGGGAGGAAACCTGCTACATCCACAACCGGTATGCTCCACTTTATACTAAAGTTTTCCTCCATAGGATATAACAGAGAAAATCTCTTTGGAGACACAAATATCCTGTCTGGGTGCTCCCAGCCGGAATATACCACCTGCTTCAAGAGTGGGTGAAAAGGAAATACCTGTGTACCCTGCTGTGGTTTCAATGAACCCAGGGAGGAACAAGGTGTTTCAGGGACCTCTACTGGAGGTAACGTAAAAGCTGTATGGACCATCTGTACAAAGAATGGATGAGAAGCTTTTGTGATTGAGAGGCTGATTTAATCTGAGCCTCTTCAGGCTCTGAATCACTTGAGGGAGATTCCTCTGCTTCGATATCAATTGTGTGACCGGCCATTACCTCTTCTACCTTGTAAACCCAGTCTTGCTCCAATATAGGAGGAGAAGGGGAAGGGGACCTGTCACGCTTCCTGCCACTTTGTGTGACAGGAACGATCATTCTGGCAATCTTGCCCTCTAAACCAGCCAAAGCTGATGCCAGGTCCTCTTTAGTAATAAACTCTGAGGTAGTAGTACTGGTAGTAGCCACAATGCCAGATAGACGCAGCGGCTCAGATTGCCTGGTGACATCCGGTCTTTCAGAAGAGGCTATTGCAGTAGAGTTCCGATTGACCTCTACAGGGGCCACTGATGGAACACATGTGCCCTTATGCTACAGCGCTCCCCCGCTTCTTTGGAAGACATAGCTTGTTGAAGCAATGGTAACTGGCTTTGTGACAATACACAAGTTCCTCAGTACCATAATTCCCCCTTGGAAGAATCTTTTACAATGAACTGTTCTTCCAGGTACTACAACATAATTAGGCTGTGTCTGTCATCACCCATTGTACTCACGTGTCCCAGGACAGATTGCTCTGTGTCCCCCCTACCAGCCAGCAACATTGTTGCAGGGGAAAATAGATAATAATTGGACTCTGGTTTTTCACAGGGCCACTTACCACCTCTAGTGGGCAAAAAAAGCATTGCAAGCAAAACTTTTTTTTTTAAAGCTTCCCACAGCTTGTGCATTTCTGGGAAGAGAAACGCAGAGCAGCACACCTATGCCCTCTAGTGGGCAAAACAAGCATAGCAATGAAAACTTTTTTTTTCTTTTAAAAACATGTCAGCCTAACATACATTGTTGCAGGGGAATATATAATAATTGGATCCTGGCTTTTCACAGGACCACTTACCACTCCCACCACAGGACAATAGCCTAAGCCAGCGGTCCAGCCTTCACCCATTGTGGCAGGTTCTGTCACCACGGACCTTCAAGGACTGGGTACCCTTTTAGCATGAGGGTCCACTCCCTTGGACCTGTACAGCACCCTGCAGAAATGCCTTAGCGCTGTGGTGTCCAGGATTCCACTACACAGGGTCCAGCATCCAAAGGTTGCATTACAGGCAAAACCTCGTTGTTGATCCTTTAATCTTCTTTACGAGGCTCGGGTACCATTTATCTTAGCATAGTAGCTTTTTGAAATGGATCCGATCTAGAAACGCTGTCTCTTGATTCTTAAGAACCTGTGCGGGATTACAGCATGCAAGCTCACAGAGAGCTCAAAAGTGACCATCCACCATTTTAGACACTGGCAAAAAAACTGGAGTACTTCCTGTAGATGAGGGGTTATATAGAGGATCACTTATGGTTTTTGGTTATTCTACCAGTGTCCATTCACCTATAGGTGGTGCATAACCCAGGTAGTAATGTATATGGCTGCTCTGTGTCCAGTGATTTACGATAAAGAAATACATGTTTATCTATTTACTAAGGCTAGCAGCATACTGTAAGGATTAAAATATAGTTAACATTGAATAAGAGAGTTTAATTATACTTTAACTGCTTGCTGACCACATAACTTAGTTATACGGCTCTCCTGTGCCAGATCACATACTAGGTACGTGATTCAGCACTTCAGGGTAGCGAGCTGCTGGCACCGTGGCTGTGTTGTGATTAGACACAGCACAAGCCGATTAGTCGGTGCTGGCTAGTGTCAGACTGTCCGTCGCAAAATAGCAGTCCTGATATAAGTCACCGATTGCCACCATTACTAGTATAAAAATTAATTAATTAAATAAATAAAAAATATCAGTATGTATAGTTTGTAAATGCTATAACTTTTGCACAAATCAATATATGCTTATTGGGATTTTTTTTACCAAAAAATATGTAGCAGAATACATATTGGCCTAAATTAATGAAGATATTCAATTTTTTTATTGGATATGGTTTATAGCAGAAAGTAAAAAATATTGTTTATTTTTTTCAAATTTGTCCGTCTTTGTTTGTTAATAGTGCAAAAAAAGAAAGAAAAAAAAACTGTGGTGATCAAATACCACCAAAAAAAAGCTCAATTTGTGGAAAGAAAATTGTAAAAATTTAATATGGGTACAGTTTTGCATGACTGTGCAATTGTTAGTTAAAATAACACCGTATCACAAAAAATTGCCAAGTCACGAAGAGGGGGGAAATCTTTTGGATGTCAAGTGGTTAAAGAGCCTGCTGCCATTTCAGGATAATGTGTCATCTGTTTTTGTGCACACCCAAACTGTCTCTCCTGTAGCAATAAACTAAAAAGATTAAAGTGATTGAAGCCTAATTGTTGACACAGAGGTCTAGTCCTGGGCTAATTACTAGAGAATAGGGATGAGCTTCGAGTTCGAGTCAAACTCATGTTCGACTCGAACATCAGCTGTTCGCCAGTTTGCCGAACAGCAAACAATTTGGGGTGTTCGCGGCAAATTCGAAAGCCACGGAACACCCTTTAAAAGTCTATGGGAGAAATCAAAAGTGCTAATTTTAAAGGCTTAATATTCATAGTATTGTCATAAAAAGTGTTTGGGGACCCGGGTCCTGCCCCAGGGGACTTGTATCAATGCAAAAAGAAGTTTTAAAAACGGCCGTTTTTTCTGGAGCAGTGATTTTCATAATGCTTAAAGTGAAAGAATAAAAGTGTAATATTCCTTTAAATTTCGTACCTGGGGGGTGTCTATAGTATGCTTGTAAAGGGGCGCATGTTTCCCGTGTTTAGAACAGTCTGACAGCAAAATTACATTTCAAATGAAAAATAGTAATTTAAAACTACTCGCGGCTATAATGAATTGTTGGTCCGACAATACACATAAAAGTTCATTGATAAAAACGGCATGGGATTTCCCCACAGGGGAACCCCGAACCAAAATTTAAAAAAAAAAATGGTGTGGGGGTCCCCCTAAATTCCATACCAGGCCCTTCAGTTCTGGTATGGATATTAAGGGGAACCCCGAGCCAATTTTTTTAAGAAATGGCGTGGGGTCCCCCTCAAAATCCATAGGTATGGATTTTAAGGGGAACCCCGCGCCAAATTGATTTAAAAAAAATGGCATGGGGTCCCCCAAAAATCCATACCAGACCCTTATCCGAGCACGCAACCTGGCAGGCCGCAGGAAAAGAGGGGGGGGACGAGAGAGCGCCCCCCCTCCTGAACTGTACCAGGCCACATGCTCTCAACATTGGGAGGGTGCTTTGAGGTAGCCCCCCAAAGCACCTTGTCCCCATATTGATGAGGAGAAGGGCCTCATCCCCACAACCCTTATCGGAATCTGGAAGCAACCTTTAACAAGGGGACCCCCAGATCCCGGCCCCCCATGTGATTTGGTAATGGGGTACAAATGTACCCCTACCATTTCACAAAAAAAAAAAGTGTCAAAAAAGTTAACACAAGAGACGGTCCTTTATTAATTTCTTCTTCTTTCAGCTTCTTCTTCCAACTTCTTTCTTCTGGTGTTCTTTCGGTGTTCTTCTTCCTCCATCTTCTTCTTCATCTTCATCTTCTCCATCTTCTTCGTTCGCTCTTCTCGTCCCGCATCTTCCTCCAGGCTTCTTCTCCGCTCCGTCCGCATGATCTGCCTCAGTGGGAGTCTTCAGCCGTGTGACGCTTCGCTTCTTCTGACCCTTTATATATAACGGAGGGCGGGGCCACCTGGTGACCCCGCCCTCCTCTGACGCACAGGGAATTCACAGGACTTCCCTGAGGCTTTGCCCCGTGTTGTCAAAGTGGGGTGGGGTCACGGGACCCCACGCCATTTTTTTAAAAATGTTGGCGTGGGGTTCCCCTCAAAATCCATACCAGACATGAAGGGTCTGGTATGGATTTTGAAGGGGACCCCCACGTCATTTTTTTTTAAAATTTTGGTTCGGGGTTCCCCTGTGGGGAATTCCCATGCCGTTTTTATCAATGAACTTTTATGTGTATTGTTGGACCGACAATTCATTAATAGCCGCAAGTAGTTTCAAATGACTTTTTTCCTTTGAAATGTCATTTTGCTGTCAGACTGTTCCAAGCACGGGAAACATGCGCCCCTTTACAAGCATACTATAGACACCCCCCAGGTACAAAATTTAAAGGAATATTACACTTTTATTGTTTCACTTTAGGCATTATTAAAATCACTGCTCCCGAAAAAACGTCCATTTAAAAAATGTTTTTGCATTGATACATGTCCCCTGGGGCAGGACCCAGGTCCCCAAACACTTTATGACTAGGGATGAGCATCGTCTGTTCGAATTGCGAACGATATGGGCCGTTCACGCCAAATTCGTGTGGCGCATCACGGCCCATAATTCACTGCGGCATCGCAGTGCATTGCTGGCTGATGATTGGGAAAGCATGCACTATGACCCGCATGCTTGGCCAATCACAGCGCCGTCAGTAGGGAGAGCTGTAATTGGCCAAAGCCAGGGAGGCTTTGGCCAATTTTGGCTCAGGGGGTTTAGAACATGCCCCACACTATATAAGGCCACCTGCACGGCGGCCCTGTGTAGTGTGTGTTCCGGCGTTGAGAGAGATAGATAGACAGAGAGACAGTGTCATTTCATTTGAGTTAGCTAGATTAGGCAGGACAATCAGTGAGTTAGCTGCACTTACAGTGTATTGTGTATATATATATATATATATATATATATATATATATGCATCCCAGGTGTTATATATATACACTGTATTCAGTTTAGCTAGATCCGTTCCTGTTATCTTCTTACTGACAGGCAGGCTTGTCTTGTTACAGTATTTACAGCTACCTGAAGAAAATTGCTGGTGTTCTTTTGATCCTATTAGTACCACAGTAAGGCAGCTAGACTATTTACAGTTAGTGGGGTGCGTCCTGCTCACAGTGTTCATCTAAAACTACAAGTTAGTGCGGTGCATCCTGCTCAAGCTAAAACTACAAGTTAGTGCGGTGCATCCTGCTCACAGTGTTCAGCTAAAACTAAAAGTTAGTGCAGTGCGTCCTGCTCACAGTGTTCAGCTAAAACTACAAGTTAGTGTAGTGGGACCTCTGCACAGTGTTCATCTAAAGCTACAAGTGCAGTGCGTCCTGCTCACAGTGTTCAGCTAAAACTACAAGTTAGTGGGGTGCGTCCTGCTGACAGTGTTCAGCTAAAACTACAAGTTAGTGCAGTGCGTCCTGCTCACAGTGTTCAGCTAAAACTACAAGTTAGTGGGGTGTGTCCTGCTCAGAGTATTCAGCTAAAACTACAAGTTAGTGCGGTGCGTCTTGCTCACAGTGTTCAGCTAAAAATACAAGTTAGTGTAGTGAGACCTCTGCACAGTGTTCATCTAAAGCTACAAGTTAGTGCAGTGCGTCCTGCTCTCAGTGTTCAGCTAAAACTACAAGTTAGTGTGGTGCGTCCTCCTCACAGTGTTCAGCTAAACCTAGAAGTTATTTTTTGGCGAGCTCTGCACAGTGTTCAGCTAAAGCTACCTGTAGAAGGTTGGTGGTGTTATACTACAGGCAGGCAGTTGATTTTGCTAGCTGCAGTATCAGTACATATATATATATATATATATATATATATATCCCAGCTTAGTGCAGCTACAGGCCATTAGTATGTCTGGAAGGCCAAGGAGAGGCAGACAGTCACAAGCCAATAAGAGAGGGCAAGCAGGCTCTGTGTCTAGTGCTGGTCGTGAAGACGGTGCATCCTCATCAGCACGTGGCCGTGGGACACGCTTGGCCTTTTTTTCGGCAGCTGGCCGTGTTGAGCCGCAACATGCAGAAGACTTGGTCGAGTGGATGACCAAGCCGTCCTCATCCTCCTCATCCTCTCTCACCCATGCCCAGGGTACTTTGTCTGGCAAAGCAGCGGCCTCTTCCCTCGGCTCAATGTCATCAGTGCCTCCTTCCCTAGCACCACAATGTCCTCCTAAGGAGTCCCTCGAACTGTTTGACCACAGTGTTGGGTACATGCTCCAGGAGGATGCCCAGCGTTTGGAAGGTTCTGATGATGATACTGAGCTCGATGAAGGCAGTAACATGAGCACGGACAGAGGGGGTGCCCAAGAAGGACAGCAATCTGGCAGTCATGCTCCCCCTGCTGCAGCATACTGCCAGGTTTGCTCCAGTGATGAGAAGGGAGGGGATGATGAGGTCACTGACTCAACGTGGGTGCCTCATAGGAGAGAGGAGGAGGAGGAGGCGGCGACACATCACCAATGAGGCAGGATGCCCTCCAGGGGCCAGCCTAAGGGCAGCACATTGACTGCATTACACCCCAAAGCTCCACATGTGCAGGGCGCTGCAGTCTCTGCGCGTTATTCAAAAAGTTCTTTGGTGTGGGCCTTTTTTGAGACGAGTGCATCAGATCGCACCGCTGCTATTTGCAACATATGTCTCAAGCGTATCTCGCGTGGCCAAAACATCTCCCGCTTGGGTACCACATGCTTGACCAGACATACGTTGACCTGCCATGCAGTTAGTTGGCAAGCGTATCTAAAAGACCCACACCAAAGAACAAAGAGGACCTCTCCTTGCTCCTCATCAGCTGAGATCTCCAAACCCACTATACCTTCAGTCCTCTAAGACCTGCACTGAGAGGAATGAAGGTGTAGAATTAGGTGTGTCACAGCCAAGTACTTGTGGGCAATCTGCTTTTGGTACACTGACGTCAGATTGTACCAGGCAAATTTCCCTGCCCCAGCTGCTTCACCGCCAAAAGAAGTTTGCTCCCAGCCATCCACATGCCCAGCGGTTGAATGCTAGCTTGGCAAAATTGCTAGCACTTCAACTGCTGCCTTTTCAGTTGGTAGACTCTGCCCCCTTCCGTGAGTTTGTGGAATGTGCTGTTCCTCAGTGGCAGGTACCCAAACGCCACTTTTTCTCACGGAAGGCGATTCCGGCTCTCTACCGGCATGTGGAAGGCAATGGCCATGCCTCGCTGGACAGGGCGGTAAGGTGCATATTACCGCTGACTCATGGTCCAGCAGGCATGGACAGGGACGTTACCTAAGTTTCACGGCGCATTGGGTGACTCTGCTGGCAGCTGGGAAGGATGCAGGACAAGGTGCAGTAGTGTTGGAGGTTGTTCCACCACCACCCCTCCAAAATGCTAATGATTGTGACACACCTCTCTCCTCCACCCCCTCCTCTTCTTCCTCCTCCATGGCCTCTTCCTGTGCTTTGTCCTCGGAACCAGCGGTGCTCCGTAGCTGTTCAAGGGGCTACGCAAGTACGCAGGCCAAAAGATAACATGCGGTGCTTGAGCTGGTGTGCTTGGGGGACAGGAGCCACACTGGGGCAGAGGTTCTGTCAGCTCTGCAGGGGCAGGTTCTTGGGCAGGTACCCGGGCTTACAGGATGTCCTGAGGCAGGCCAGGAAAGTCTGTGTGCATTTCCGCCGGTCATATAATGCCAGTGCTCGGCTGACGGACCTCCAAAAGGAGTTTACCCTGCCCAAGAACCGCCTAATCTGTGACATGCCCACCAGGTGGAACTCAACGTTGGCCATGCTGCAGCAGCTGCACACACAGCAGAGGACCATCAATGAGTACCTGTGCGACTATGGCACCAGGACAGGGTCAGGGCAGCTTGTTTTTTTTCCCTCATGCCAGTGGGCCATGATCAGGGATGCATGCACTGTCCTGTCACCATTTGAGGAGGCCACGAGGATGGTGAGCAGTGACAGTGCATGCATCAGTGACACTGTCCCCCTTGTCCACCTGTTGGAGCACACGCTGCGTGGAGTAATGGACAGGGCACTTGAGGCAGAACAGAGGCAGGAAGAGGAGGACTTCCTTAGCTCTCAAGGCCCCCTTTATCCAGACAGTGTTCCTGCGTGCCCGCCGATCACACAGGAAGAGGACGAGGAGGAGGAGGAGGAGGAGGAAGATTGTGTCAGTATGGAGGTGGAGCCTGGCACTCAGCATCAGCAGCAGTCTTTAAGGGATCAGTCCCAAGAAACACATGGACTTGTACGTGGCTGGGAGGAGGTGGCTGCGGACCATGTCGTCCTTAGTGACCCAGAGGACTCCGGACCGAATGCCTCAGCAAACCTACGCTGCATGGCCTCCCTGATCCTGCAAAGCCTGCGTAAGGATCCTCGTATTCGTGGTATCAAGGAGAAGGACCAATACTGGCTGGCAACCCTCCTTGATCCACATTACAAGGGTAATGTTGCGGACCTTATCTTGCCATCGCAGAGGGAGCAGAGGATGAAACATCTTCGGGAGGCCTTGCAGAAAGGTCTGTGCAACACGTTCCCAGAGACTGGGAGGTTACAAACTCCTGTTTCTGGAAAACGTGTTGCTGAGGCTTCGGTCAGTCAAAGAAGGAACGGTGGAGAGGGTGGCCGTCTGACCAATGCGTTCAGACAATTTTTTGGTCCGCAGCCCCAAGGTATGATCGGTTCCAGCAACCATCTCCAGCGTCTGTTTTACATGGTGCAGGAATACCTAGGGGCAAGATCTGACTTGGACACCTTTCCCACCGAAAATCCTCTGGGTTACTGGGTCTTGAGGATGGATCACTGGCCAGAGCTTGCACAGTATGCAATTGAGCTACTGGCCTGTCCTGCATCCAGCGTTCTTTCAGAACGCACATTCAGTGCTGCTGGAGGCTTTGTAACCGATCACAGGGTGCGTCTATCCACCGACTCGGTCGATCGACTGACCTTCATAAAAATGAATCAGTCTTGGATCACCACCAGCTACCAAGCACCTGATGCTGATGTAACCGAATCATTTTTTTTGAAATCTCAGATCCCTTCAAAGACTGCCTATGCTGATGCTGAGTGACTATCCCTGAGTAATTATCCTCTACCTCCTCAATGATCACGCTGATAGCTTGTAAGAACATTTTTGGTTCTGGGCGCCACCACCAGTGCCTAAGGCCCAATTTTTCAGCCCCTGTTTAACAGGGGCATGTAACTACAATTTTTGATGCAATACTTTGCAGCAGGGCTCGTTCCGAAAGAACGCTGGATGCAGGACAGGCCAGTAGCTCAATTGCATACTGTGCAAGCTCTGGCCAGTGATCCATCCTCAAGACCCAGTAACCGAGAGGATTTTCGGTGGGAAAGGTGTCCAAGTCAGATCTTGCCCCTAGGTATTCCTGCACCATGTAAAACAGACGCTGGCGATGGTTGCTGGAACCGATCATACCTTGGGGCTGTGGACCAAAAAATTGTCTGAACGCATTGGTCAGACGGCCACCTTTTCCACCGTTCCTTCTTTGACTGACCGAAGCCTCAGCAACACGTTGTCCAGAAACCGGAGTTTGTAACCTCCCAGTCTCTGGGAACGTGTTGCACAGACCTTTCTGCAAGGCCTCCCGAAGATGTTTCATCCTCTGCTCCCTCTGCGATGGCAAGATAAGGTCCGCAACCTTACCCTTGTAACGTGGATCAAGGAGGGTTGCCAGCCAGTATTGGTCCTTCTCCTTGATACCACGAATACGAGGATCCTTACGCAGGCTTTGCAGGATCAGGGAGGCCATGCAGCGTAGGTTTGCTGAGGCATTCGGTCCGGAGACCTCTGGGTCACTAAGGACGACATGAGTGTCTGTGAGGGGTTGCAGTGTTGTGGCACCAGCACCAGTGCCTAAGGCCTAATTTTTCAGCTCCTGTTCAACAGGGGCATGTAATTACAATTCTTGATCTAATATTTCACAGCAGGGCCCATTTCTGCACCCACCAAGAGCGAGTGAGGGCTTACAGTGTTGTGGCACCAGCACCACCACCACCACCACCACCACCACCAAAGGCCCAATTTTTCTGCCCCTGTTCAACAGGGGCATGTAAGTTCAATTCTTGATCTAATATTTCACAGCAGGGCCCTGTGAGGGCTTACAGTGTTGTGGCCACAACAACACCTAAGGCCCAAATTTCTGCTGAGTATATAGGGCAGGCCCCTACTTTCAAACATCTAACTTACAAATGACTCCTACTCGCAAACGGAAGGAGACAACAGGAAGTGAGATGAAATCTACCCCTAGGAAGGGAAATTCTCTCTTGTAAGAGTTAATATGGGAAAAACATTTCACCTTTCCACTGATGCTTTCCAATCCTTGTTCCACAAAAAACCTGAAATTTTCAAAAAACATTTGTCATTGGGACAAAAAGTGAGGTGAAATCTTCTGAAGAGGAGGACAGACAGCAAAACAAGTGTCACAGGGGTGATAACCCTTCCCTATGTTTTCCAAAAAGCTTAAAAAAGATTTTTTGGCTGGAGCTAAACACGTTAAAAATGTACCCGTTCAAAATTACAAACAGATTCTACTTAACAACAAACCTACCGTCCCTGTCTTGTTTGCACCGCCCGTATACTGCTGTTCAGAGTATATAGGGCCTGGTGGCCCCACACCTTTCCTTATTTTAATTTGGGTGCGGGGTTCCCCTTAATATCCATACAAGACCCAAAGGGCCTGGTAATGGACCGGGGGGTACCCATGCAGTTTGTCTCACTGATTTTCATCCATATTGCCAGGACCCGACATTACATTAAACCCGCAAGCACTTTTAAATGAGATTTTTTCCTTTAAAAATGACATTTTGTGCAGGGACCATTCTAAACACAGGAAACACGCGCCACTTTACAGGCATACTATAGACACACCCCAGGTACGATATTTAAAGGAATATTTCACTTTTTTTTTTTACTTTAAGCATCATTAAAATCACCGCTCCCGAAAAAACGGACGTTTTTAAAAGTTTTTTTTGCATTGATACATGTCCCCTGGGGCAGGACCCGGGTCCCCAAACCCTTTTTAGGACAATACTATGCAAATTAGCCTTTAAAATGAGCACTTTTGATTTCGAACGTTCGAGTCCCATAGACGTCAATGGGGTTCTAATGTTCGTGCGAATTTTCGGTCCGTTCGCAGGTTCTGGTGCGAACTGAACCGGGGGGTGTTCGGCTCATCCCTATTTATGACAATAACTTGCATATAAGCCTTTAAAATGAGCACTTTTGATTATTCATGTTCGTGTCCCATAGACTTTAACGGTGTTCGCACAAATTTTTTGCCTGTTCGCAAGTTCTGCTGCTAACCGAACCGGGGAGTGTTCTGCTCATCCCTACTAGAGAACCCATCATTTATCAGCAGTTCCCAAGGGAGTGCTACCTATGTATGGATTCGGCACAGTAGCACTTCTCTTGTTTTGTATGTTGAGTGTAATTCCCAGTGTCTGTTTTTATTGTTAAAGAGGAGTTCCGCCAAATTTGTTTTTTTTAAAGTCAGCAGCTACAAATACTGCAGCTGCCGACTTTTGAAAATATGGACACTTACCTGTCCAGGGTGCCCGCGATGTCGGCACCCGACGCCGATCTGTCCCTCAGCTCTCGGGTGGCGGCGCCGCCATCTTTGGTAAGGGAATCAGGAAGCGAAGCCTTGTGGCTTCACAGCCTGGTTCCCTTCTGTGCATGCGCCAGTTGTGCTGCGCTATCCCTCTGGTCCCTGCTGTCTTCTGGGACCTGTGCGTCTCCCAGAAGACAGCTGGGGGGTGGAGGAGGCGCCGGATATGGTATAGATATGCACGGATACTGCGGCTATATGCCCGGCAGTGGGAGCAAATACCTGGATTATAAAGGTATATGCTCCCCCTCCCCCCTGAAAGGTGCCAAATGTGACACCGGAGGGGGGGGGAGGATTCCGAAAAGTGAAAGTTCCATTTTTAGGTGGAACTCCGCTTTAAAGCAAGTCTTTTCCTAAAGTATGCAATGTCCTCCCTGACTAAGACATGTCTGAACTCCAGCCTGGGTGGCAACCATGGTTCCCTCCATAGATATAGGACAGTGAGTGTGGGTTGTCTTCTTGGGACAGGAAGGATATTATTCACAAGACAACCAGGTGAAAAAAAAAAAAAAGGAAAAAATCCTAAAAAACTAAAAAATTTAATGCAGCCACCTCATCATGTAATCATTGGATTTCAGTTATTTCAATTATAGAGGCTCAGGATCACATGTAGGTGGTGTACATGCAAATGTAGCCTGTCTAAGAACACAGATGCACAGAAGATAATTTTGAAGTAAGCTAAAATTGTTTACTCTATCAGTTCAGTGTGCAGGAAGTGACAAAAGGCACAACATTTCTGGCAGGATCAACTACTATTTTCTTTACTCACTGAAAATGTACTTGGCTAGAAAAAAAGAAAATGAATGCAGCCATGACATCTAAGGACTGGTAAACTGCAATACATTACCTTTTTAGATACACTTTAAATTGCAGATGTGAGAAATAGATTGAGTACTTACCTCCATTGAGATGAGGGAAGACTCTCTTCTGCTGTACAGATAGTTTCACTTGTCCTGGCCTGTTAGTGTAGAGATTTAATTTGCTATTCCGTTGACGGTTCAAATTTCCCACTTCCCCAGAAGTCTTGCTGTCATGCAGCCAATTGGAACAAAGAAAAGACAAAGATAAAATAAAGGTTAGGAAGGTGGTCCATGCACTATCCCTATAGTCCAGGGATATGCAATTAGTGGACCTCCAACTGTTGCAGATCTACAAGTCCCATGAGGCATAGCAAGACTCTGACAGCCAGAAGCGGGAAACCCAGAGGCAGAGGCATGATAAGACTTGCAGTTTTGCAACAGCGGGATGTCCGCTAATTGCATTTCCCCGCTATAGTGAATCTGCTCGCTCCCTCCACCAGGTGTACAAAATACATAGAAAAGGGCAAGAGCTTCTCAAACCCTCATTGCTCAAAACCGCATCATTCCCATCTCTTTCCTGACACTTATTGTACCTAATCGTGATTTTGCACAATTTTAAGGCAGCAATAATAACATTCAATGGCAAACCAAGTTTCTCCAGCACCTTAACTCAATACAAAGTTCATGGAAAACAAACAAACAGTCACACTCTGAGGATGTCAGGTCTTTCCACCCAACTTTACTGAACCAAACAAAGTGCATTGCAACCGCATCCAGTCAGGGCTGTGTTTTGGCCTAGGCTGATAAGGCCTAGGCCGCCACTTTTTGGGGGGGGGGGGCGGCGAAGAGGGCTGCCCCCCTGCATGAGAGACCCCCCACCCGTCTTGCCGATTCCCGGCTCCCGCGGCCGCCTCCCGCACACATGCAGCCCACGGCGGCCGGCTTTCTGTAGCAGCGCCACTGTGTATGGGCGTGCTTGGCAGAGGGTGTGGGCGTGTATCTCACGCCCCCCCCACTCTCTGACAAGCATGCCCATACACCGCGGTGCGACTACAGCAAGGCAGCCGCGGGAGCCAGGAATTGGGAAGACGGGTGGGGAGGCTTTCTCTCATGCAGGGGGGCGGCGTGTGACTCGCGCCCCTCATAAGTAGCAGGTGACAGGTGGAGCCTTAAGCTCCGCCTACCCTCCACTGCACTGCTTTCCTGCAGTGAATCTTCTCCTAGGCCCCCGGGTGGGATCTGGCTGTCACGTCAGGAGGAGGAGAGAAAGGAGCATGAGGGAAACCCCAAGGACAGCAGGTAACATGATTGAATAAATATCAGTGTTATGGGCACTGGCAGTGGCTGCGTTGGATGGGGCACAGTGGCTGCGTTGGATGGGGCACAGTGGCTGCGTTGGATGGGGCACCGTGGCTGCGTTGGATGGGGCACCGTGGCTGCGTTGGATGGGGCACCGTGGCTGCGTTGGATGGGGCACCGTGGCTGCGTTGGATGGGGCACCGTGGCTGCGTTGGATGGGGCACCGTGGCTGCGTTGGATGGGGCACCGTGGCTGCGTTGGATGGGGCACCGTGGCTGCGTTGGATGGGGCACCGTGGCTGCGTTGGATGGGGCACCGTGGCTGCGTTGGATGGGGCACCGTGGCTGCGTTTGATGGGGCACAGTGGCTGCATTTGATGGGGCACAGTGGCTGCAATTGATGGGGCACAGTGAGGCTGCAATTGATGGGGCACAGTGAGGCTGCAATTGATGGGGCACAGTGAGGCTGCAATTGATGGGGCACAGTGAGGCTGCAATTGATGGGGCACAGTGAGGCTGCAATTGATGGGGCACAGTGAGGCTGCAATTGATGGGCACAGTGAGGCTGCAATTGATGGGCACAGTGAGCCCCCCCCCGTGATAGCATTAAAACTCAGCAGCTACAAATACTGTAGCTGCTGACTTTTAATATTAGAACACTTACCTGGGGGGCATGGCTTGCCTTGAGAGAAGATGGCTGCTTGATCCTCCAGCTCCCTCTCACCACAGCCTAAATTCTGCCTTTACCGGGGTCTACGGCTGCCATCCACCCCCCAATAATGGGAACATCCTCCCGCGGATAATCACAAAGCAGATCCCGATCCCCGAGAGAAATCGCCGGCCGTGTGAGCCACACGATACCAGAGATCTTCCGGACGCAACAATGGCGACTTCTCCTCCCGCCTCAGCCTCCTCTCAGTCTCACACCAAGATCATCCTCACCCCCACCGACATCAGCAACACTCCGCTGGCACCTTCTCTGCCATCTCACCGTCAGCCAAGCTTACAAGACTTACAAACGGTGGCGGCAGACATCAAGGACACGCTGTTCTCGGCCATTACAGATCTGCGTCATGAACTGCAGGCCATCACAGGCCGCATACAGCGCATGGAGGACAACGCAGCAAAACAGACAACAGTGAAGAACATCCAATACAAAGTTGACTATCACACTATGCAGCTAAGAGATCTTCAACGCCATGTTGAAGATCTCGATAACCGGGGTCGCAGACATAACCTAAGGGTAAGGGGAATACCCGAATCGGTAGAACAGGACAGAATCTCCCCGGTTGTGACAGGTCTCTTTAACCACCTCCTGGACCGCCCGGAACAAACACCGATCACCATGGAATGTATCCACAGGGTGCTTCGCCCCAAAGGAAGAGACACAGACCCCCCACGGGACATTATTTGCTATGTGAACGACTTCTCCATCAAAGAAGAACTCCTTCAAAAAGCCTGCGAAAAATCTACTCTGGAATACAATGGCTACCCCATCCACATATACCAAGACCTCTCTGCCATTACATTACGACACCGCAAGGACTTGCGCCCTCTATTGGATATCTTGAGAACAAGGGGAATCCGGTATCGTTGGAAGTTTCCCTTCGGCCTCTCAGCCTCGTACCAGGGCCGCTCAGTACTCCTAAGGGTACCGGAAGACGTGGATACTTTCTGCCGTACACTGGACATGCCATACACCCCAGTCCTAAATTGGTACGCTGAATTTAACTTACAACCTCCCAATCGATGTCCTCAAATGGAAGAACTGATGGACGCTCACAACACCAGCTTCCGCAGGAGACGTTCACCATCTACCGCTAGATCCGGCTCTTCTCCAGGCTCGCACTACCAGCCATCCAGCCCCATGACAGCACCCCTTCCTCGCAGGGCCCGCCGAGATCGCTGATAATCCGGTTCTCCACATGAGATGTCACTTTGAAGCTACTGATCTTCTTCCTTTCGACCTCCCCATGCATGCCTCTCTTATCTGATGACTGCTAGAGACTCCCGACGGATCCTCTCCTGACACGAAGAAGAAAAGACGAAGGTAACTTGATTGCTTGACAGCCGCTTCCTGACACCCTTGCAGGTCACGATCGTAAACGTATCACTTTGACTCTTTAACCCCACATTCTATCCCCAGTGACATGTGCAAACTACCCTATGTTATACCCCCGTTCATTCATATTTTGTTCGACTGATTCCCTAACGACAAGGAAACTTTGCAAACGGTTATCTCTGTCCAAAAACTATCAAACCGAAACATCATATTCCCCCTTACCGTAACACCGAAGAAGATGAACTCAGCGATACTCATTTCAAATCCTTATCCTCTACCTCCTCAGACAGACGACGGATTAACTCTACAACAGCCATGCTTAACCCTCAGAGATATAGGTAGTATATGATATACCTTCGTGACCTGCGCTATGCGCTGTATTATAAGATGTTATACCTCCCAGTAAGGGAAGCCAACTAGACCTTATACCTCATATAGAGTTCAGATGCATGGGTTTTCATATTGCTTTAATATAGGAATTTATGCTCGCCGATCCTACCGGCCTAATACATTCTCTCAACTCAACACCCTCAGCGGGCAGCTGGGTTTAGAGACGTAGATACCTTATAGTACACCTACACTACCCGCACCTCAGCACTATACACAGGAAAATGGGGACAAAAACATAGAGGTTATATGGTGCTCTGGCACTGCTCACACTACAACAACCTTCGTGAGCAACCGAGAATGAAGGTATAGATGTTCTAATATGCTTCTACACTGTTCACCTCGCAACACCTTCCAAGGACAGCTGAGGATAGAGACGCAGAGGTCCTACTGTAGCCACACACTGCACACATCACTGCACCCTCCACGGGCAGTTGAGACTAGCAGCATGAATACTCTATTATGCCCCCACACTGCCCACAACACAGCACCTTCGACGAGGTGATGGAGACAGAGACATAGAGGTTCTAATGTGTTCATATTCTGATCACACCACAACACCCTTCATGGGCTGTTGAGACCAGAGGCTTAGATGTCTCATCACGTACATATACAGCTCACACCATAATATCATCCACAGGCAACAGAGACCTCAGACGTAGACGTCCTGTTGAGCCCATATACTGATCTCATCTCAGCTCCCTACACGGATAGCTGAGCCTAGATGCTTGGATGTTCCACCGATTCTGAAACTTTTAGTCATAACTATTATTATTTTGTTTTGGTTAGCCTGTAAAAGAATGTTGACAGCATACAACCAATCCATGTGCCAAGTTGATAACGCCTATTTGATACAAGCATGACACTTAATTGATGTTCCAGTTAATGTCATTACGTTCAGAAATCGATTGTTGTTCTTTATGAATATATTCTTCTCATTACACTTCCATCTAGCTTACCTGACCTTAGTCGACCTACACAAAACGTCACCCTACACTATCTTTGTTGAAAATGACAGCATGCGGCTTCACCCCATCGCAACCATCTCACCCATCTTCCACACACTTTCCACCAAACCTTTATGATCTTCTCCTTCCACAAATAAGTTCTCAAAAATTATTACCCCACTCACACCCCCAACCTTACGTTCTAAGGCTGCTGGTGAGACGGACCTCATTGGTCACTCCTATTTATTTTTCTTTCCCTACATACCCCCATATCTCTCAATTGATAAGCCAACCCCCACACAGTGGTTAAACATACTTCACCTAACCCCTAAACACTGATACAAGATTAAAACCACTGAATTCTACCTGCGAATATAATTCTGTGGCTCGGAACACCGAATTAGGTGATCGGAACGCCACATAGTGCCAGTTCCTTTTACCCTTCCCCTTAGATATTCTCTCCTTGCCCCACTGCCCTTACCTAAACCCCCTTTTTAACCTAACCCACACCCTGCCACAGCCCACACCACATCACAGGATACATACAAATAATTTTACCATGGTACCGAAATCTAGAGACACAAAATAAACCCATGCTCAAAATTGTTTCACTCAACGTGAAGGGACTCAATACTCCAGAAAAACGTTCTAAACTCCTCCTTACCATACACAGACTTAATGCTAGCATCATACTGTTACAAGAAACACATTTCCGTTCTGACACTACCCCAAAACTATTCAATGCCCACTACCCAACCGCGATACATGCTACCAACCCCCAACACAAAACGAAAGGGGTATCGATCCTTATTGCAAAAAACTGTCCTTTCCGTATCACTGACTCTCTTATAGACTCAGACGGTAGATATCTCTTCTTAAAAGGCTCGATTCAAAATAAAACTATAACACTGGCAAACATATACACTCCTAACAAACACCAAGTACCATTTTTTAGATCTGTCATTGCAGCTCTCACATCTTTCCAGGAAGGTACCCTTATACTGGGCGGAGATTTTAATGTTCCCCTAAACCCTATTCAAGATACATCCACGGGAACCACAACACTACCATATAAGGCCCTTAAGGAAATTAAAACCCTACTCAAAAGGTTACTACTTCATGATACATGGCGCACCCTAAATCCAGACACTAATGACTACACCTTCTACTCAGCGCCACACCACCGATATTCTAGAATAGACTATCTATTCTTGGCCCAAAATGACCTGCCCCTACTCCGAGCCTCCATCGAGCCCATGACCATCTTGGATCATCATCCCATCTCCAGGTCACTACAGCTTCCCGACACCACGCCTCGCTCATGAATATGGAGACTAGACTCTTCCTTACTCACTGACCCCTCCATCGCGGCGGAAGTGGACTCCACCCTACAACACTTCTTCCTTGAAAACAGCCCAGAAGACACATCCCCAATCAATAACTGGGAAGCCCACAAAAGTGTAATCAAGGGCACTTTCTTTGCGGCGGCGGCCAAAAGAAACAAAGAAAAAAGGAAACAACACTCAGACTTAAAGGAAAAGATCTGTAAACTTGAAGGGATACATAAACAATCCCAAGCACTAAATGACTTAATACAGGCTAGAAAAGATTTATTAGACCTATTGGATACACAGATACAACACAAATACATCCTTTCTAAAAAAAAATTATTATGAATTTGGTAATAAAGCAAGTAAAATGTTAGCCAGAGCACTACAAGTATCTCAATCTAATAAAACTATACACTATATCACTGACCCCTCAGGACAAAAATTAAACAAAACCCCAGACATTGCTCGACAATTCGTACAGTATTACAGTAAACTGTACAACCTAGCCACCCCCATTCCCTCCATAGACGGCACCACTCGCACTCAAATGATATCTGATTTCTTAAAACAATATAGTTCGACTCCTATATCAGAATCCATAGCCCAAGAGTTAAATGCCTCACTTCCACGCACGGAATTTGACACTGACCTAAAACAAATGAAAGCAGGCAAAAGCCCCGGACCCGACGGCCTAACTGCTGGTTACTACAAAACTCACGCAGAAATACTTACCCCCTCCTTTTTGAAAGCCTTCAACTTTCGCACAACCAGCCAACCCCCCACGAGATCTCCTAACAGCCCACATAGCAGTAATTCCCAAACCAGACAAAGACCACTCCTTAGTTACTAACTACAGACCTATCTCACTGCTCAATGTTGACCTTAAATGGTATGCAAAAACTTTAGCAAACAGACTCCTACCTCTGATCCCCCATCTTGTTGGCCTTGACCAAGTGGGCTTTGTTCCCGGAAGGGAAGCGAGAGATAATACTCTCAAAGTGATTAATGTCCATCATTGGCTCACGTTCACCAAGAATAAGGGATTTATGCTTTCCCTCGACGCGGAGAAGGCATTCGACAGGGTGGCGTGGGACTACATGAGAGAAACCCTCAAAGCTATAGGCCTCCCCCAAACGATGCTGAACTATATATCAGCACTATATTCTAGTCCCGCTGCAAAAGTCCAAGTAAACGGCCACCTGTCTGATGCCTTCTCTGTGTAAAATGGAACTCGCCAGGGCTGCCCACTCTCCCCTTTAATCTTTATTCTTTCTCTGGAACCCCTCCTCAGACGCATTACTACCAACCCAGACATTAAAGGTATCCAAATTAAACACCGCACATATAAATTGGCAGCATTCGCTGATAACATTCTCCTATTTCTCACAGACCCACTTACCACAATTCCAAACCTACTTAAAGACTTTCAAACCTTTCATACCCTTTCAAATCTTCAAATCAATTTTTCGAAATCAACTGCCCTTAACATCTCCCTTCCCCCAGAAATCTGTCAACAATGCCAATGCAACTTTCCATTCACCTGGAATAAGCATGCAATCCCGTATTTAGGCATTCAGGTGCCAACGTCCCTAGCTGATCTATACACCCTAAACTATGCTACTCTCCTTCAAAAAATACAAATAGACTTAAAAAAATGGTCCTCAGGACAGTTCTCCTGGTTTGGCAGGGCCGCAATCATCAAAATGAACATCCTACCCAGACTCTTAGATCTTCTACAAACCATCCCAATTGAAATACCACCCAAATTCTTTTCTACATACCAAAAAGCATGCACAACCTTTATTTGGGGTAAAACGCATCCGAGACTTAGCTTCATGAGATTGACGACACCCAAACTCTTAGGAGGCATAGGACTCCCAGACCTACGAAAATATCAACAAGTGTGCCACCTAGCTAGGATCATCGACTGGAACGTACACTCCAAGCATAAAGACTGGGTCCAATTAGAACAATTATTATCAATTGTGCCCATCCAACACCTCCCGTGGGTCGATTCCTTCTTTCTACCCCCTGAATACTCTCAACACCCACTTATTAACCCTACACTGATCTCATTCCGCAATACATGTATCAAATATAAAATCTCATCAGTTAAAGGCCCGATGACACCTTTACGATTAAACCCTGAATTTACTCCAGGAATGCACACTTCCTTTTTAACAGACATATGGCCCCACCAGACTGTTAGAGCCGAACAATTCTTCGAGAGAGGTCACCTTTTATCTCAAGCTGCTTTGGCTTCAAAATTGAAAATAGACACCTTTCCCTTTTAGACATACGTCCAACTACAAAATCTCTTTACCAAACCTAAGCCTACACCGGACTGGTCCAGATCCACGACCCCATTTGAAAACCTATGTTTAAGTGATGGCACCCTAACACACCTGATTTCACAAACATACAACCTCTTTTTCCATGACCAAACTCTAACAAAACACTGGACCATCCGTCAGTGGGAACGGGATCTCTCCATACAGTTGAGTAACCAGGAATGGGCTAACATCTCCACTTTGATCCATAAAGGTTCGATGAACGTGCAAGTCCAAGAAAAGGCCTATAAATTATTCTCCAGATGGTACAGGACACCACTTCTGCTACATCATTTCAACCCAACAATACCCTAACCTGCTGGAGATGTAATTCAGACACAGGCTCTCTATTACATATCTGGTGGTCTTGCACCAAAATCCAACCTTTCTGGAAAGAAGTCCACGCACTGATCACACAAATCACTACATACTCCCTGGACTTTGACCCCATAATGTTTCTGCTACATCACTCATCAATACGTATACCAGCCTACCACCGTTCTTTAGCCCTGCATTTGGTGAACGCAGCAAGAATGTGTATACCCCCCAAATGGCGCTCCCCTGAACCGCCTACCATAAAAGACTGGTTTCACCGCATTAATAAAACAAAAATCATGGAAGACCTCATCCATCAGTCTAAAGACACACAGGCTAGGTTCACCAAAACATGGACATGTTGGATACACTTCACCACAACGGCTGAATACAAAAAATACATAGTCTGGTTGACTTCACTGGGCTGTGGCAGGACATAGGTGATTCCTTGTCTCCCAATCCCACTTTATTCCCCGACTTCTCCCCCCATACTTTCACCTTTTCCCTTTACCCCAACTCAGCTTCTACGTTCCAACAATATACATAAGATACCTATAACTATTAGCCAAATTACAAATCACGCGCTCTCTCATTGGTCTGCCATACTAACTTCCCCCCCCTGATTACCTCTCCTGTCTCCCATCTACAACCTTCCCTTTTTATCCTTCATCCTCAATACACACATACACACATACACACATACACACATACACACATAGTCAGATTCAAAAACATCCTACTCTAAACACATTACTCTCCCATACAAGGTAAAAGGATGTATCAAATACTTATATCTCTAAGTAAATACACAATTACAAACTATAAGATTGTACTTTGACTTTTCCATGTTAATTGTAACGAAAAACGATACCATTTCTATGCTCCTTAAACCAAACACAGCTATATAACTTTATTGCTTAATCTTACAATCAAAGCGGCTGCGCCCGCATTGCTGCATTTACATGTGATTTCTCTTATCTCTTTCTGTACATGTTAATTTTTGTTTGAAAATTTCAATAAAAATTTGGTTTAAAAAAAAAAAAAAAAACACTTACCTGTCCAGGGATCCAGCGATGTCGACACCTCAGCCGATTTTCGGATTGGCTCTTGGGTTTTGTCACTATCATTCATGGTAAGGGAAACCAACCGGTTCCCTACTGCACATGTGCGAAGCGCGTTGCACTTTCTGAATGGCCCACTGGAGGAAGGAGGAGGGGGGGGCAAACTTCAGAGGGGACAGCGCAGTCTCCCAAAAGTGGGGAAGGGTACCTGTCAAAAACAGGTACCCGTTCCCCCCTGAAAGGTGCCAAATGAGCCTAAAGAGGAAGGGGTGTGGTTTACAGATGATAGGGTGGGTCTTAAACAGGAAGGGGTGTGGCCTCGGCAGGATGGGGTGGGTCGTATTTAAATTAGGGGGGGTGCATGAGTTTAGTCAGGCCTAGGGCAGCACAAAACCTAAATACACCACTGCATCCAGTACCACCGTACTCTAACACGTTTCACCTTTGTGAAACATGTTACCTAGAGAGAACACACACTAGAAAAAAAGATCTTTAACCACTTCAGCCCCGGACCATTCGGCTGGCCTAAGACCAGAGCACTTTTTGCGATTCGGCACTGCGTCACTTTAACCGACAATTACGCGGTCGTGCGACGTGGCTCCCAAACAAAACTGATGTCCTTTTTTCCCACAAATAGAACTTTCTTTTGGTGGTATTTGATCACCTCTGCAGTTATTTTTTGCGCTATAAACAAAAAAATAGCGACAATTTTGGAAAAAAAAAAAAAATCGCATTATTTTTTACTTTTTGCTAAAATAAATATCCCCAAAAAATATAATTTTTTTTTCTCAGTTTAGGCCGATACGTATTCTTCTACATATTTTTGGTAAAAAAATTGCAATAAGCGTTTATTGATTGGTTTACGCAAAAAAGTTATAGCGTCTACAAAATAGGGGATCGTTTTATGGCATTTTTATTAATAATTAATTTTTTACTAGTAATGGAGGCGATCAGCGATTTTTATCGTGACTGCGACATTATGGCGGACACATTGGACAATTTAGACACATTTTTGGGACCAGTCACGTTTATACAGCGATCAGTGTGATTAAAAATGCATTTTCTACTGTGTAAATGTGACTGGCAGTGAAGGGGTTAACATTAGGTGGCGCTGTAGGGGTTAAGTGTGTCCTAGGGAGTGATTCCAACTGTGGGGGGAGGGGCTGTGTGTGACACATCACTGATCACTGCTCCTAATTACAGGGAGCTGTGATCAGTGACAGTGTCACTAGGCAGAACAGGGAAATGCTTGTTTACAATAGCATTTCCTTGTTCTTCCTTTCCGTGAGGCGATCGCGGGTATCGAGTCCGCGGGACCCGCGATCCTACTCACGGAGCTTGCGGCGGGTGAGCTCGTGCGTGGCCGGCGGTGCTCATGTGATGGCACGGCGGCAAATTCAAAGGGATGTACAGGTATGCCCATTTTCGCAGCCGAGCCATTCTGTCGACGTATAAGTACATGCGGCAGTCCGGAACCGGTTAATAATGTAATCAAATATTACTTATATTTAATAGTAGAAAAACAATAAAGCACTCTTTCCCAAATGGCAAAAATCCACTTGAGGCTGAGATACTCAATCAATGGTTAATGGTCCACTGTGTTAATGGTCCAATATGACACCACTGTCTAGCTCCCACAGCCCTATACCCCAATGTGTTCTGAAGGTCTGTGGAAGCTAGACAGTGGTGTCATGGTGTCATATTTGACCTTTTACTAAGTGGGTTCCTCGGTTGGGTGGCGGCCTCAAGAGGAGTTTTACCATTTTGGAAATCGTCCATCAATTTTTATTACCCTCTGTTTTTGTCTAATCTAATCTTTTATTACAATAAAAATTATGTTTTTATTGCTCAAAAAAGAATGCTATATTTTATATTTTTGAAGGGATTACTACTTGAAAGGATGGAAAACCTGTAAAGCAGTGACTGTCAACCTACAATGAACAAAATTATAAACGCAACAATTTTGAGTTTGCCCCTATTTATCATGAGCTGAACTCAAAGATCTATGACTTTTTCTATGTACACAAAAAGCCTATTTCTCTCAAATATTATTCACAAATCTGTCTAAAGCCTCGTACACACAACGGATTTTCCGAAGACAAAGCGTAGGACTTTTGTCCAAAGGGCGTTGGCCAGGAATTTGTCTTGCATACAAATGGCACACAATTGTCGGCCAACGAACACGAAACTATGTGGTTTTTCAGCTCTTTAGCGCCACCCTTTGGGCACCTTCTGCTATGTTGTGTTTGGTGAGCATTGCTTCCGTGCATATCTGTTTGTACTTTGGACTTTTGTCCGACGGACTTGTGTACACACGCTCGGAAAATCCGACAACAGACCGTTCGTGGAAAATTTTAAAGCCTGCCATCCAACATTTGTCCGCGGAAAATCCGACAATAATTGTCCGATGGAGCATACAAACGGTTGGATTTTCAGCCTGTCCTCACACAATTCCCTTTGGAAAATCCGATTGTGTGTACGAGGCTTAAATGTGTGTTAGTGAGAACTTTTCCTTTGCCGTGATAATCCATCCACCTCACAGGTGTGGCATATCAAGATGCTGATTAGACAGCGGCTCGCCGATCACAGCGGGGAGACATCGCAGGATCCAGGGGACAAGGTAAGTAAACTCTTCCTGGATCCTGCGATGCAAGCCCGAGTCTGGCTCGGGGATACCGCTTTTGGTATGAAAAATTCACCCCGAGCCAGACTCGGGAATACCGCCAGGGGGGTTAAAAAAGGGGATCAACTCCAGAGATAAAACAATAATTCTCCCACTCTACAAGACTCTGGTCTGGCCACACCTAGAGTATGCTGTCCAGTTCTGGGCACAAGTCCTCATTAGGGATGAGCCGAACAACCCCCAGTTCAGTTTGCACCAGAACCTGCGAACGGACCAAAAATCTGCGCAACTTTAGAACCCCATTAAAGTTTATGGGACTCGAACGTTCAAAATCAAAAGTGCTAAATTTAAAGGCTAATTTTCATGGTATTGTCCTAAAAAGGGTTTGGGGACCCGGGTCATGCCCCAGGGGACATGTATCAATGCAAAAAAAGTGTTTAAAAATGGACGTTATTTCGGGAGCAGTGATTTTAATAATGCTTAAAGTAAAAAAAAGTGAAATATTCCTTTAAATATCATACCTGGGGGGTGTCTATAGTATGCCTGTAAAGTGGTGCGTGTTTCCCATGCTTAGAACAGTCACTGCACAAAATTACATTTTTAAAGGAATAAAAGTCATTTAAAACTGCTTGCGGCTTTAATGTAATGTCGAGTCCTGGCAATATGGATGAAAATCAGTGAGACAAACGGCATGGGTACCCCCCAGTCCATTACCAGGCCCTTTGGGTCTTGTATGGATATTAAGGGGAACCCCACACCCAAATTAAAAAAAGGAAAGGCTTGGGACCCCCAGGCCCTATATACTCTGAACAGCAGTATACAGGCGGTGCAAACAAGACAGGGACTGTAAGTTTGTTGTTAAGTATAATCTGTTTGTAATTTTGAACTGGTACATTTTTAAAGTGTAGCTCCAGCCAAAAAATCTATTTTTAAGCTTTTTGGAAAACATAGGGAAGGGTTATCACCCCTGTGACATTTTCTTAGCTGTCTGTGCACCTCTTCAGAAGATTTCACCTCACTTTCTGTCCCAATGACAAATGTTTTTTGACAATTTGGGGTTTTTAGTGAAACAAGGATTGGTGATAAAGCATCAGTGGCGAGGAGACACATTTTTCCCATATTAACTCTTACAGGAGAACATTTCCCTTCCTAGGGGTAGATTTCATCTCACTTCCTGTTGTCTCCTTCTGTTTGCAAGTAGGAGTCGTTTGTAAGTTGGATGCTTGAAAGTAGGGGCCTGCCCTATATATTCTGCAGAAATTGCGGCCTTAGGTGTTGGTGTTGCCACAACACTGTAAGCCCTCACAGTTACTCTTGGTGGGCGCAGAAACGGGCCCTGCTGTGAAATATTAGATCAAGAATTGTAATTACATGTCCCTGTTGAACAGGGGCAGAAAAATTGGGCCTTAGGCACTGGTGCCACAACACTGCAACCCCTCACAGATACTCTAGTTGGAGCGCAGGAATGAGCCCTCCAAAATATTGCATCACAAACTGTAATTACACGCCCCTGTTAAACAGGGGCTGAAAAATTGGGCCTTAGCCACTGGTGGCGGAGCCCAGAACCAAAAATATTCTTACAAGCTATCAGCATGATAATTGAGGAAGAGGATAGTCACTGAGCATAACAGGATAGTCACTCAGCATCAGTATAGGCAGTCTTGAAGGGATCTGACATTTCAAAAAAAACTATTCGGTTACATGAGCATCAGGTGCTTGGTAGCTGGTGGTGATCCAAGACTGATTCATTTTTATGAAGGTCAGTCGATCGACAGATGTCGGTGGACAGGCGCACCCTGTGATCAGTTACAAAGTCTCCAGCAGCACTGAATGTGCGTTCCGAAAGAACGCTGGATGCAGGACAAGCCAGTAGCTCAATTGCATACTGTGCAATCTCTGGCCAGTGATCCATCCTCAAGACCCAGTAACCCAAAGGATTTTCGGTGGGAAAGGTGTCCAAGTCAGATCTTGCCCCTAGGTATTCCTGCACCATGTAAAACAGACGCTGGCGATGGTTGCTGGAACCGATCATACCTTGGGGCTGCGGACTAAAAAATTGTCAGAACCCATCGGTCAGACGGCCACGTTCTCCACCGCTCCTTCTTTGACTGACCGAAGCCTCAGCAACACGTTGTCCAGGAACAGGAGTTTGTAACCTCCCAGTCTCTGGGAATGCGTTGCACAGACCTTTCTGCAAGGCCTCCCGAAGACCCTTACCCTCGTAACATGGATCAAGGAGGGTTGCCAGCCAGTATTGATCCCTCTCCTTGATACCACGAATACGAGGATCCTTCTGCAGGCTTTGCAGGATCAGTGAGGCCATGCAGCGTAGGTTTGCTGAGGCATTTGGTCCAGAGTCCTCTGGGTCACGAAGGATGACATGATCCGCAGCCACCTCCTCTCAGCCACATACAAGTCCATGTGTTTCTTGGGACTGTAAATGATCCCTTAAAGACTGCTGCTGATGCTGAGTGCCAGGCTCCACCTCCATGCTGACACAATCCTCCTTTTCCTCCTCCTCTTCCTGTGGGTTTGACGGGCACGCAGGAACACTGTCTGGATAAAGGGGGCCTTGAGAGCTAAGAAAGTCCTCCTCTTCCTGCCTCTGTTCTGCCTCAAGTGCCTTGTCCATTATTCCACACAGCGTGTGCTCCAACAGGTGCACAAGGGGGACAGTGTCACAGATGCATGCACTGTCACTGCTCACCTTCCTCGTGGCCTCCTCAAATGGTGACAGGACAGTGCATGCATCCCTGATCATAGCCCACTGGTGTGGGGAAAGAACCAAGCTCCCCTGACCCTGTCCTGGTGCCATAGTCGCACAGGTACTCATTGATGGCCCTCTGCTGCATGTGCAGCCGCTGCAGCATGGCCAATATTGAGTTCCACCTGGTGGACATGTCACAGATTAGGCAGTTCATTGGCAGGTTAAATTCTTTTTGGAGGTCAGCCAGCCGAGCACTGGCATTATATGACCTGTGGAAATGCACACAGACTTTCCTGGCCTGCCTCAGGACATCCTGTAAGCCCGGGTACCTGCCCAAGAACCGCTGCACCACCAAGTTAAGGATGTGAGCCAAACAGGGCACATGGGTAAGTTGTCCCTGTCGGAGGGCGGAGAGGAGGTTGGTGCCATTGTCGCAAACCACCATACCTGCCTTAAGCTGGTGTGGCATCAACCACCTCTGAACCTGCCCCTGCAGAGCTGACAGAATCTCTGCCCCAGTGTGGCTCCTGTCCCCCAAGCACACCAGCTCAAGCACCACATGGCATCTTTTGGCCTGCGTGCTTGCATTGCCCCTTGAACGCCTACGGAGCACCGCTGGTTTCGAAGACAAATCAGCACAGGAAGAGGCCATGGAGGAAGAAGAAGAAGAAGAGGAGGGGGTGGAGGAGGAAAGAGGATGCACTACACTAACTTGTAAATACTACAGCTGCTTGTGGTACTAATAGGATCAGAAGAACACCACCAATTTTCTTCACGTAGCTTTAGGTGCACACTGTGCAGAGGACGCACTACACTAACTTGTAAATACTGCAGCTGCCTGCGTACTAATAGGATCAGAAGAACACCACCAATTTTCTTCAGGTAGCTTTGGGTGCACACTGTGCAGAGGACGCACTACACTAACTTGTAAATACTGCAGCTGCCTGCCGTACTGTACTAATGGGACCAGAAGAACACCACCAATTTTCTTCAGGTAGCTTTAGGTGCACACTGTGCAGAGGACGGACTACACTAACTTGTAAATACTGCAGCTGCCTGCGGTACTGTACTAATAGGATCAGAAGAACACCACTAATTTTCTTCAGGTAGCTTTAGGTGCACACTGTGCAGAGGACACACTACACTAACTTGTAAATACTGCAGCTGCCTGCGTACTAATAGGATCAGAAGAACACCACCAATTTTCTTCAGGTAGCTTTAGGTGCACACTGTGCAGAGGACGCACTACACTAACTTGTAAATACTGCAGCTGCCTGCGGTACTGTACTAATAGGATCAGAACAACACCACTAATTTTCTTCAGGTAGCTTTAGGTGCACACTGTGCAGAGGACACACTACACTAACTGTAAATGCTGTAGCTAATAGGACTAATAGGATCAGAAGAACACCAGCAATTTTCTTCAGGTAGCTGTAAATACTGTAAAAACACCTGCCTGTCAGTAGAAAGAGAATAACAGGAACGGATCTAGCTAAACTGAATGCAGTGTGTGTATATATATATATATATATATATATATATATATATATATATATATATATATACATATACATACACATACATACACACACACACACACACACACACAACACCTAGGATAGAGATATATCTATCTACACATATACATACACACACAATACACTAAGTGCAGGTGCAGCTAACTGACTCGCCTGCCTACTCTAACTTAGATCAAATGACACTGTCTATCTCTCAACGCCGGAACACACTACACAGGGCCGCCGTGCAGGCGGCCTTATATAGTGTGGGGCATGTACTAAACCCCCCGAGCCATAATTGGCCACCCCACCCAGGAAAGGGGGTGGGGACGAGCGAGCGCCCCCCCTGAGCCGTACCAGGCTGCATGCCTTCAACATGGGGGGTGGGTGCTTTTGGGCAGGGTGCCCTGCGGCCCCCCACCCCAAAGAACCTTGCCCCATCTTGATGAGGACAAGGGCCCCTTCCCTACATCCCTGGCCATTGGTTGTCGGGGTCTGCGGGCGGGGGGCTTATCGTAATCTGGGAGCCCCCTTTAATAAGAGGGCCCCCAGATCCCGGCCCCCCATCCTATGTGAATGAGTATGGGGTACATCGTACCCCTACCCATTCATCTGGTGAGAAAAAAAATCCCACACTAGACAGGTTTTTAAAGTAATTTATTAGGCAGCTCCGGGGGTCTTATTCCAACTTCGGGGGTCTCTTGCGACTTCTCCGCTTATTCTCCCGCTCTCCAATTCTTCTCCCGCTCTCCGGTGCCCTCTGCTGGGCTCCTCCGCTATCTTCTTCCATCTCTTTTACTAGCGTTGGCCCAGTCTTCTCCGTCGTCTTCTTCCCTCTTCTCTTCTTCCGATGTAGACACAACGCTCTCTCCCGCTGTAATGCCCTGTGTGCGCAACGATTTATATAGGCATGGGGTGTGGTCACCGGATGATGTCACCTGTGACCCCTCCCCTTTATGACGTCACAGCCCAGGGCATGATGGGACTCTGACATCATAAGGGGGCGGGGTTACCTGGTGACATCACCCGGTGACCACGCCCCATGCCTATATAAATCATTGCGCACCGTGCACACGGCATTACAGCGGGAGAGAGTGTTGTGTCAACATCGGAAGAAGAGAAGAGGGAAGAACATGACGGAGAAGACCGGGCCAACGCTAGAAAAAGAGCTGGAAGAAGATAGCCGAGGAGCCCGGCAGAAGGCACCGGAGAGCGGGAGAAGACACCGGAGAGCGGGAGAAGAGGACGGAGAAGTCAGAAAAGACCCCCAAAGTCGGAAGAAGACCCCCCGGAGCTGCCTAATAAATTACTTTAAAATCCTGTCTAGTGTGTTTATTGACATTTTTTCCCCCAGGTAAATGGGTAGGGGTACGATGTACCCCATACTTATTCACATAGGGTGGGGGGCTCCCAGATTCTGATAAGTCCCCCGCCTGCAGACCCCGACAACCAATGGCCAGGGTTGTCGGGAAGGGGCCCTTGTCCTCATCAACATGGGGGCAAGGTGCTTTGGGGTGGGGGGCGCAGGGCCCCCCTTTCCCAAACCACCCACCCCCCATTTGAGGGCATGCGGCCTAGTACAGCTCAGGAGGGGGGGCACTCGCTCGCTCGTCCCCACCCCCTTTTCTGACCGGCCAGGCTGGTGCTCGGATAAAGGTCTGGTATGGATTTGGGGGGGACCCCATGCCATTTTTTCGGCGTGGAGGTTTCCCTTAAAAACCATACCAGACCAAAGGGCCCGGTATGCTCATGAAGGGGGAACCCATGCCAGTTTTTAAAAAAGAAATTTGGCGTGGAGTTCCCCTCTATGCACAAGTCGCATGCCAAAGTCGGATCAGTTAATACGGAATCCGACTTTGATCCGACTACAGAAAAAAAGAAGGAGTGCATGAACTAGGGGTGCAACGGATCATCACTGATAAAGTAAGGTAAGGTAAACCTCCGCGGATCGGCACACCCATGATCTGCGGAGCGCTCGGCTGCCTCAGCCATAGGAAAGGCCGCGGCTTCGGCCTAGCTCCGGAGCGGCGGCCATCTTGGTACACCCGGCAGCGGCCGCTGTATCGTCAGGAAGTGACTTTTTGTCACCGCCATCTTGCTACACCTCACACTCCTGCACAGTACTGTAATGAGAGAGTGAGAAGGGGGCAAGCGGACATCTTGTTACACCCACCGGAGTTTTAGATTTAAAAGCTATTTTCCACACAAAACGGAGCTTATATGCATAAATACAGTATTTGTAGATCGGACGGACTGTTTAGATGTTAAATTTTAAAAGCAGCAACAAACCTGCTGACCTTACATGGTTGCTAATGTGACAGAACACCTCTGATTTTCACATAACATTAAATGTGAAAATCAGAGGTGTTCTGTCACATTAGCAACCATGTAAGGTCAGCAGGTTTGCTGCTGCTTTTAAAATTTAACATCTAAACAGTCCGTCCGATCTACAAATACTGTATTTATGCATATAAGCTCCGTTTTGTGTGGAAAATAGCTTTTAAATCTAAAACTCCGGTGGGTGTAACAAGATTTGTCTTTTTTTTTTTTGCTGATCCGAAAATGATCCGATCCGTGAGTTTTTTGATCCGTTGCACCCCTAGCAGGAACTACTTTGAAGTCGGCACGACTTAGTCGTGCCAATACGAATGATAGTCATTCAAAATCATGGAGAATGACTTGTCATGTGATTTTGCAGTCCAAAATCGTGGGAGTCGCATAAGTGTGAAAGGGGGCTAAGACAGATTTGTGAACAATATTTGAGAGAAATAGGCCTTTTGTGTACATAGAAAAAGTCATAGATCTTTGAGTTCAGCTCTTGATAAATAGGGGCAAACAGTGCACAAAAATGTTGCCTTTATAATTTTGCTCAGTGTATGAGGTATATGGAATATCAGCTCTGGCCCCTGATACAGTATAACCAGAGAGCTGTACATAATGTTCAGTACATTTAATGCTAGAAAAGATTGCAGATGTACTAGAGGAAATAATGATTGGAGGCTACGGACATGCTTCAGGTTTGATTGGAGACCTGCTAAAAGGACAGTGAAAGACTGGGAATTACATGATACTAGTACAGATCACTACTATTGTTCTTTTACAAAGCATTACTCCCACTGTAGGGATGGGCCAAACAGACCCCTGTTCGGTTCGCACCAGAACTTCCGAACACCGCGAAAGTTTGAACCCTAATAAGGAACCCCATTAAAGCCAAAGGGACCCAAACGTCAACAATCAAACGTGCCCATTTTGAAGGCTTATATGCAAGTATAATTTCAATATAGCGCCTGGGGGGTCCCCTTAGTCTACCTGAAAAGTGGCAGATCTGTACCATGTCTAGAATCTGCTGCAGCAATAACTGCATTTATAAAGCCAAAAAAAATACATTTTCCCTGCAAGCTGCCTTTATTTTGCTCAGCAACAGCTGGTGAGCCAGTGTTTATGATGAGGCCACAATGTAGTGCACTGGGAACAAGATTAGAGATTTTTTGGATACATTCTGGTGTTACTTTGACTTTGTATAGAAGTAACAGGTGCGTAAAAATTGGTCTTTGGGTGTCGGTGGTGCCTTCCCACCGTAACCTTATAGAGGTGCTCTTGATGAAGGAAAAAAAAAGTGCAATGATATGCATATGGTTGGTGTTTTTGCCACGTTTGATGTGCCTGAGACAAAGTTTGCAGATAGCAACAGTGCAATCTGCTGCAGATGTGCTGAAAAAAGCCCAGACAGCTGAGCTTTGGGGAGTGGGCCTGAAGATAACAGCTGCAGAATGTGATGGAATAGGGTGGCTGCTCTACTCTTTCTTGATGTCTGCCTCCTTAGGGTTGTGCCCCCTCACCTTTAGTTTTCTCCTCTGCTCTATCTGGCACCCAAGTTACATCAGTGACCTCATCATCATTATCGTCATCTCCTATCTTATATGACGGCATCCCAGAACAAGAGGCGCACCACCCCGCTGTCATTTGACGGTGGGTGGGCGGCAAGCGGTTAATTAATGTAAAGAGGTGTCTGGTGCACTTTAATTTGAGTACTCACCCTACACAGACACACTCCACGGATACACTATAATATAATGCAATATAATGCGCCAAAAGTACAGTGACGCACAGAACTATATGGCATTAAACTGGCAGTAACGCACACAGAACTATATTGCGTTACACTGGCAGTAACGCACACAGAACTATATGGCGCTAAACTGACAGTAATGCACACAAAACTATATGGCGTTAAACTGGCAGTAACACACACAGAACTATATGGCGTTAAACTGGCAGTAATGCACACAGAAATAAATGGCGTTAAACTGGCAATAACGCACACAAAATTATATGGCATTAAAATGGCAGTAACGCACAGAACTATATGGCGTTAAACTGGCTGTAACGCATACAAAACTATATGGCTTTAAACTGGCAGTAACGCACAAAATGGCATTAAACTGGCAATAACGCACACAAAACAATATGGAGTTAAACTGGCAGTAATGCACAGAACTATATGGTGCTAAACTGGCAGTAACGCACACAAAACTATATGGCGTTAAGCTGGCAGTAATGCACACAAAACTATATGGCTTTAAACTGTCAGTAACGCACAAAACTATATGGCGTTAAACTGGCAGTAATGCACACATATGGCGTTAAGCTGGCAGTAACGCACACAAAAGTAAATGGCATTAAACTGGCAGTAACGCACACAGAACTATATTGCGTTACACTGGCAGTAATGCACACAAAACTATATGGCGTTAAGCTGGCAGTAATGCTCAAAATGGCGTTAAACTGGCAATAACGCACACAAAACAATATGGTGTTAAACTGGAAGTAATGCACACAAAACTATATGGCTTTAAACTGGCAGTAACGCACAAAACTATATGGCGTTAAACTGGCAGTAATGCACACATATGGCGTTAAGCTGGCAGTAACGCACAAAACTATATGGCGTTAAACTGGCAATAACACACACAAAACATCATGGTGTTAAACTGGCAGTAATGCACAGAACTATATGGCGTTAAACTGGCAGTAATGCACACATACGGCGTTAAACTGGCAGTAACACACACAGAACTATATGGCGTTAAACTGGCAGTAACGCACACAGAAGTAAATAGCGTTAAACTGGCAGTAACGCAATCAAATAGACGGTGTTCAACCATCACTACACCGACGCTATCTGAACTGTCTCCCTACTTTTGCTATACATTAATGTCAAGATTACTGACACGGTCTCACTGCACTACACTGAAACTATATGAGCTGTCCCTACACTAATGTAAGTATGAATGACACTGTCTCACTACACTACAGTGAAACTATCTGAGCTGTCCCTACTCTAGCTGCACACTATGCAAAGCTGAATGATGGTCCTCCTCACTACACTCACACTATCCCTAAACTGACACTAAACTAATATTCTCCACTGACAATTGAAGCAAAATAGCACAGTATAGCACACTAACTGATAGCACTGAACAGAGCCCTGTTCTATCTCTCTCCACGATGAAATCACACAGAAAATGGCTGCCATTGACAAAATACTTTTATACTGTGGGGCAGGAATGAGCCATGATTGGATAAAGTCATAATGAGTGTCCAATCATGACTCTGACATTGCTCTGTGCCCTGATTGGCTGAAGCTTTCACTGCTTCAGCCAATCAGGGCTTGTAATGCACTGTTTAGCGCCGCAATGCATTGTGGTCGGTTCGGGGGGACGAACAAACAGTCAAACGACCCCTTTGTTCGGCTGTTCGAACGTCCGAACAGCGAAAGTTTGGCCCGAACTTATGCTCGGGCTGAACCGTTCGCCCATTCCTATCCCATTGACAGTACAGACTCTGGGGCCAAAGGACCACACAATTACCAACAGGCTACATGTAGTCCTTGTGCCACCGGTTGGCCACCAGAGCTGTAGAGACTAAAAGATAAAAACATTCATGACCTAGTGGTTATATTTCCCCCACTGCTTACTTCAAGCTCCTTCTAGGGAAAACCAACAGAACCAATAAAAGATAAATATTTGCCCAGGCTTCTCAGACTTCTCTTGTTTTTCACTGGTGCACTGCTGAAGCCCCCTGGTTCATGCACCTTATGGCCCTGACAGTAATACTTTTCCCTTAGACCCTCTTGCTTTTATTAATTGTGGGTTATCCAGGCCTACAGTCTTACAACCTGATGTTGACTCAAGCTATGTTTATCTGAGATCTTTTTTTTTGTCAATTCTTCATCAAATAAGAGAAAACAGTACAGAGGATACATTTCGCGATGATAGCAGGCATACGGTAAGTGTACAGCAGGTTTACAAATCAGCAAGAACATATCAAATATAGACCCATGTGTCACGAATTAAACACGCCACAGCGACTAACTAACCGCGACGTGCGTTCCGTGACCGGGGTATGTGAGGATGGAAGGGAATAAGGGGGAACTTATACTGAGCATGTAAGACTGGCTGTGGTACTTTCACAGCCTACACTACCTTTGGCCACCACTAGAGGGAGACTCCACTCCAATCCAGCTAGCTGACCACACACAGGCAGATACAAATCTTACATACAATCTGGTGCACTCTAAGGGCTTGGGAGCAGTCTAGCAATTACTATACACTTCTAGGGTTCCTCCAGCTATCCTGCAAGCTTGAACCCCGGTGTTAATTACTCTTCCCACTGTCCCCACACCCACACACCAGACACACAATAAACGATAGCCTGCCACCACCCAACAGTTTGTCCGCAGACTGGTCTGCTGAGCCACCACACACACACAGATCTCTGTCTGGAAGATCTGTTAGCTTACAATCTGCATGCAATCTGCCAACACACAGTGCAATTGCATATCGATTGGCACATAACTTAAACCAAGTACTTAGGCACTAAAATACAACAACCTCTCCAGAGATATGAGTCCTAGCTTAGTACACAGAAGTCACTTATTAATTTTATCATTTAATATCCCAAAAGTGGGCAGTGCATATGAGATATACAAAGAAAAAGGATTTACCAGATACAAAAAGATACAAAAAATGCAGAAAGAAACACAATTGGCAATTTGCTATGAAAATAAAAAGGGATAAAAACAGAAATAAACTTTACCCAAGTCTATCCGTTAGTAGAAGCATACTGGAACATGTGGGAACTCCCCAGTTTCGAACTGGCTTCGTGGAAGAACAATGTCCATATCTCAGGCTACCCAATTTATTGAAATATGGATGCGGGCTGGACTTTAGCCCTTGGCCAATCAACCCTGGGGGGGTGTTCCTGTCTCAGCCCACAAATGTTTTGTGTTCTGAAATGACCAGAGTCAAATTGGCCCAGAACGGCGCTGATTGCTGGGTCATGGATAGGATTTCCAATACCAGCACATCAGTCCGATCGCAACAGTACCAATCACTGCCTGCCTGCTGCAATCAGGCGCCATATAACGGTTTTGTGTGGTTCTCTAGGATTCCACACCTGCTAAACATACAGAGTTACATGTACACGTAACCCATCAGGTGTACGATCAAAAGGAATTATTTTCATCTCTCTGCCGTTAATATTTTAGCTTTTATGAGAGATAAAATAGGTTCCTTAGATCTCTTGATATTTATCAAAGCTTGCAGACTGGCTGGGGCCTTATGAATGCCCCCTGCAGATCCGTGTAGCCAAGATGACTAGCTGTTTTCTTTGAGCCTCAGGAAGGTGGCAATCTATGTTTACTCTAATGGGAACTTTTATTGGCATCTAGGTGTCACTTCGATCCTAGAAAAAAACTATCTGTCCTTTTCAAATGCTAATGAAAGAACATATGTGCATGACTGACATAGAATACTATATTTTTAATAACCCAGAATTAAACTACATCTACAATTACACTACTTCTACAGATCACACCACATCTTGTTAAGGCAAAACTATCCTACGCTTATATTTTCGTCACACCATGTGGGACAGAAGTGCAAACCCATGAAAAACAGTGACATGGAGCTAGAAGCCCACACTATAATGGACTGAAACGTGGAAGACAAGCAGCTCACACCGTGGTGCCCAGTCATTTGGATGAGATCTTAAAGCGGAGCTCCCCCCTGTTTTACAAGTTTTGCTCAATCACATGCCAGGACTATATTCAGTTATAAACGGATATATATATTTTTTTTTCGTTTGTACCTGTGTTTTTTTTACAAGCAGCTGAAGTCGTGTATGGTGTGGTCGTGGACGTACCTGTGGACGGTGTGGTTCTTCTTCATGCTCTTCCTGGTCTACATCCTGAGGGTCCCGCTGAAAATCAATGACAATCTGAGTACAGACTGCTGAGCTCGGGTCTGAGTGGTCAGGACATATCCACGCCGTTCCTGTCAGGAGTCCGGCTTGTGCTCTAATACATCTGCCCACCTTGTTTGCATATCTGGTAAGCAGGATTTCCCCAAGGTTCGTTGCAGTCTATATTCTGTGTTCTTATACATGGTGATCGGTCTTTGGCTGTATTGAGTCTGCTCACAACAGTTTGCCACCTGGTAAGCAGTTTGCACGAATGGTTTGCTGCACTTAGAGGGACCTTTTTCATACCTTTATCTGGGTGATCGGTACATGCTTATTCTCCACCTACATCTGGTAAGCAGATTCTGGGTATCGTTCACATCTTTACCTATTCACCACACCACAATCCTGGCATGATTGCATGGCACTCACTTAACCATCCTGGTTATTGACACAGGATGTTATATGACCACATATGATTTTAGGTTTAGTTGAGTGTTGCACTTATTATTTGGGTTTGGAGTGTTTTACGTTATCAGTATTACGCTATGTTTTTGTCATATATTTTTGGATAAATTTCTATGGACTGGATACACAGGACGAGTGCGTTCATCCTGCCTCACCTGGATCGTTCATCTAAAGGCCCAGGCTGGGTTTAAGCCACTTGCCCCATTTTGGCTTACTTCTGGTAAGCGCAATACATATCGGTGTGTTCCAGTTAAATGTGTTTCTCATCACTGATTTACTTTTGGATGAAGCTCACGCTATTCACCTAAGATAGACTTACCTTCTTTTGTTTTGGATATTCACATGGGACTATACATATTGTATTTGGGACTTCATATTTGCATCATTGTTTATATCACTTTATAGCGCGTTTTTTTTTTTTTTTGTTTTGTGTTTTTTTAATGTCCATCTCTGCTTCCTGTCTTAGCTCCCTGTGGATATGGGCGGGTCATCTGCGGCTATTTCGCAATTTCCTTTGTAGCTGCAATGTCTCCTGGGAGCTCCTGTCATTATTCCCAGGAGTCATTGCGGAGGCCTGCCGCGAGTTCTCCCGGGATTTCAATGACGACGCCCGCCCGTTGTGATGGCAACCCTGAATTTTACAGGGCTGCTCACCGTAAATACTGAGCATGCACGGGAAATAGCAGTGAATGCTGGGAGCTCAGCATTCACCAGATCCCGGAAATCCATGCTTGTGGGCTTCATATGCCCACAAGCAAGATGGGAACGGTCACAATCGAGATTTATAAATATATATTTACAACGAAAACGGACAGCAGCAGCTTAAAACAACTGAAACAGTGAGTGTCACTTTTGATTGTACATGTGTCAGAATGATTTAAAAAAAAAAAAAAAAAATGGGAATGGTCGCGGGAACCCGCTTTAACTGGTGGGCAACTTAAATCCTTTTACCTTTTTTTTAGATCTAAAATAAAAGGAATTTAATTTGCCACGTGTTATGCTTTTCTGATACCGTCAGTTTTGGTCGCTGAGAATTTTGGTCTCAAATGACCTCTGCTTGCAGATAACCATTTGGTTGCTATGATTAGAGCTTCTCCCACAGCAAATTTGAAATTCTATGCAGCCTTCCAGGATGCCAGGACTTACCTTAGAGCGAAACTGTTCCAGCGGGGCCCGCACACCGATTAGACGGCTGACATTTTCCCCGGAGTTTCTTCGGGGTTCACGGGCTCCAGTGCTGTGATTTACCGGAGTCACGATGACGTCGGCCAGAGCTTGTGGGAGCCGCCATTCATGGCACGGGGCTCGGAAGGAACAGCACCAATTGATGGGATGTCAACAGCCCCCTCGGCTGATACATCGAAGGTTCTGTAGGGAGGTGATGGGAGGGGTGGAGGATATGGACCAACACAACCCGTAATTAGACACTAGCAGTAGAGGAGAGGGCTATGACGTGCAAAGAGGGAGGGGGTGGGGTCAGGAAAATGACCTGGAGTAGGAGTCAATTTTTCTGCGATTTTATGTACAGATTTTTTAAGCTGGTGATGGTATCCCTATAGAGCAAACATTTTTTAGTTTTGGATGGAGTAGGGAATAGCAAAGACCACCACAGGAAGTAAGAGAAGATCCTTCCCATGAGGAATGCCCTGTTGTAACCTGAACATGTTTACTTACTGGAGTCTCCCCAGTGAGGATACAATCAGTAAAACCTTCAATCCTTCTACTCTGTCGAAAAAATTTGTCTTTTCATACATTTTAAATTCTGGTTATGGAAAGCAGATTGTGTACTAACCTTCCTCTGAGAGCGGCTTCTGTACAATTACTTTCACTTCTCCTGAGCTGCATACAAGGGGTGTTTAATTATTCTGTTGATAGTTTTGATTTCCTGATCATCCCCACCGGAAATAAAACTTTGTTGTAATGCAGCCAAAACGAGCGCAGACAGAACGAGTCATGATTGTATATTCACCTATATTCAGTAACGTGGGTTCTAAACTTCCATGTATTACTGTATGGGGCACTGATAATAATATTAAAACAGATGTGAACACAGTAATTAACCACTTGCCCTGCGGAAGATTTACCCCCCCTTCATGACCAGGTCATTTTTGCAATACAGCACTGCGTTACTTTAACTGGCAATTGCGCGGGCATGCGATATATACGCAAATAACATTTCCCCCCCCCACAAATAGAGCTTTCTTTTGGTGGTATTTGATCACCACTGGGCTTTTTATTTTTTGCGCTTTAAATGAAAAAAAGACTGACAATTTTGAAAAAAAACAAACAATATTTTTTACTTTCTGCTATAAAACACATCCAATAAAAGAAATTTAAAATAAATAAATGTCTTCATAAATTTAGGCCAATATATATTCTGCTACATATTTTTGGTAAAGAAAACCTCACAATAAAACGGATATTGATTAGTTTACGCAAACGTTATAGCGTCTACAAACTATGGGATATTTTTATGGCGGTGATTAGCAACATATAGCAGGACTGGAAAAAGAACCAGATGGTTACCGTTGCGCTCAAAAACGATATGTGAAAAAGAAAAAGGGAAAAAATTGAAATAAATCGAATAAAGCAAGCTGTCGGCACCAAAAAGCTCTATATACAAACTCAAATCTGTGGAAAACATAGGGTGGGTGCAGCGCTAATAACAATGTGAAAAAAAACACAAAAATTTGAAGTTTGTGTCAAATATTCAGAAGTGGTGAAAAAACCTGAGATAATGAAAAGGGAAAACTAAAGCAGAGTCCCGATATAAAATGTGAATTTTTTTTTTTTGGTATGACGTTACATAAATAGTGAGCCTAATTGAACTATATGAACTCTATAAAATGGCAAATAACATACACAAGTACCAAATATTATATTAAATAGTCCAAAAAGTATAAATGGTGGAATCCACAAACATAGTTCAAATGAATGTAAACAAAAATCCGTGAAAAATCACATAAACTTAACAGTGAAATGAACACAATCAAAGAATGGTGAAAGAAATGTATATAAATTATTGAAGCTTAACCAAAGTCCCAATTATAATAAACAGTGATTCAGAAGACATCCATGTGGATATGAAGATATATTATAGGCGTGAAGCTGTGAAGAAAAGCTCTTCCTCCAAACAGACTTGTACACCCAAAGTGAGTATGTAGTCTCCTTACCCTCAAAAATGACCACAACAGCGGTCTCACCAAGCACAGGGAATTCGGTCTCCCAAAAACCTAATAATGGATGTCCCCAACTCCTGGATCCTTATCACTCGAAGACATAAACAAAAATTGTACTCATAGTGCAGTATTTAAAAGAATAATTTATTGAACTCAAATAAATTTCACTTACGACATGGAGCTGATAAACGTGCGGTGTGTCAATACATAATATACCTGTATTCCTGTGGTCTAATGTGATTTCAGTTGCCCTCCTCTGTTTCCTTCAGGCTCCTAGGGCACTGCGCTGGGCTGCTTCCATCCCCAGGATTGCAGTGGACAATCAGACACTGACATTTTTAACACTTTTTGGGAACGCTTGACTAATGCAGTGATCAGTGATGAAAATATGCACTGTAACTGTACTAATAACATTGGCTGGAAAGGGGTTAAACATCTAGGGCGATCAAGGGGTTAAATGTGTGCCTAGCCAGTGTTTTTGTGTACTGTGGGAGGTGCTTTCACTAGGGGAAAATATGGATTTTATTCCCTGCATTGCAGGAACACAAACTCCATCCCAACTCCAACCTATACGTAAATTTAGGATGTATACCTGTGTGAGATGTTTAACTGCTGTCAGGATAGGCCAATGTTTTTTAAAAATGTTCTATTATCTTATGTATCAAAAAAGGAGGATCCACTAAATGAATAAAGAAAGACAACATTGTAACAGCAATATTGTAACATAAAAATAATACATTCAAAGTATACATGTAGAGTGTTAATTAAAATATGAACCCAGTTGCCTGAATATGTTGATCACTTACCCTATACACTATTTGCACCCAAAAACCACCTGGCCGGGTCCCTGACTAGGCCCCAAAGTGACAGAATCCAAGGGGGTCAATAAGGCATACCCATAGAGGGATGAAAGGGGGACACTGGGAAACAATAAAATCACCTTAGGATTAACTCGTTAAATAAATGACTTGATATGGAAAAAGGGGGAAAGGAGCAAACGTCTCCTACTAAGGAGTACATATATACTTACATTAAATACTCTAGAAATTTAAGTAGACTGCTGGTCCATATGGGGATGATATTAGGATGGATTTGATCAGGATCTCTGTAGGCTTACACACAAACGCAGACTAGGAAATAATCAAGAAGGTGGGAGGTGTTTTATTATAGTATAAGGTATGCTATGTGATGAATGTAAACACAAATATGAATTTTAAGGGGCAGAAAGTCAGGCTCAAGAATCAATGGTGAGGTGTAAATATAATCGAAAGGTAGGAGCAAAGATGACAATGGGCAAACTCTCCTCACCTAAAAATCATGAGGCAGGAGAGGTTACTGTACTCCAAATCTGTGCAGTAATGGGGTGTATATGTCATAAATAAAAACCCAGCCATGGTGAGGTTGAATGCGGGGTTGAAGTCTCCAAAGGGAGGAGGATAGGTGCAGAATTTGAAAGTGCATAAAGATAGATCTAGGAATAGTGAATTGCATAGTGTCACATCTTACCTCACAGCAGTGGTCACATAGTGAGTGTCTCCCTCCCGCTCAGGCTGATCTGGCAGCCTGGTAAGCCGATTTAAATCATCCCTCCAACGAGCCGGCGTGTGACGTCAACGGCTCGAGGCGGACATGAAAATGCCTGTGCGCATGCACGCCGGCAGACTCCACACCTCGATACTACAATGACCATGAGGCCCCGCGGTGAAGGGGAGGATCCAGGCTCCTCCAGCTAAGTTGGGAGTGTCCCTGAATGCTCCATCCAATCGCCGCGGCACCTGGGTTGCAGAGATAACAATGAGGTGTATAGGGTAAGTGATCAACATATTCAGGCAACTGGGTTCATATTTTAATTAACACTCTACATGTATACTTTGAATGTATTATTTTTATGTTACAATATTGCTGTTACAATTTTGTCTCTCTTTATTCATTTAGTGGTCACAGTAAAATAAATCGCTTGCACATCCCCTGAGGAAGCTATAACATAGCGAAACATGTCAGGCTAGTGTGCAATATCTCCTGCTGCGATCTATTACCTACTTATACTTGACTTTTGACCACCTAATGTTAGTAATCTTGTATTGTTTAGCAACAGTACATTGTGTATGTCTTTTATCTTAATCATGTTAAGTTAAATAAAAATTCTTGTGCTATTTTTAATAGGCGTATTGTGGATTTCTATATCTGACACCGCAAAAATCCCCTAACCCCCTCCTTTTTTGATACATTAGTCTTATTGGGATGAGGTGTCTATAAATAAGGGTGTTCTCAATCAACCGGACCAACAAAACTAGAATTCTATTATCTTATGTTGTATGCCATAATTGAGAATAATGGGCATATTATCTTGGTATGTATTTATCTTCATTTTATCTTCTACTATGCCGCGTACACACGAACCGAATGTCCGACAGAAAAAGTCCGACGGAAGCTTTTCATCATCCATTCCGATCCTGTGTATGCCTCATCAGACTTTTTTTTCTAAAATTCTGACGGACCTAGAAATGGAACATGTTCTAAATATTTGCGACAGAACCAATTCCTATCAGGAAAGCCGCTCGTCTGTATGCTGTTCCGACGGACCAAAAACGACGCATGCTCTGAAGTAGGGATGAGCCGAACACCCCCCGGTTCGGTTCGCACCAGAACCTGCGAACGGACCGAAAGTTCGCACGAACGTTAGAACCCCATTGACGTCTATGGGACTCGAACGTTCGAAATCAAAAGTGCTCATTTTAAAGGCTAATTTGCATGGTATTGTCCTAAAAAGGGTTTGGGGACCCGGGTCCTACCCCAGGGGACATGTATCAATGCAAAAAAAACGTTTAAAAACGGCCGTTTTTTCGGGAGCAGTGATTTTAATGATGCTTAAAGTAAAAAAAAAAAAAGTGAAATATTCCTTTAAATATCGTACCTGGGGGGTGTCTATAGTATGCCTGTAAAGTGACGCGTGTTTCCCATGTTTAGAACAGTCCCTGCACCAAATGTCATTTTTAAAGGAAAAAATCTCATTTAAAACTGCTTGCGGGTTTAATGTCATGTCGGGTCATGGCAATATGGATGAAAATCAGTGAGACAAACGGCATGGGTACCCCCCAGTCCATTACCAGGCCCTTTGGGTCTTGTATGGATATTAAGGGGAACCCCGCACCCAAATTAAAATAAGGAAAGGTGTGGGGCCACCAGGCCCTATATACTCTGAACAGCAGTATACAGGCGGTGCAAACAAGACAGGGACTGTAGGTTTGTTGTTAAGTAGAATCTGTTTGTAATTTTGAACATTTTTAACGTGTTTAGCTCCAGCCAAAAAATCTTTTCTAAGCTTTTTGGAAAACATAGGGAAGGGTTATCACCCCTGTGACATTTGTTTTGCTGTCTTTCCTCCTCTTCAGAAGATTTCACCTCACTTTTTTGTCCCAATGAAAAATGTTTTTTGAAAATTTGTTTTTTTTTTGTGGAACAAGGATTGGAAAGCATCAGTGGAAAGGAGAAATTGTTTTCCCATATTAACTCTTACAGGAGAGAATTTCCCTTCCTAGGGGTAGATTTCATCTCACTTCCTGTTGTCTCCTTCCGTTTGCAAGTAGGAGTCGTTTGTAAGTTAGATGTTTGAAAGTAGGGTCCTGCCCTATATACTCAGCAGAAATTTGGGCCTTAGGTGTTGCTGTGGCCACAACACTGTAAGCCCTCACAGGGCCCTGCTGTGAAATATTAGATCAAGAATTGTAATTACATGCCCCTGTTGAACAGGAGCTGAAAAATTAGGCCTTAGGCACTGGTGCCACAACACTGCAACCCCTCACAGACACTCTAGTTGGAACGCAGGAACGAGCCCTGTTGCAAATTATTGCTTCAAAAATTGTAATTACACGCCCCTGTTAGACAGGGGCAGAAAAATTGGGCCTTAGGCACTGGTGCTGGTGCCACAACACTGCAACCCCTCACAGACACTCTAGTTGGAACGCAGGAACGAGCCCTGCTGCAAAGTATTGCATCAAAAATTGTAATTACACGCCCCTGTTAGACATGGGCAGAAAAATTGGGCCTTAGGCACTGGTGCTGGTGCCACAACACTGCAACCCCTCACAGACACTCTAGTTGGAACGCAGGAACGAGCCCTGCTGCAAAGTATTGCATCAAAAATTGTAATTACACGCCCCTGTTAGACAGGGGCAGAAAAATTGGGCCCTAGGCACTGGTGCTGGTGCCACAACACTGCAACCCCTCACAGACACTCTAGTTGGAATGCAGGAACGAGCCCTGCTGCAAAGTATTACATCAAAAATTGTAATTACACGCCCCTGTTAAACAGGGGCTGAAAAATTGTGCCTTAGGCACTGGTGGTGGCGCCCAGAACCAAAAATGTTCTTACAAGCTATCAGCGTGATGATTGAGGAGGAAGAGGATAATTACTCAGGGATAGTCACTCAGCATCAGCATAGGCAGTCTTTGAAGGGATCTGAGATTTCAAAAAAAATTATTCGGTTACATCAGCATCAGGTGCTTGGTAGCTGGTGGTGATCCAAGACTCATTCATTTTTATGAAGGTCAGCCGATCGACCGAGTCGGTGGACAGACGCACCCTGTGATCGGTTACCACGCCTCCAGCAGCACTGAATGTGCGTTCCGAAAGAACGCTGGATGCAGGACAGGCCAGTAGCTCAATTGCATACTGTGCAAGCTCTGGCCAGTGATCCATCCTCAAGACCCAGTAACCCAGAGGATTTTCGGTGGGAAAGGTGTCCAAGTCTGATCTTGCCCCTAGGTATTCCTGCACCATGTAAAACAGACGCTGGCGATGGTTGCTGGAACCGATCATACCTTGGGGCTGCGGACCAAAAAATTGTCTGAACGCATCGGTCAGACGGCCACCTTCTCCACCGCTCCTTCTTTGACTGACCGAAGCCTCAGCAACACGTTGTCCAGAAACAGGAGTTTGTAACCTCCCAGTCTCTGGGAACGCGTTGCACAGACCTTTCTGCCAGGCCTCCCGAAGATGTTTCATCCTCTGCTCCCTCTGCGATGGCAAGATAAGGTCCGCAACCTTACCCTTGTAACGTGGATCAAGGAGGGTTGCCAGCCAGTATTGGTCCTTCTCCTTGATACCACGAATACGAGGATCCTTACGCAGGCTTTGCAGGATCAGGGAGGCCATGCAGCGTAGGTTTGCTGAGGCATTCGGTCCGGAGTCCTCTGGGTCACTAAGAACGACATGGTCCGCAGCCACCTCCTCCCAGCCACGTACAAGTCCATGTGTTTCTTGGGACTGATCCCTTAAAGACTGCTGCTGATGCTGAGTGCCAGGCTCCACCTCCATACTGACACAATCTTCCTCCTCCTCCTCTTCCTGTGTGATCGGCGGGCACGCAGGAACACTGTCTGGATAAAGGGGGCCTTGAGAGCTAAGGAAGTCCTCCTCTTCCTGCCTCTGTTCTGCCTCAAGTGCCCTGTCCATTATTCCACGCAGCGTGTGCTCCAACAGGTGGACAAGGGGGACAGTGTCACTGATGCATGCACTGTCACTGCTCACCATCCTCGTGGCCTCCTCGAATGGTGACAGGACAGTGCATGCATCCCTGATCATGGCCCACTGGCGTGGGGAAAAAAAACCAAGCTCCCCTGACCCTGTCCTGGTGCCATAGTCGCACAGGTACTCATTGATGGCCCTCTGCTGCGTGTGCAGCCGCTGCAGCATGGCCAACGTTGAGTTCCACCTGGTGGGCATGTCACAGATTAGGCGGTTCTTGGGCAGGTTAAACTCCTTTTGGAGGTCCGTCAGCCGAGCACTGGCATTATATGACCGGCGGAAATGCACACAGACTTTCCTGGCCTGCCTCAGGACATCCTGTAAGCCCGGGTACCTGCCCAAGAACCGCTGCACCACCAAGTTAAGGACGTGAGCCAAACAGGGCACATGGGTCATTTGTCCCTGTCGGAGGGCAGAGAGGAGGTTGGTGCCATTGTTGCAAACCACCATTCCTGCCTTAAGTTGGCGTGGCGTCAACCACCTCTGAACCTGCCCCTGCAGAGCTGACAGAACCTCTGCCCCAGTGTGGCTCCTGTCCCCCAAGCACACCAGCTCAAGCACCGCATGGCATCTTTTGGCCTGCGTACTTGCGTAGCCCCTTGAACGCCTACGGAGCACCGCTGGTTCCGAGGAAGAGGCCATGGAGGAAGAAGAAGAGGGGGTGGAGGAGAGAGGTGTGTCACAATCAGCATTTTGGAGGCGTGGTGGCGGAACAACCTCCAACACTACTGCACCTTGTCCTGCATCCTTCCCAGCTGCCAGCAGAGTCACCCAATGCGCCGTGAAACTTAGGTAACGTCCCTGTCCATGCCTGCTGGACCATGAGTCAGCGGTAATATGCACCTTACCGCTGACCGCCCTGTCCAGCGAGGCATGGACATTGCCTTCCACATGCCGGTAGAGAGCCGGAATCGCCTTCCGTGAGAAAAAGTGGCGTTTGGGTACCTGCCACTGAGGAACCGCACATTCCACAAACTCACGGAAGGGGGCAGAGTCTACCAACTGAAAAGGCAGCAGTTGAAGTGCTAGCAATTTTGCCAAGCTAGCATTCAACCGCTGGGCATGTGGATGGCTGGGAGCAAACTTCTTTCGGCGGTGCAGCAGCTGGGGCAGGGAAATTTGCCTGGTACAATCTGACGTCGGTGTACCAAAAGCAGATTGCCCACAAGTACTTGGCTGTGACACACCTAATTCTACACCTTCATTCCTCTCACTGCAGGTCTCAGAGAGGACTGAAGGTCTAGTGGGGTTGGAAATCTCAGCTGATGAGGAGCAAGGAGAGATCCTCTTTGTTCTTTGGTGTGGGTCTTTTAGATACGCTTGCCAACGAACTGCATGGCAGGTCAACATATGTCTGGTCAAGCATGTGGTACCCAAGCGGGAGATATTTTGGCCACGCGAGATACGCTTGAGACATATGTTGCAAATAGCAGCGGTGCGATCTGATGCACTCGTCTCAAAAAAGGCCCACACCAAAGAACTTTTTGAATAACGCGCAGAGACTGCAGCGCCCTGCACATGTGGAGCTTTGGGGTGTGATGCAGTCAATGTGCTGCCCTTAGGCTGGCCCCTGGAGGGCATCCTGCCTCGTTGGTGATGTGCTGCCGCCTCCTCCTCCTCCTCCTCCTCCTCCTCCTCCTCCTCTCTCCTATCAGGCACCCACGTTGAGTCAGTGACCTCATCATCCCCTCCCTCCTCATCACTGGAGCAAACCTGGCAGTATGCTGCAGCAGGGGGAGCATGACTGCCAGATTGCTGTCCTTCTTGGGCACCCCCTCTGTCCGCGCTCATGTTACTGCCTTCATCGAGCTCAGTATCGTCATCAGAGCCTTCCAAACGCTGGGCATCCTCCTGGAGCATGTACCCAACACTGGTCAAACAGTTCGAGGGAATCCTCATGAGGACATGGTGGAGCTAGGGAAGGAGTCACTGATGACATTGAGCTGAGGGAAGAGGCCGCTGCTTTGCCAGACAAAGCACCCTGGGCATGGGTGAGAGAGGATGAGGAGGATGAGGACGGCTTGGTCATCCACTCGACCAAGTCTTCCGCATGTTGCGGCTCAACATGGCCAGCTGCCGAAAAAAAGGCCAAGCGTGTCCCATGGCCACGTGCTGATGAGGATGCACCGTCTCCACGACCAGCACTAGACACAGAGCCTGCTTGCCCTCTCTTATTGGCTTGTGACTGTCTGCCTCTCCTTCTTGGCCTTCCAGACATACTAATGGCCTGTAGCTGCACTAAGCTGGGATAGAACACCTGTAATTTTCTTCAAGTAGCTTTATATACTGTAACCAGACAAGCCTGCCTGTCAGTAGGAAGATAACAGGAACGGATCTAGCTGAACACTGAGCAGGACGCACTGTACTAAATGTAAATAGTCTAGCTGCCTGACCGTGGTACTAATAGGATCAAATAGAACACCTGTAATTTTCTTCAGGTAGCTTTATATACTGTAACCAGACAAGCCTGCCGGTCAGTAGGAATTTAACAGGAACGGATCTAGCTGAACACTGTGAGCAGGACGCACTGCACTAAATGTAAATAGTCTAGAAGATAACAGGAACGGATCTAGCTGAACACTGTGAGCAGGACGCACTGCACTAAATGTAAATAGCAGGAACGGATCTAGCTGAACACTGTGAGCAGGACGCACTGCACTAAATGTAAATAGTCTAGAAGATAACAGGAACGGATCTAGCTGAACACTGAGCAGGACGCACTGCACTAAATGTAAATAGTCTAGAAGATAACAGGAACGGATCTAGCTGAACACTGTGAGCAGGACGCACTGCACTAAATGTAAATAGCAGGAACGGATCTAGCTGAACACTGTGAGCAGGACGCACTGCACTAAATGTAAATAGTCTAGAAGATAACAGGAACGGATCTAGCTGAACACTGTGAGCAGGACGCACTGCACTAAATGTAAATAGCAGGAACGGCTCTAGCTGAACACTGTGCGCAGGATGCACTGCACTAAATGTAAATAGCAGGAACGGATCTAGCTGAACACTGAGCAGGACGCACTGCACTAAATGTAAATAGCAGGAACGGATCTAGCTGAACACTGTGAGCAGGACGCACTGCACTAAATGTAAATAGCAGGAACGGATCTAGCTGAACACTGTGAGCAGGACGCACTGCACTAAATGTAAATAGCAGGAACGGATCTAGCTGAACACTGTGAGCAGGACGCACTGCACTAAATGTAAATTGCAGGAACGGATCTAGCTGAACACTGTGAGCAGGACGCACTGCACTAAATGTAAATAGTCTAGAAGATAACAGGAATGGATCTAGCTGAACACTGTGAGCAGGACGCACTGCACTAAATGTAAATAGCAGGAACGGATCTAGCTGAACACTGTGAGCAGGACGCACTGCACTAAATGTAAATAGCAGGAACGGATCTAGCTGAACACTGTGAGCAGGACGCACTGCACTAAATGTAAATTGCAGGAACGGATCTAGCTGAACACTGTGAGCAGGACGCACTGCACTAAATGTAAATAGTCTAGAAGATAACAGGAACGGATCTAGCTGAACACTGTGAGCAGGACGCACTGCACTAAATGTAAATAGCAGGAACGGATCTAGCTGAACACTGTGAGCAGGACGCACTGCATTAAATGTAAATAGTCTAGATAGAAGATAACAGGAACGGATCTAGCTAAACTGAATACAGTGTATATATATATATGCAACACCTGGGATGCATATATATACACAATACACTGTAAGTGCAGCTAACTGACTGACTGTTCTGCCTAATCTATCTAACTCAAATCAAATGACACTCTCTCTCTCTCTCTCTCTATCTCTCAGCACACCGGAACACACACTACACAGGGCCGCCGTGCAGGCGGCCTTATATAGTGTGGGGTGTGTACTAAATCCCCTGAGCCATAATTGGCCAAAGCCACCCTGGCTTTGGCCAATTACAGCTCTCTCTACTGACGGCGCTGTGATTGGCCAAGCATGCGGGTCATAGTGCATGCTTGGCCAATCATCAGCCAGCAATGCACTGCGATGCCGCAGTGAATTATGGGCCGTGACGCGCCACACGAATTTAGCGCGAACGGCCCATAACGTTCGCAATTCGGCGAACGATCGAACAGCCGATGTTCGAGTCGAACATGGGTTCGACTCGAACACGAAGCTCATCCCTACTCTGAAGCAAGTACGAGACGGGAGCTATTGGCTACTAGCTATTGAACTTCCTTTTTCTAGTCCCGTCGTACGTGTTGTACCTCACCGCCTTCTGGACGGTCGGACTTTGGTGTGACCGTGTGTATACAAGACCGCTTGAGCGGAATTCCGTCGGAGTTCCGTCGGAGAAACCTTCAGAGTTTATTCTGATGGCAAAACCGGTCGTGTATACGTGGCATAAGTGTTCTTCTCTTCATCTGGCCAACTTGTTCAATCTATTGTCTGATGAAACCTTCCTGATATCTTTTTTGTACAAATCTCTGGCCAAATAATTCTGCCTGTACTCTGTAATCATACTCTTCTGTGCAATTCCTCTTTATTCTCATGAATTGTCCTTTTGGGACATTGAGTAAATGCCAATCCTCATTATTATTTTTTTTTTAACATGTGCCTTAACAAGTTAATTAAATATTAAATTGTTAAGCATTATTAATTGGTTGTTTTTCTGAATTTTTCCATTATAATATGCAGCATATTTTATCAAATTTTAAATCATTGTCACATTATATTTGATTCATTGAATTTAATATGTAGTTTTTATTTCAATTTTCATCATTATTGCAGAGTGCATATTATGTTCTCAGTTAATTTTTAGCCATCATTAGTATGTGTTTACATAATGTTTTGAAATTCCAATTTCCACCTTGATTCTACCTCTGCAATCCGCCCGTTGTGTCCTTGTTTTTTGCCCATTTTGTTGTAGCTGTAAATTTCTCTATAGTGCCGTTGGGCAATTGTGCATTTGCAGACTTTTGGGTTGCTGAGTACCCACATGCACGTTGAAAGTCATTGAAAAATAAAAAAAAAAAGCGTGGGGTCCCCCAAAATTCCATTACCAGGTCCTTTAGGTCTGGTCTGGATATTAAGGGGAACTCCGTGCCAAGATTTAAAAAAAATGGCTTGGGGTTCCCCCCAAAAATCCATACCAGATCCTTATCCAAGCACGCAACCTGGCAGGCCACAGGAAAAGAACTGTACCAGGCCACATGCCCTCAACATAGGGAGGATGTCCCCATGTTGATGGGGACAAGGGCCTCATCCCCACAACCCTTGTCTGGTGGTTGTGGGGATCTGCGGCCGGGGGCTTTTCGGAATCTGGAAGCCCCCTTTAACAAAGGGGACACCCAGATCCTGGCCCCCATATGTGAATTGGTAAGGGGTACATTGTACCCCTACCATTTCACAAAAAGAAATTGTCAAAATGTTAAAAAAAAAAAATACAGGAGACAGCTTGGGACAAGTCCTTTATTAAAAATAAAAAAGAGATTCCAGCGATGTAATCCAATAAATCCATGCTCCTACTCCAGCGATGTAATCCAATTCTCGATCTCCAGCGATGGATGATCTCCAGCGACTCCAGCGAGGAACATGCACAGGATCCTGCTTCCACCGGAGGCACCCAGCCATGTGACCCCCCCCCCTCTGACAAAGGGAAACGTCGGGGTTTCCCAGTGACGTGTAGGGGTGACCCGGCCCCCCTCTGATGCAATGGGAATCCTGCGTTGCATCAGAGGGGGCGGGGTCACCCATACACGTCACTGGGAAACCCTGGCATTTCCCCTTGTCAGAAGGGGACGGGGTCACGTGATGGGTGACCCCGCCCTCAGCTACATAAGAGCTGTCAAGCTGGCGCCGCATCATTGGCTGGGTGCCTCCGGAGGAGGCAGGATCCTGTGCGTGTTCCTCTCTGGAGTCGCTGGACATCATCCATCGATGGAGATCGAGAATTGGATTACATCGCTGGAGTAGGAGCATGGATTATTTTTTTATTTTTAATAAAGGACTTGTCCCAAGCCGTCTGTGGTTTTTAACATTTTGACACTTTCTTTTTGTGAAATGGTAGGGGTACAATGTACCCCTTAACAATTCACATAGGGGGGGCGGGATCTGGGTGTCCCCTTTGTTAAAGGGGGCTTCCAGATTCCGATAAGCCCCACGCCCACAGACCCCCACAAGCACCGGGCAAGGGTTGTGGGGATGAGGCCCTTGTCCCCATCAACATGGGACATCCTCCACATGTTGAGGGCATGTGGCCTGATACGGTTCGGGGGGGGCGCTCTATCGTCCCCCCCTCTTTTTACTGCGGCCTGCCAGGTTGCATGCTCAATAAGGGTCTGGTGTGGATTTTTGGAGGAACACCACGCCATTTTTTTAAAAAATTTTGGCACGGAGTTCCCCTTAATATCCATACCAGACCTGAAGGGCCTGGTAATGGAATTTTGGGGGACCCCCACGCATTTTAAAAATCTTTCAATGACTTTTACGTGTATTGTCGGGACTGACAATTCAATAATAGCCGACACTAGTGCTAGCACTTTTAAATGACTTTTTTTCCTTTAGAAATGTCATTTTGCTCGGACTGTTATAAACATGGGAAACATGCGCTACTTTACAAGCATACTATAGACACCCCCCCAGGTACGAAATTTAAAGGAATATTTCACTTTTATTGTTTCACTTTGAGCATTATTAAAATCACTGCTCCCGAAAAAACAGCCATTTTTAAAACTGTTTTTTGCATTGATACATGTCCCCTGGGGCAGGACCCGGGTCCCCAAACACTTTTTATGACAATAACTTGCATATTAACCTTTAAAATTAGCACTTTAGATTTCTCCCATAGACTTTTAAAGGGTGTTCTGCGGCTTTTTAAATTTGCTGCAAACACCCCAAATTGTTCGCTGTTCGGCTAATGGGCGAACAGCCAATGTTCGAGTCGAACTCTTGTTCGACTCGAAAAGATAGCCCATCCCTAATTATGATGCTGAAAACAACGCAATGCGCAAACCAGGATTTTTGAAATAGATTTTAGACCATAAAAACTATTTTAGACTTTACAAATATTTTAACTAAAAATATTTTCATGGCATAAGATCTTCCTACTCACTACTTATAATCTTCATGTTTTCCTTTCTGGTTGGTCTGGGTTTTTAATAGCTCATTGCTGCAATAAAAAAAATGTAACATATTAACTACTTCAGCCCCTGAAGGTTTATCCCCCTTCCTGACCAGAGCATTTTTTGCAATACGGCACTGCGTCGCTTTAACTGACAACTGCGCATGCATGCAATGTTGTACCCAAACAAATTGACGTCTTTTTTTCCCACAAATAGAGCTTTCTTTTGGTGGTATTTGATCACCACTGCGGTTTTTATTTTTTACGCTATAAACAAAAAAAACCCTAACAATTTTGAAAAAATAAAACAATATTTTTTACTTTCTGCTATAATACACATCCAATAAAAAAATGTAAATATAATTTCTTCATCAATTTAGGCCAATATGTATTCTGCTACATGTTTTTGGTAAAAAAAATCCCAGTAAGTGTATATTGATTGGTAGGGATGAGCTTCGTGTTCGAGTCGAACCCATGTTCGACTCGAACATCGGCTGTTCGATCGTTCGCCGAATTGCAAACGATATGGGCCGTTCGCGCCAAATTCGCGTGGCGCGTCACGGCCCATAATTCACTGTGGCATCGCAGTGCATTGCTGGCTGATGATTGGCCAAGCATGCACTATGACCTGCATGCTTGGCCAATCACAGCGCCGTCGGTAGAGAGAGCTGTAATTGGCCAAAGCCAGGGTGGCTTTGGCCAATTTTGGCTCAGGGGGTTTAGAACATGCCCCACACTATATAAGGCCGCCTGCACGGCGGCCTTGTGTAGTGTGTTCCGGCGTGCTGAGAGATAGAGAGAGACAGTGTCATTTCATTTGAGTCTGCTAGATTAGGCAGGACAGTCAGTGAGTTAGCTGCATTTATAGTGTATATATATGCATCCCAGGTGTTGCATATATACATATATACACACACATACACATATACATATACACACACTGTATTCAGTTTAGCTAGATCAGTTCCTGTTATCTTCCTACTGACAGGCAGGCTTGTCTTGTTACAGTATTTACAGCTACCTGAAGAAAATTGCTGGTGTCCTTTTGATCCTATTAGTACCACAGTCAGGCAGCTAGACTATTTACAGTTAGTGTAGTGCGTCCTGCTCACAGTGCTCAGCTAAAACTACAAGTTAGTGTAGTGAGACCTCTGCACAGTGTTCAGCTAAAACTACAAGTTAGTGTAGTGTTTACCAGGGGCGTGTTTTACAATTTTTGATGCAATACTTTGCAGCAGGGCTCATTTCTTCGTTCCAACTAGAGTATCTGTGAGGGGTTGCAGTGTTGTGGCACCAGCACCAGTGCCTAAGGCCAAATTTTTCAGCCCCTGTTCAACAGGGGCATGCAATTACAATTCTTGATCTAATATTTCACATCAGAGCCCTGTGAGGGCTTACAGTGTTGTGGCCACAACAACACCTAAGGCCCAAATTACTGCTGAGTATATAGGGCAGGACCCTACTTTCAAACATCCAACTTACAAACGACTCCTACTTGCAAACAGAGGGAAACAACAGGAAGTGAGATGAAATCTACCCCTAGGAAGGGAAATTCTCTCCTGTAAGAGGTAATATGGGAAAAACGTTTCTCCTTTCCACTGATGCTTTATCACCAATCCTTGTTTCACAAAAAAACCCAAATTTTCAAAAAACATTTGTCATTGGGACAAAAAAATGAGGTGAAATCTTCTGAAGAGGAGCACAGACGTCAAAACAAATGTCACAGGGGTGATAACCCTTCCCTATGTTTTCCAAAAAGCTTAAAATAGATTTTTTGGCTGGAGCTAAACACGTTAAAAATGTAACAGTTCAAAATTACAAACAGATTCTACTTAACAACAAACCTACAGTCCCTGTCTTGTTTGCACCGCCTGTATACTGCTGTTCAGAGTATATAGGGCCTGGTGGCCCCACGCCTTTGCTTTATTTAATTTAGGTGCCGGGTTCCACTTAATATCCATACAAGACCCAAAGGGCCTGGTAATGGACTGGGGGGTACCCATGCTGTTTATCTCACTGATTTTCATCTATATTGCCAGGACCCGACATTACATTAAAGCCGCAAGCAGTTTTAAATGACTTTTTTTCCTTTAAAAATTACATTTTGTGCAGGGACTGTTCTAAGCATGGGAAACACGCGCCACTTTACAGGCATACTATAGACACCCCCCAGGTACGATATTTAAAGGAATATTTCACTTTTTTTTTAACTTTAAGCATCATTAAAATCACTGCTCCCGAAAAAACGTCCGTTTTTAAAAGTTTTTTTTGCATCGATACATGTCCCCTGGGGCAGGACCCGGGTCCCCAAACCCTTTTTAGGACAATACCATGCAAATTAGCCTTTAAAATGAGCACTTTTGATTTCCAACGTTCGAGTCCCATAGACGTCAATGGGGTTCTAACGTTCGTGTGAATTTTCGGTCCGTTCGCAGGTTATGGTGCGAACCGAACCGGGGGGTGTTTGGCTCATCCCTATTGATTGGTTTGTTCAAAAGTTATCGCATCTACAAACTATGGGATAGCTTTCTGAACTTTTAATTTTTTTACTAGTAATTGCGGTGATTCGCGATTTTTAGCGGGACTGTGACATTGTGGCGGACAAATCAGACACTAGGGGGGGGTCATTTACTATAGCGCCAATTAATGATCCTGCAGACCCGGATAATAGCGCCCAATTCAGGCCAATTAGGACTTCAGAAACTACATGCAAATGGAAAATCGCGCTATTGCTGGCGAACATGCCTGTCAGATCGCATATGTGGGAATAGTGGAAGTCAATGGAGCTCAAACCTGCAAAATCCAAAATCCTCACTGATGGCTTGTATGCAAGTTATTGCCATAAAAAGTGTATAGGGACCCGGATACTGCCCCAGGGGACATGTATCAATTGAAAAAAGGGTTTTAAAACGGACGTTTTTTTCAGGAGTAGTGATTTTAATTATGCTTAAAGTTTAACAATAAAAATGAAAAATTCCTTTAAATATTGTGCCGGGGGGGGGGGGGTCCCCTTAGTCTTCCTGTAAAGTAGTGCATCTTTCCCATGTTTATTACAGTCCCGCAGCAAAATTAAATTTCTCAAGGAAAAAATATCATTTAAAATTGCTTGTGGCTGTAATATATTGCCGGTTCCCCGCAATATAGACTAAAAAGCAAGGAAAAAAAATGGCGTGTAGTCCACCCCAGTCCATACCAGGCCCTTCGGGTCTGGTATGGACATTAAGGGGAACCCCATGCCAAAAAACCATACCAGACCCTTATCCTAGCAACCAGCCACAGGCCAGGAAAGGGGGGGTGAGCGAATGCCCCCCCTCCTGAACCATACCAGGTTGCTTGCCCTCAACATGGGGAGGGTGCTTTGGGGTCCCCCCCAAAGCACCTTGTCTCCATGTTGATGAGGACAAGGGCCTCATCCCACAACCCTGCCTGGTGGTTGTGGTGGTCTGTGGGCAGGGGGCTTAACAGAATCTGGAAGCCCCAGATCCTGCCCCTCCCATGTGTATGGGTATCGGGTACCCATTCACCAAAAAAGTAGTGAAATATGACAAAAGACAATAGCCGGTTTTTGACAATTCTGACGTCATCTGTTGACCACGCCCCATAGTTATATATGAAATGTGTGCTATGGAAGCGGACAGATCAGCTGGCCGCAGCGTCGCAGGAGGGTCATTATTTTTATGTTCAGCGAGTCGGTGGTGGGAGTGGTGGCGGAAGAAGAAGACGACCGGAAGAGGAAGCGAGGGAAGAAGAAGCTGGAGGAAGATGGAGAAGACCAGAGGAAGATGGAGGAAAAAAGCAGGGGAAGAAGAAGCTGGACGAAGGAGGAGAAGATGGAGGAAGAAAACATTTTATTAAAAGGAATTGTCAAAAACCGGCTATTGTATTTTGTCACATTTCACTACTTTTTTGGTGAATGGGTAGGGGTACATATTACCCATTCACATATGGGGGGACAATAGCCGGTTTTTGACAATTCCTTTATTGTAAAATAGCTCTGAGCCGTCTTTTCCCCCGAGCCGTGTCCCCTGCCGCCATCTTCTCCTGGTGCTCTCTTGCCGCCATCTTCTGTCGCCGTCTTCTCCTGACGCCGTCATTCCCACCGCCATCGTCTCCTGCCAACATCTCTCCCGCACTGCCTACTTCTGCTGTGATCTTCCTCGCTGCTGTGTTCTTCCTCGCCGCCGTCTTCCTCGGTTGTGTTGCCACCTGCTGCCTGGCGTCTCTTACACATCTATGGGGCGTGACCATCTGATGACTTTACACGGAGAGCCCACCTTTTTTTTATTTAATTTTTTTATTAAAGGGGGACGGGCTCTCCGTGTGACGTCATTGGATGGTCGCGCCCCATGGCTGTGTAAGAGACGCCAGACAGCGGGTGACAACACAACAGAGGAAGACGGCGGTGAGGAAGAACACAGCAGTGGGAGAAGTAGGCGGTGGCGGGTGAGACGGCGGCAGGAGATGGTGGCAAGAGAGCACCAAGAGAAGATGGCGACAGAAGATGGCGACAAGATAGCACAAGGAGAAGATGGCGGCGGGAGACACGGCTCAGGGGAGAAGATGGCTCAGAGCTATTTTACAATAAAGGAATTGTCAAAAACGGGCTATTGTCTTTTGTCATATTTCACTGCTTTTTTTGGTGAATGAGTAGGGGTTCAATGTTCCCGATACCCATTCACATAGGGTACCTCAATGTAGTACCTACAATGTACCTTAAGTCACATGAAAGTCACACCAAAGTAGTACAGGGACTACTTTGAAGTTGTTGCAACTTAAAGTAGCACAGATATGAATGGTTATCATTGAGAATCACGGGGTACAACTTGTCATGCAACTCGGAGGTCCAAATTTGTGTGACACAAGTTATATAACGGAAAATTTCCTATCAAATACTTACCGTAATTTTCCTTTCCTGATGGACTCCATGGCATCCTATGTATGGGTTAATCTCACCCCCTCATACTTCATAGGACCCCTCTCCCATAAATCTTTGCTCCAGGCCAGGGGTCATGTTCCGTAACTTAGCCTACTCCAGCCAATTGGAGGGAACTCCTGCTGCAATGGTGTCCATCAGTAAAGGAAAATTATGGTAAGTATTTGATAGGAAATTTTCAGTTTTCCTGACAGATTCCATGGCAGCCTACATATGGGAAATAACTAGCCATACAAGCCCAGGTGGGCAATTGCTGGTCAAAAGAAAGTTTTAATTGGTACCGTCAACAGACAGAATATGCAAACCAAAATTAAAAGAAGACAAAGAGGTCGGTTCTACGCAGTAGTGCGCTATGAGCCATTAATTGAAGACCACGAGGTTGCTTTGCAAATCACTTTTGGGGAGATGTGTCGGGAAGCCGCCCATGATGTAGAAATGCTCCTGGTTGAATGAGCAGTCACCACCTCTGGAGGCATGTAGCCCTTAGCCTTATAGGCCCACTGGATGGTCTGAACAATCCATGCTGCAATAGATCTGGAAGAGGCACGCAAGCCTTTGAGTTCTCCAACATCTAGAGAATGAACACTAGAGTCCTCTGAACACTAGAGTCTTAGCTGACCTAAACGTCGGAAAAGCAATCTCCTGATTCTCGTGAAAGACAGACGATACTTTGGGGTTTGAACCCAGCATAGGAATCAAAACTACCCGATCAAGAAAAAAGGTTAGGAATGGCTCTTTGTATCCCAGAGAAATTCAGGGACCCTCTTGGCTGATGGTATGGCCACCAGGAAGGCAACTTTTAGAGAAAGTTCCTTGATAGAGAACTGATCTGTGTGTTCCATCTCTCTTCCTGAGAAGAAATCCAGGACAAGGGGGAGATCCCACTGCCAAGTAAGAGGGTGTCTAGGCCAGGATACGCCCGTGAAGGCAGAAATTGCAGAGACTTGAACCCGCAAGGAGCTGACTGACAAGGAAAGATCCAGGCCCGTTTGTAGAAGGCCCAAGATATACGTAGTCTGCAAATTTTGACCAAATCCTTTAGTAGACCCTGTTGGTACATACTCTTCTGGCATTCAACAGCATGGAGATAGCACTGCTTGGACAACCTAAGGCCTCCAGCCTTCCCCTCTCAAAAACCAAGCCATCAAGTGCAGATGGGCCGGGCATAGATGTAGAGTTGCCCCTTGCAATAGGAGATCTGGCCTGGAGGGTAGAGGAACTGGGTCCGGGAAGCTGAGTTGCATCAGCAGAGGAAACCATGGCCTGTTTGGCCAGTACGGGACTATTGCCACCATCTCTGCTTCTTCCCACCTGAGTCTCATCAGGAACCGGGGGAAAGGCATAGGCCCTGTGAAATCTTCACTGGTCCATCAGGGCATCCACCCCAAAGGCCTGGGGACAAAGACACCTTGTGTAGTACCTCTCCAGTTTGAAATTGCACGGGGAGGCGAATAGGTCCACCTTCGGGATGACTCCTAGGGACAAGACCCAATTGAAGACTTCGGTGTGGAGAGCCCATTTGTTGTTGAAAAAAAAGATACTCTCGAAAGAAAGTTTGCCTGGACATTCTGATCTCCAGGAAGATAAACAGCTGTCAGATTTGCCAAGCTCACTTGGGCTCAGGACTAGTGATGAGCTTTAAGTTTGAGTTGAACTCATGTTCGACTCAAACATCGGCTGTTCGCCGAACAGCGAACAATTTGGTGTGTTCGCAGCTAATTCGAAAGCCGCGGATCACCCTTTAAAAGTCTATGGGAGAAATCAAAAGTGCTAATTTTAAAGGCTTATACGCATGGTATTGTCATAAAAAGTGTTTGGGGACCTGGGTCCTGCCCCAGGGGACAAGGATCAATGCAAAAAAGTTTTAAAAACGGCAGTTTTTTCGGGAGCAGTGATTTTAATAATGCTTGAAGTGAAACAATAAAAGTGTAATATTCCTTTAAATTTCGTACCTGGGGGGTGTCTATAGTATGCCTGTAAAGGGGCGCATGTTTCCCGTGTTTAGAACAGTCTGACAGCAAAATGACATTTCAAAGGAAAAAAAGTCACTTAAAACTACTCGCGGCTATTAATGAATTGCCGGTCCGACAATACACATAAAAGTTCATTGATAAAAACGGCATGGGAATTCCCCACAAGGGAACCCTGAACCAAAATTAAAAAAAAAAAAAAAAAAAAAAAGACGTGGGGGGGTCCTCCTAAATTCCATACCAGGCCCTTCAGGTCTGGTATGGATATACCAGACCTGAACAAAGTTTTTAAAACTTTTTTTGCATTGATCTATGTCCCCTGGGACAGGACCCAGGTCCCCAAACACTTTTTATGACAATAACTTGCATATAAGCCTTTAAAATTAGCACTTTTGATTATTCATGTTCGTGTCCCTTTAACTGTGTTCGAACAAATTTTTTGCCTGTTCGCAAGTTCTGGTGCGAACCAAACAGGGGGGGTGTTCGGCTCATCCCTACTCAGGACATGATAGGCTCTACTTCCCTCAGCAGGGAGAGACTGCACATACCTTCCTGCCTCTTGATGTATGAGAATGCTGTTGTGTTGTCCAGTCTTAGGAGAACTGAGGCTCCCGCTGTCAAGTGGTGAAATGCTTTTAGAGCGCAGAACGCTGCCCGGATTCAACATTCAAATATATCCCTCGGGATGGAAAACTTAATTTGCCTTGGGTTACTTCTGTCAGGCAGAGAGCGCCCCAGCCTCTGTTGCTGGCATCCGTTGAGACCAAAATCCAGGAACCATGGAGTTGAGGAGATTCTTCCGCTGCAGCCACCAAGGAAGGCTCTCCCGCATGGACGGGGTTATCTGAACGGAATGATCTCAGGACCTGGATCCCACTGCTGGAGGTAACCCTTCTGCAAGGGCCGCATTTTCCACTGCCCATTTCACCATAGGCGCTGTGGCCACCATGGTCCCAATACTCTTCAGACACTGTGAGGCTCTGAGATTAGAAGAGGACATTGCAAGACAAATTCTGTCCCGAATTACCTGAATTTTCTCCAGGGGCAAGGAGATGGTGCTCCTGAGTGTGTTAAATTCCCCGAGGAATATGTAGGTTCTAGGTGTCTCTTCTCCCTGTTCAACAGCCAACTGAACTCAAGCAGAGTGGAAATTACCTGAGATCAATGGACTAACAGCTGCTCCCTGTCCTGTACCTCTGATCCTGATTAGTGCCAAGACAGCCAATAAGAGCTTTGAAAATACCTGAGGCGATGTTGTAAGCCCGAATGGGAGACAGGTAAACTGAAGGTGGACTTGATCTACCGCAAAGCGAAGATATTTCTGGAGCTCTTCTGCTTCAGATCTTTGGACACAAGCCAGTCACCTGGCTGAATTGCCTGATGGATTGTGAATAGCGTCTCCATTTTAAATTTCTCTTTCTTGATGAAAGAACTCAAAGTGGGTCAAGTCTATGACTGGCCTCCAGGAGCCATTCTTTTTCAGAACCATGAAGAAGGGCTAGTAGACACCTTGAAATCTTTCGCCGGTTGGAACTTGTATGGCGGCGCCCTGAGCCACTAGAGAGTCAGCGTATGACAGGACTTGCTTTCTCTCTTCTGAGTGAGACAAGGCTGTAGGTACAAACCAAAGTGTGGGTGGGCTGCTGAATGTCCAGGCATGTCCTGAGGAGACCGTTTTGACGGTCCAGTAATCTTTGATCGAGGCTGCCCAGACATGCTGAAAGGGGAATAAATGAGCCCCAACTTGCTCCACATAGACAGGCCCTTTATCAAAAGGACTTAGAGGCTTCACATCCACCGGAAGATGCTCCCTTTGAGGATTTTTGGTCTGAAGCTTGGCTTCTCTTCCAGTTCTTCCTGAACTCACGGCCAGCTCTATAGTGGCAAGCGTCTTTTGCACGATCCAGATCTTGCCTGGGTTGAGTTCTTCTCTGACCTAGCAGTCTCTGAACCTGGGGCAAGAACCCTGAATTGCCCCCCGTGGCAGGGGTGATAGCACTGACTAGTTTGTCCCCAAAGCGAGAGGAGCCCTCAAAGGGAATCCTGCACACTGCCTGCTTAGAGGCAGGATCTGCTACCCATGGGCGCAGTCACAAGGCACGCTTAGCCTTGGCAGATGAGAGCATGACTCGTGCCACCAGGTGAATTATGTCAAGGGAGGCTTCCCCCAGAAAGACTGATGCCAACTTTAGTTCATGTACCGGTGAACTCCTGGCCATTTCTTCCAAGATGCTTCCTAAGGATGCATCCACTTCATCCGTCCAGGCCTCCATCGCTTTGGACAGGGATACAAGGGTCAGGGCTGGTTTACAGGTTATACAGTAGGTGACCGCGATATTGTGTCAATCTTGCCGCTGTTATCGGCGAGATTTGACACCTGTGAGCCCCGTCGCGGGAGCCAGCGTCGAGCTGGCTCGCTCATCGGAAAAGGAAAACTGTTTTCTCCTTTCACGATGAGCGGCAAGCATTGCTGACAAGTGTCTGGTATGAATCATGAGGGGGAATGCCACGCCAAATTTTAAATAAAAAAATGGCATTGGTTCCCCTCCAGGGACATACCAGGCCCTTAGGTCTGGTATGGATGTTAAGGGGAACCCCTCCGCCGAAAAAACGGGGCGGGGGTCCCCCCAAAATCCATAACAGACCCTTATCTGAGCACGCAGCCTGGCTGGTCAGGAAAGGGGGTGGGAACGAGCGCCCCCCCTTCTGAACCGTACCAGGCCGCATGCCCTCAACATGGGGGGTGGGCGCTTTGTAGCAGAGGGGCGCCCCACCCCAAAGCACCTTGTCCCCATGTTGAGGACAAGGGCCTCTTCCCGACAACCCTGGCCATTGGTTGTCAGAGTCTGCGGGCAAAGGGATTATTTTGGAATCCGGGAGCCCCCTTTAATAAGACCAGCAGAGGCAGAAGACATCGCCAGAAGAGGGAGAAGAACCGGAGAAGGGAGAAAAAGAGTCGCCGGAGCTACCTTAATAAATTACTTTAAAAACCTGTGTGCTATCTTTGACTCTTTTTCAGGTGAATCGATAGGAGTACAATGTACCCCATACTCATTCACATAGGGTGGGGGCCGGGATCTGGGGGCCCTCCTTGTTAAAGGGGGCTTCCAGATTCCGATAAGCCCGCAGCCCGCAGACCCTGACAAGCAATGACCAGGGTTATCTGGAAAAGGCCCTTGTCCTCATCAACATGGGAACAAGGTGCTTTGGGGTTGGGGGCACAAGGCCTCCCTGCCCCAAAGCACCCACCCCTCCATATTGAGGACATGCGGCCTGGTACTGTTCGGGGGGGTGCTCGCTCGACCCACCCCCTTTCCTGACCTGTCGGGATGCGTGCTCAGGTAAGTGTCTGGTATGGATTTTGGGGGACCCCACACTGTTTTTTCGGCGTGGGGGGTTCCCCTTAAAATCCAGGCCAGACCGGAGGGTCTGGTATGGTCTTGGAGGGGGAACCCATGCCGTTTTTTTTACATTTAGCATGGAGTTCCCCTTCAAGATCCTCAGAGCACAAGTCGCGTGACAAAATCGGATCAGTTAAGACTACGATCCGACTTTGATCTGACTTCAGTGATATTGAATGGGCTGAAGTTGGATCAAAGTCGGACCAAAGTAGTGCAGGGAGCATTTTCAACGTCAGACCGACTTGTGTCGGACCAGTTAAGATGGCTCTCATAGGGAAGCATTGATTTTTTTACATGTTGTGCGGCATGAGCTCCCAATGTCGGAGTGTTTGTCGTACCAGTGTGAACCCGGCCTAAACACCTTTATCATTTACTTGCAGGTGTGCTGAAGAGCTTAGTTTTTTTGGTGCACAATTATATCTTCTAAATATGGGTATAAGTAAGATATTGTACTTCCCCAAAACCACCACCCCTAAAACTAATTTCTAAAAAGATAGAAAAGAGAAAAACAACAAATGAGCTCAATAATGTACTTTTATTTTGCCAGCAGAAACACAATTCTGTACATTTACTGGCATAAAAAAATATTCCACAGGATATATGGTGCTACAGTTACCAATTGGGTTTTAAGGGCCCTGCTCCTGGGAGCTTACAATCTAAAATTTGTATAAACCTTAGAGTGGACACAGCTTTACTTTCAGTGTATATTGGGCAACACATTTCATAGTACAACTACTCAACACCCACCAACCCACATTACATTTTTATCTGCAAGATTATAGAAACATACTTACCAGTCAATTTTCTTACAAAGCATTCCAACATAGTATTAAAAAATGGAATAGAGTTTTTTTGGGAACCAGGTCCCCTATCAAGGTTCACCAAGGGCAAGGGAGCAAGTGGACTATCTCGGTACAGTATAGAAAACATACGAATTGAATATGTAAACAGCTGTACAATTTTAAACTAATAAAGTTAAAACAAAGGTGACTTGGTCAAACATAGTACTTTGACTAGTTTCGCGGGGTGAACCACTTCATCAGGAAATACATCTGCAAATGGACACACAATCAATGACAATAAAGTATATACATACATACATACATACATACATACATACATACATACATATATATATATATATATATACATACACAAGATTCAATATAAATAATACAATTAAATGGAAGAGGGGAAAGAAAAGTTTTTATGATGATAAACAGCTGCTTACCCAAATCCTAGTGCATCCAGAGCACAGGGCGTACCCAGAGAAGCGTCCCGCGGCGACTAGGGGAGATATTGACAAGTCGGGGGGCTGGAGTCTGGGTGGAATGAGGTATATATGGTGAGTATACCATACCAAAGTTGAAGTGGTCAAAAAAAGGGGGGGGGGGGAGGGAGGGAAAGGGGGTGAATGGGGAAAGAGGAAAAGGGGGTGTGCCAGTGAACTAATGGGGAAAGGGAGGTGTGGGTTGGGGTGGTAGGTGGGAGAAGGGAAGAAACAAATAGTGATCCCATCCGTGGATGAATGTGAAAAACTACATACAAATGGTGGGAAAAAAAATCAAACAAGGAAACCTGCAAAAGACAACCACAAGGGAATGGTAGAAGAATAGGAGGAGGAGTGAAGAAAGGGGAAGGAAAAGGGAGAAAAGGAGGGGAGAAAGAAGAGGAGGGGGGTAAGAAAAAGAAAAAAGGACAGAGAAAAGAGGAAAAAAGAGATTTGTGGCTATTGATGTCGAGTCTCTATACTCGAGCATCACCCACGAGAAGGGAGTCTCGACGGCCAGATCTTTTCTGATGGAACAAGAACGCCCATCCTGGCCTCTAAATGAGTTTGTTCTACAACTTCTGGCCTTTATCCTCACACAGAATTTCTTCATCTTTGAAGATCAACACTTTTTACAGGCCCAAGGTGTGGCCATGGGCACATTGTGTGCCCCTTCGTATGCAAACTTATTCCTTGAAGCCTTAGAGAGATTTATCTTTGCTAATGATCAATATTCAACTTTTTTACAGTCGGTTCTTTTTTGGTTTAGATTTATAGACGATCTGTTCCTGGTCTGGACTGGTTCGTCTTCCCAATTAAACCAATTTATTGAGGCTATCAACGTAAATTCCATGAATTTACACCTCTTTTGACTATGTCACTTTCGACAATGCACAGATCCCATTCTTGGATCTGTTGATTGTCAAGAATGCATATGGAACTTTGGGTACAGACCTTTATCGCAAGCCGACAGCAGGCAATACCCTGTTGCACACCTCCAGCGCTCACCCCAAGCCTCTCGTGCGCAGTATCCCTTATGCGCAGTATTTACGACTGCGCAGGAACTGTGCATGAGAAGAGGATTTCTACATTCAGGCAGCTGCCCTATGGGAATGACTCCTTCTGCGGGGTTACTCTCGGACCAATTTGTGAAAGGCTTTCAATAAGGCATTAACTCGTAACAGAACTTTCCTGCTCTACCCCCCTCCACATACTAACTGCAGTAACACTGTTAAGATCATTACAAAATATTCAGCACATCATGATCAACTCAGGAATATTCTCTCTAAGTATTGGCACCTCCTTACAGACCATCACATTCTCAATCAATACATGCGCAGTACCCCCGAACTGGGCTTTGGTAGGGCCAACTCCCTTAGGGACCACTTAACTAGCAGCCATTATAGATCTGATGCCTGTGGTCTCCAGGGACCCAGGGACACTTCTCCTTGCGGGCAATGTGCCCGCTGCCCCTGGATATTCACTGGTACCACATTTACACTCCCTAATGGAGAAATATTCAACCCCTATATCTCGGCTCAGTGTGGTACTACTGGAGTTGTATATCTCATGTTCTGCATCTGTGGTGCATTTTATGTCGGCAAGACTATTAGGGAACTCAGACAGAGAATCGCAGACCATGTCTACCATTCAGTTAATGGTAAACTTACTACCATTGGGCGCCATACAGGCCTATATCTAAAACTCAATCCTAACGTTGTTAAATTTTTGCCTTAGAAGTGGTGCCCCCCGACATCAGGGGTGGTGACCGTGATAGAGTACTCCTGCAAAGGGAAACTCTTTAGATAGAAAGTCTTAATGCTACTATTCCACCTGTCCTCAATGAAGTTAATTCATTCAGACCATTTCTATAAACCAATACTCTGTGATTCTCTCTCTGAGTTCCCCCTTGTCAGGCCTTGTTATGCCCTGTTGTATTTATGTATTATTGTATTATTGTATTTTTGAATATCTACAATGCTGCATTCCTGTACTTTGAGCTTCATTTATCTGAATTGAGGATTTTTGCCATACTTATCCCCTGTGCTTGTGTCTCTTTTCCCTGCTCTTCTATTTTTATTTTATTTTATATTATTTATTGGTTTTTTTTTCAATACCACTTCTCTGGTTTTGTTGCTGCCACTGTCTAACACAACTGCTGTCTAACATAATAATTCTGTTCTGCCTGCCTCTTATTTCTCTAGTACTCCCTACATCTTTTAAACTGCCATGTATTAAAACCATGTAGCTGTCGATCCCAGGCTTCGATTCCCTCATTTATACCGCTATGGTTGCTATGGCCATTAATTTAGGATTTATCCAATCATTGTCTTCATTACATGTAATGTTTTTTTTGCTGCTATATATTTTATGTATCTAATCTTTTATGTTTGTATTATTATCTATATATTCTATTTGATGCTTCTAGTGGTGCATGGGCACCGGGACCTATGTTTTCTTTGCGGCGACTGGTAGGCTCCCTGGTGACGAGACGACTGCCCTCTTTTGAGGTGGCCTTCCCACCCACTTGTACACATCCTGGCCTGGGCCCCGCCCATAGCCATGGGGCCTGTGCGCAGACGTGCGTGCGCCTCCCCCACGCATGCGCACCTGCGGGATCCCTGACCCTGTGACGCCGTACGCCGGCAGAGACCGGCGCCAGTGTCCTATCGAATTTTGTCCCCCATCGGATAGTGTCCGCCCTCTACTGCGCAAGCGCAGCTGGCCCATCGGATACTGTCCGCTCTACTGCGCAAGCGCAGCGGGACACCCCGAAAATATCCGAAAAACAGCTGAGCTGGGCGCATGCCACTTAATACTATTTATAGTCACATGCCCCTGCATGGCCCCCGCCCCCGCTCCCGAGGCTCGTACAACTTTGTAAGGGGCGGTGATAAGGGCGGATACTTTTCGTACAACTTTGTAAGGGATACTGTGCCTAATTGTTTGTGTTAGGTGCTTAAATATGTACAGCAAACACACCCATAAACTTTGCTAAACCCACCCTTCACTAAACAAGCCCCGCAAACATCCGCCCATTTTATAAATCCGCCCCCTCGAGCATCAGGAGCCTGTGACAGAATATTACATTAATTGCGCAGGTGCCGTTTATACTTCTTCGTCAGCTGTTCTTCATCGGAGACTTTCGGCGTCTCCTTTGTTCTCCTTACTGCGCAATCATGGCGCCTGTGCAGTATGGATTGGACACTATCCGATGGGGGGACACTTTTCATCAGAACACCAGGTCACACCACGGGGCCGGGAGATACAAATGCAGGCTTTTGCTTGCTGATCGGCAGGCTGCTCTTAGACCCGGAGGAGGCTCCGATTGATCCATCTGATGGTAAGTCCCCTACTCTGAATGCCCCAATGTCCTCTACCCAGCCCTGCATTTGTATGCAATGGCTAGTACGCTGGTTTATTACCCTCCATCCTGATTTGGTTTGATGCTTGAGAGCTGTGCACTGATTAAACTGTGCACTCCTTACCCTCTCTATCTAGCATCATCTCCATCATTATTACTGGCATTTAGGGATGAACCGAACACCCCCCGGTTCGGTTCGCACCAGAACCTGTGAACGGACCGAAAATTCGCACAAACGTTAGAACCCCATTGACATCTATAGGGCTCGAACGTTCAAAATCAAAAGTGCTCATTTTAAAAGGCTAATTTGCATGGTATTGTCCTAGAAAGGGTTTGGGGACCCAGGGGACATGTATCAATGCAAAACATTTTTTTTTAAAAACGGCCGTTTTTTCAGGAGCAGCGATTTTAATGATGCTTAAAGTAAAAAAAAAAAAAAAAAAAAGTGAAATATTCCTAAAAAAAAATTACTATCATACCTGGGGGGGGGGGGTCTATAGTGTGCCTGTAAAGTAGCACGTGTTTCCCGTGCTTAGAACAGTCCCTGCACAAAATGACATTTTTAAAGGAAAAAAAGTCATTTAAAAACTGCTTGCGGCTTTAATGTAATGTCGGGTCCCAGCTATGTGGATGAAAATCAGTGAGACAAACGGCATGGGTACCCTCCAGTCCATTACCAGGCCCTTTGGGTCCTGTATGGATATTAAGGGGAACCCCGCACCCGAATTAAAAAAAGGAAAGGCGTGAGGCCACCAGGCCCTATATATTCTGAACAGCAGTATACAGGCGGTGCAAACAAGACAGGGACTGTAGGTTTGTTGTTAGGTAGAATCTGTTTGTAATTTTGAACTAGTACATTTTTAAAGTGTAGCTCCAGCCAAAAAATCTGTTTTTAAGCTTTTTGGAAAACATGGGGAAGGGTTATCACCCCTGTGACATTTGTTTTGCTGTCTGTGCTCCTCTTCAGAAGATTTCACCTCACTTTTTGTCCCAATGACAAATGTTTTTTTGAAAATTTGGGGTTTTTAGTGAAACAAGGATTGGTGATAAAGCATCAGTGGAAAGAAGAAAAGTTTTTCCCATATTAACTCTTACAGGTGAGAACTTCCCTTTCTATGGGGTAGATTTCATCTCACTTCCTGTTGTCTTCTGTTTGCAAGTAGGAGTCATTTGTAAGTTGGATGTTTGAAAGTAGGGGCCTGCCCTATATACTCAGCAGAAATTTGGGCCTTTGGTGTTGTTGTGGCCTCAACACTGTAAGCCCTCACAGGGCCCTGCTGTGAAATATTAGATCGAGAATTGTAATTACATGCCCCTGTTGAACAGGGGCTGAAAAATTGGGCCTTAGGCACTGGTGCCACAACACTGAAACCCCTCACAGATACTCTAGTTGGAACGCAGGAACGAGCCCTGCTGCAAAGTATTGCATCAAAAATTGTAATTACATGCCCCTGTTAAACAGGGGCTGAAAAATTGGGCCTTAGGCACTGGTGGCCGCGCCCAGAGCCAAAAATATTCTTACAAGCTATCAGCATGATCATTGAGGAGGAAGAGGATAATTACTCAGGATAGTCACTCAGCATCAGCATAGGCAGTCTTTGAAGGGATCTGAGATTTCAAAAAAAATTATTCGGTTACATCAGCATCAGGTGCTTGGTAGCTGGTGGTGATCCAAGACTGATTCATTTTTATGAAGGTCAGTCGATCGACCGAGTCGGTGGACAGACGCACCCTGTGATCGGTTACAAAGCCTCCAGCAGCACTGAATGTGCATTCCGAAAGAACGCTGGATGCAGGACAGGCCAGTAGCTCAATTGCATACTGTGCAAGCTCTGGCCAGTGATCCATCCTCAAGACCCAGTAACCCAGAGGATTTTCAGTGGGAAAGGTGTCCAAGTCAGATCTTGCCCCTAGGTATTCCTGCACCATGTAAAAACAGAATCTGGCGATGGTTGCTGGAACCGATCATACCTTGGGGCTGTGGACTAAAAAATCGTCTGAACGCATCGGACAGATGGCCACCTTCTCCACCGCTCCTTCTTTGACTGACCGAAGCCTCAGCAACACGTTGTCCAGAAACAGGAGTTTGTAACCTCCCAGTCTCTGGGAACGCGTTGCACAGACCTTTCTGCAAGGCCTCCCGAAGATGTTTCATCCTCTGCTCCCTCTGCGACGGCAAGATAAGGTCCGCAACCTTACTCTTGTAATGTGGATAAAGGAGGGTTGCCAGCCAGTATTGGTCTTTCTTCTTGATACCACGAATACGAGGATCCTTACGCAGGCTTTGCAGGATCAGGGAGGCCATGCAGCGTAGGTTTGCTGAGGCATTCGGTCCAGAGTCCTCTGGGTCACTAAGGACGACATGGTCCGCAGCTACCTCCTCCCAGCCACGTACAAGTCCATGTGTTTCTTGGGACTGATCCCTTAAAGACTGCTGCTGATGCTGAGTGCCAGGCTCCACCTCCATACTGACACAATCCTCCTCCTCCTCTTCCTGTGTGATCGGCGGGCACGCAGGAACACTGTCTGGATAAAGGGGGCCTTGAGAGTTAAGGAAGTCCTCCTCTTCCTGCCTCTGTTCTGCCTCAAGTGCTCTCTCCATTATTCCACGCAGCGTGTGCTCCAACAGGTGGACAAGGGGGACAGTGTCACTGTTGCGTGCACTGTCACTGCTCACCATCCTCGTGGCCTCCTCAAATGGTGACAGGACAGTGCATGCATCCCTGATCATGGCCCACTGGCGTGGGGGAAAAAAAAAACAAGCTCCCCTGACCCTGTCCTGGTGCCAAAGTTGCACAGGTACTCATTGATGGCCCTCTGCTGCGTGTGCAGCCGCTGTAGCATTGCCAACGTTGAGCTCCACCTGGTGGGCATGTCACAGATTAGGTGGTTCTTGGGCAGGTTAAATTCCTTTTGGAGATCTGCCAGCCGAGCACTGGCATTATATGACCGGTGGAAATGCACACAGACTTTCCTGGCCTGCCTCAGGACATCCTGTAAGCCCGGGTACCTGCCCAAGAACCGCTGCACCACCAATTTAAGGACGTGAGCCAAACCGCTCACATGGGTCAGTTGTCCCTGTCGGAGGGCGTAGAGGAGGTTGGTGCCATTGTCGCAAACCACCATTCCTGCCTTAAGTTGGAGTGGCGTCAACCACCTCTGAACCTGCCCTTGCAGAGCTGACAGAACCTCTGCCCCAGTGTGGCTCCTGTCCCCCAAGCACAGCAGCTCAAGCCAGTGGTGTATTTAGGTTTTGTGCTGCCCTAGGCCTGACTAAATTCATGCACCCCCTAATTTAAATACGACCCACCCTCCTGTCGAAGCCACACCCCTTCCTATTTAAGACCCACCCTACCATCTGTAAACCACACCCCTTCCAGACCCCCGACTCTCCATCTCTCCCTAGCAGCAAAAATACCCCCTTTCAGCACAAATCCTCACCCTCATAAAACCCCTTCCAGTACAAATCCCCCTTCTCAGCACAAACCCTTGCCTCAATCTCCCCTTTCCCAGCACAAATCCCCCTCTTAGCACAAATCTTCCCCCATCTCTCCCTCCCAGCATAAATCCCCCCTCTCATCACAAATCCTCCCCCATCTCTCTCTCCCAGCATAAATCCACCCATCTCCCCCTCCCAGCATAAATCCCCCCTCTCATCACAAATCCTCCCCCATCTCCCCCTCCCAGCATAAATCCTCCCCCATCTCCCCCTCCCAGCATAAATTCCATCTCTCATCACAAATCCTCCCCCATCTCCCCCTCATCACAAATCCTCCCCATCTCCCCCGCCCAGCATAAATCCCCCTACCTCCCCCTCCCAGCATAATTTTTCCCTCATCACAAATCCTCCCCCATCTCCCCCTCCCAGCATAAATCGCCCCTACCTCCCCCTCCGAGCATAAATCCCCCTCTCATCACAAATCCTCCCCCATCTCCTCCTCCCAGCATAAATCCTCACTTTCAGAAAAAAAAACCCTCATCTCAAACCTGTGCCTCCTTCTCTCCCCTCCCAGTACAACCCCTCCCCCCCAGCTCCTTCTCCTGTTCTGTAAGAGCAGCCTCCTATGCTGGGACTTGTAGTGCCCTCTGTGGGGGGCTGAGATATGGCAGCCTCCTATGCTGGGACTTGTAGTGCCCTAGACTACAGGGGACTGAAGAATGGCAGCCCACTCTGCTGAGACTTGTAGTGCCCTCTGTGGGGGACTGAGGATTCCTCAGTCCCCCCACAGTCTAAGGCACTACAAGTCACAGCATAGGAGGCTGCCATATCTCAGCCCCCCAGAGTGCACTACAAGTCCCAGCATAGGAGGCTGCCATATCTCAGCCCCCCACAGAGGGCACTACAATTTCCAGCATAGGAGGCTGCCATATCTCAGCCCCCATAGTTCACTACAAGCCCCAGCATAGGAGGCTGCCATATCTCAGCCCCCCAGAGTGCACTACAAGCCCCAGCATAGGAGGCTGCCATATCTCAGCCCCCCAGAGTGCACTACAAGCCCCAGCATAGGAGGCTGCCATATCTCAGCCCCCCCACAGAGGGCACTACAAGTCCCAGCACAGGAGGCTGCCATATTTCAGCCCCCCCCAGAGTGCACTACAAGTCCCAGCATAGGAGGCTGCCATATCACAGCCCCCCAGAGTGCACTACAAGTCCAAGCATAGGAGGCTGCCATATCTCAGCCCCCCCTAGAGTGCACTACAAGCACCAGCAAAACGGGCTGCCACCAGACCTCCAAACACAGCATGAGGAGAATGCACAGCCTTCCACTCATTCCTTGGCTGCCATACACTCTTCCCCACTTTCCTACCTGAGTCTGGGCTGCATGTCACGCTGCATGGTGAAGCATTGAGCGGGATTTCCTGAAGTCTGAAGACACGTCCAGGCTCCCAGACCCCGGCGCAGCACAGAGCACACAAGGCTGCAGATCACTCTGGTCAGGCACCTCAGTGGCTGTGGGCTGCAGATGCGGCCGCCGACACCACGTGTGTGCACACAGGAGGCTGCATCTAAGCGGGAGTAGGCTGCGGGAACCGGGACTAGGGAGGACAGGACGGGGGAAGTTTTTGTGCAGGGGGCAGCTGTTCTGCCGCCCCCCCGCAGAGTGCCGCCCTAGGCCTGGGCCTTGTCGGCCTAGGCCAAGACACAGCACTGGCTCAAGCACCGCATGGCATCTTTTGGCCTGTGTACTTACGTAGCCCTTTGAACGCCTACGGAGCACCGCTGGTTCCGAGGACAAAGCACAGGAAGAGGCCATGGAGGAAAGAGGTGGAGGAGAGAGGTGTGTCACAATCATTAGTAGTGGCATTTTGGAGGCGTGGTGGCAGAACAACCTCCAACACTACTGCACCTTGTCCTGCATCCTTCCCAGCTGCCAGCAGAGTCACCCAATGTGCCGTGAAACTTAGGTAACGTCCCTGTTCATGCCTGCTGGACCATGAGTCAGCGGTAATATGCACCTTATCGCTGACTGCCCTGTCCAGCGAGGCATGGACATTGCCTTCCACATGCCGGTAGAGAGCTGGAATTGCCTTCCGTGAGAAAAAGTAGCGTTTGGGTACCTGCCACTGAGGAACCGCACATTCCACAAACTCACGGAAGGGGGCAGAGTCTACCAACTGAAAAGGCAGCAGTTGAAGTGCTAGCAATTTTGCCAAGCTAGCATTCAACCGCTGGGCATGTGGATGGCTGGGAGCGAACTTCTTTCGGCGGTGCAGCAGCTGGGGCAGGGAAATTTGCCTGGTACAATCTGACGTCGGTGTACCGAAAGCAGATTGCCAAAAGTACTTGGCTGTGGCACACCTAATTCTACACCTTCATTCCTCTCAGTGCAGGTCTCAGAGAGCAAAAAATGGGGGGGGTAAAAGGTCCTAGAATCCACACTCACCAAAGTTGCTATCAGCAAATAGAGTACCAGCCGATTCATCAATATGTGACGGGATACCTGCCCTATGAGCAATGGCACTATATCAACAACAGAAAGAGGGGACAAGGGAGTCCCCAGAAAGCAAAAAAGGAATGGTCAACAATGGCTTATGGTACAAAAATGCAAAAAGGCTTTATTAAGGGTGGGGGGGGGGTATTTATATATACAAAAAGTTTCAAATATATGTAAGATAAATAATGTATCTAAATAACACAGTCCGTCTCACTACACCAAAATTAAAAACCATGCTGCAACATTGATGAATAAAACTGCAGAGCGTGCCTGCAGGCCAAAGACGCATGCAATGTCCATTGAATCCAAAGAAAAAAGTATAGCACCATACATTACTTGGGGTAAGCTACTGATGGGGTATCGAGTCTTATGTGGTCTAGTATTGACTGTGCATCAGATTGAGCAGTACTGAAAAGAAACTACATATATCCACATAGACAAGACCTTACATAGCTGAATTAGGTGGGGTTTTTTAACCCTCTGTTAGAAAAAAATCCTCCACATGCAGCTACCAACCTCAGTGCACTAAATGTGTGTATACACCAGTTGTTTGGAAATAGAAAGACCAGCGTTCCTGTTACTAGGTATGTCCAGTGCACGAACACTATTTCCTCAATGCAGCATATAAGGAGCAAAGGACAGACTGCTCCAAAGAAAGGGCTTAGTCTCTTTTCCAATCTAGACCAGAATGATATTTTCACAGTTCATCAGTGTCAAGTGTGTGAATCCATGCAGGAGTGTGAATGGCAAACAGATGCAAAGACTATTGATAAGCAGATAAGGAGGGAAAGAGAAACTGCCCTGCTGGGCTCTCACCACTTTCAATTGCTGGAGATGTCCTCAGACTCTGCTGTCTTGCTGTTTGGCATGGAGCGGCTCATAGTCAGTTCAGAGCAACACTCAGTGTGTAGTCACAGCACACCATTCTCCTCAATAGTGGACACTGTAGACTGTGTGATCACATGACCGGTCACATGGTTTGGAAAGACCAGGAACCAGGAACTCTGCATTCAATTGCTGATGCAGAAGTAGCTTGTGAAGTATGGTGCTGTATGCAAATCACAGGGAAACCCTTTTACATTGCTGGAAAGGGAAGCATGTTGAAGGCCTGCTGTCTAGCCCTGCAGGGGCTGCGTTAACGTTTCATACACCTCTGTGTACTTCTTCAGAACAATTTGGCATTGAATAAGAGTTGATTTAAATAAAGAACACTGTCCAATCAGATCAAACCATGCCAAATAGCTATTTATTGTCATCTTGTGGTCACATCAGGTAATGCAGTCAAAAAAAGAAAAAAAAAAAAAAAAAAAAAAAAGAAAAAAGGTGCCAGTCAGTTGCTCAGAAGAAAAAAAAATACTTATTTGCAAGGGGAGAGAAAGAAATACAATCTCACATATCACCAGGCAGCAAGTGAAGAGCGCAATAGACATTGTAATCAATTTCCTCATAAGGTGGAATGGCCCCCATGGTCACAATTAAATTATATCAAAGACAACCAAAGCAGATACAGGAGAACCAAGAAAGCAATCGGGGAAACTTTATAAAACACTTCAAAACTAATGTTTATGGTTCAAGAAAGACACTCAGGCTTAGTTTGTGGTTCAAGCCTTTAGGTTGAAGAGTACCAAGCCTGAATATCCATTTTTTCTCTTTGCGTAGGAGTACCCTGTCAAAGTCACCCCTACGGTCTGTCAGAGAAAGGGCCTAAAAGCCCTTTACCCTCAGACCTGTGGTTTTGCCCTGTCCAAAAAATGTTGAGCCACTGAAGTTTCTTCCTTTAGCCTGATACTCTTCCAGTGTTCCCTGAATCTAACACGTAGCTTTCTTTTAGTTTTGCCTACATATAATTTATGACATGGGCATTCGAGGACATAGAATATTCTAGTTGTGGCACAGTTAATGAAAGACCGGATCTCAAATTGTTGACTACCATCCGAATTTCTACAGGTTTTTGAGCGGTCCACATACTTGCATGTGCCACAATGGCCACACAGAAACATGCCATTGACCCGAGGCATATCAGTGAGCCAACTTCTATTTGAGGGCCGTACAAACTCAGATTGCACCAGCATGTCATTAAGGTTTTGGGCTCGTTTAGCAACATATAGTTACATAGTTACATAGTAGGTGAGGTTGAAAAAAAGAGACAAGTCCATCAAGTCCAACCTATGTGTGTGATTATGTGTCAGTATTACATTATATATCCCTGTATGTTGCGGTCATTCAAGTGCTTATCTAATAGTTTCTTGAAGCTATCAATGCTCCCCGCTGAGACCACCGCCTGTGGAAGGGAATTCCACATCCTTGCCGCTCTTACAGTAAAGAACCCTCTACGTAGTTTAAGGTTAAACCTCTTTTCTTCTAATTTTAATGAGTGGCCACGAGTCTTGTTAAACTCTCTTCAGCGAAAAAGTCTTATCCCTATTGTGGGGTCACCAGTACGGTATTTGTATATTGAAATCATATGCCCTCTCAAGCGTCTCTTCTCCAGAGAGAATAAGTTCAGAGCTCGCAACCTTTCCTCATAACTAAGATCCTCCAGACCCTTTATTAGCTTTGTTGCCCTTCTTTGTACTCGCTCCATTTCCAGTACATCCTTCCTGAGGACTGGTGCCCAGAACTGGACAGCATACTGCAGGTGCGGTCGGACCAGAGCCTTGTAGAGCGGGAGAATTATCGTTTTGTCTCTGGAGTTGATCCCCCTTTTAATGCATGCCAATATTCTGTTTGCTTTGTTAGCAGCAGCTTGGCATTGCATGCCATTGCTAAGCCTATCATCTACTAGGACCCCCAGGTCCTTTTCCATCCTAGATTCCCCCAGAGGTTCTCACCCCAGTGTATAGATTGCATTCATATTTTTGCCACCCAAATGCATTATTTTACATTTTTCTACATTGAACCTCATTTGCCATGTAGTCGCCCACCACATTAATTTGGTCAGGTCTTTTTGCAAGGTTTCCACATCCTGCGGAGAAGTTATTGCCCTGCTTAGCTTAGTATCGTCAGCAAATACAGAGATTGAACTGTTTATCCCATCCTCCAGAACGTTTATGAACAAATTAAATAGGATTGGTCCCAGCACAGAACCCTGGGGAACCCCACTACCCACCCCTGACCATTCTGAGTACTCCCCATTTATCACCACCCTCTGAACTCGCCCTTGTAGCCAGTTTTCAATCCATGTACTCACCTTATGGTCCATGCCAACGGACCTTATTTTGTACAGTAAACATTTATGGGGAACTGTGTCAAATGCTTTTGCAAAATCCAGATACACCACGTCTACGGGCCTTCCTTTATCTAGATGGCAACTCACCTCCTCATAGAAGGTTAATAGATTGGTTTGGCAAGAACGATTCTTCATGAATCCATGCTGATTACTGCTAATGATACCATTCTTATTACTAAAATCTTGTATATAGTCCCTTATCATCCCCTCCAAGAGTATACATACTATTGATGTTAGGCTAACTGGTCTGTAATTCCCAGGGATGTATTTTGGGCCCTTTTTAAATATTGGTGCTACATTGGCTTTTCTCCAATCAGCTGGTACCATTCCAGTCAGTAGACTATCTGTAAAAATTAGGAACAACGGTCGGTCTGGCAATCACTTGACTGAGTTCCCTAAGTATCCTCGGATGCAAGCCATCTGGTCCTGGTGATTTATTAATGTTAAGTTTCTCAAGTCTAATTTTAATTCTGTCCTCTGTTAACCATGGAGGTGCTTCCTGTGTTGTGTCATGAGGATTAACACTGCATTTTTGGTTACTGAAGCCCCCCGATTCACTCGTGAAGACTGAGGAGAAGACTAAATTCAATACCTTTGCCATCTCCCCATCCTTTGTAACCAGATGTCCTTCTCATTCTTTATGGGGCCAATATGGTCTGTCCTCCCTTTTTTACTGTTTACATATTTAACCAGTTGCCGACCGCCGCACGACGATGTACGTCGACAGAGCGGCACGGGCAGGCAAAAGGGCTTACAGGTATGTCCTTGCCTGCCCGCGGGTGGGGGGTCCGATCGGACCCCCCCGGTGCCAGCGGCGGTGGGATCGAGGTCAGGGTCGATCAAAGGTGAGGGGGAGGCCACTCATTCGTGGCTCCCCCCTCGCGATCGCTCCTGGCCAATGACAAGCTTCCTCAGCTTCTGTGAATGTAAACAGAAGCGGAGGAAGTGATGTCATCTCTCCTCGAGCCGGTCTTTTCGTCCCGGCGCAGAGGAGAGAAGACATCCAAGTAAGTGCACCAACACTACACTAACAGTAGAACACGCAGGCACACTTGTCACCCCCCTGTCACCCCCCAGTCACCCCCTGATCACCCCCCTGTACCCCCTGTCACTCTGACACCAATAGCAGGTTTTTTTTTTTCTGATTTATTGCATTGGTGTCAGTTTGTGTCAGTTACAAGTGTTAGGGCAGTTAGGTTAGCCCCCTTTAGGTCTAGGGTACCCCCCTTTAGGTCCAGGGTACCCCCCTAACCCCCCTAATAAAGTTTTAACCCCGTGATCACCCCCCGTCGCCAGTGTCACTAAGCGATCGTTTTTCTGATCGCTGTATTAGTGACACAGGTGACGCTAGTTAGGGAGGTAAGTATATAGGTTTGCTGTCAGTGTTTTATAGCGACAGGGACCCCCATATACTACCTACTAAAGGTTTTAACCCCTTGATTGCCCCCTAGTTAACCCTTTCACCAGTGATCACCATATAATTGTTACGGGTGACGCTGGTTAGTTGGTTTGTTTTTTGTAGTTTATTACAGTTTTAGGGCACCCGCCGTTTATTACCTTATAAAGGTTTAACCCCCTAATTGCCCGGCGGTGATAGAAGTTAAGTTCTTAGGATCAGATAAGGTCTGCGTCGCCCCAGGCAGCGTCAGGTTAGCGCCAGTACCGCTAACACCTACGCACGCAGCATACACCTCCCTTAGTGCTATAGTATCTGAACGGATCGATATCTGATCCGATCAGATCTATACTCCCCAGCAGTTTAGGGTCCCCCAAAAAAACACAGTGTTAGCGGGATCAGCCCAGATACCTGCTAGCACCTGCGGTTTGCCCCTCGGCCCAGCCCAGCCCAGCCCACCCAAGTGCAGTATCGATCGATAACTGTCACAAAACACTAAGCACACATAACTGCAGCGTTCGCAGAGTCAGGCCTGATCCCTGCAATCGCTAACAGATTTTTGGTAGCGCTTTGAATCAGTCGCTGACAGTCAGGAGCTTTTTTGCCTGTGAGTCTCACTAGTGTACCCCTAAATTTAGAGCCCAAAATGGCAAATCGAAGGTACACTAGTGAAGAGGCCTACACGTTTCTGAGCATGACAGATAGTGAAGAGGAAGTCACTCATCTGTCAAGTTCAGGCTCAGAATACGATCCTGTAGAGGACAGCGGCTCCATGACAGATAGCTCTGACGACGGAGTTGTGGTCCCTGCTGGGGTCAGGCGTACCAGACCCCGAACTTCTTCTTCTGTCCTTGAAGTGCAAGAACCGCAGGTCCCTCGTATGGAGCAGAGAAGTACTAGCGCCGCTATTCCTTCTGGTGAACTGGCAAGCACCAGCGGCCTAGTACACCCTGGTCGTACATCCAGCACTGCAGTATCACGTGGTGACGTGGCGAGTCCCATAAGTGCAGTTCAAGCTGGTGAGGTGGCAAGCACTAGTAGTGTCCCGCTGCCACCAAGAAGATGAACACAGGCCCGTCGTGCCCATAGTGCCCTTCCTGCTGCATTCGCCAATCCGAATTGGGTACCCACCACTTCTGCATCACCCGTACTTCCCCCTTTCACTGGCCAACCCGGAATTCAGGTGGAAACAATTGACTTTATGCCACTGGATTTTTATTCACTGTTTTTCACCGAAGATCTCTATAGATCTATTGTGGACCAAAGCAATTTATACGCTGGTCAACACATCGCCGCTAATCCCCAGTCCTCCCTTGCCAGAGATTGGAGACCAATTACGGTCTCCAAATTTAAGATCTTTCTGGGCCTTTCCCTCAACATGGGCATAACCAAAAAGAGTGAGTTGCGGTCATATTGGTCCACTGACCCAATTCACCATATGCCGTGTTCTCTGCTTCAATGGCCAGGGCACGATACGAGCAGATTTTGCGGTTTATGCACTTCAACGACAATGAACTCTGTCGTCCTCATGGAGACCCTGCATACGATCGGCTCTACAAAATTCAGCCCCTTGTAAACCACTTCAACCAACGTTTTGCAGACTTGTTTACTCCCCATCAAGTTGTCTGCGTTGATGAGTCCCTGATTAAGTTTTCTGGCCGCTTGTCCTTCAAACAGTACCTTCCCAGCAAGCGTGCCAGATACGGGGTCAAGATGTATAAGCTCTGTGACAGGGCCACAGGCTATACATGTAGTTTTATGGTTTACGAGGGCAAAGATAGTCACGTAGAGCCGACAAACTCCCCTGACTACATAGGAAGCGCTGGCAAGATAGTGTGGGACTTGGTGTCACCCTTATTCGGAAAGGGGTACCACTTGTACGTGGACAATTATTATACGAGCGTGCCACTTTTTAGTCACCTTTTTGATCATCAAATTGGAGTATGTGGCACCGTGCGACCTAATTGCCGGGGCTTTCCCCAGCGGCTTGTAGAGTCCCGTCTTAGGCTGGAGGAGAGAGCCTGCTTGAAGTATAATAATTTGCTCGCTATGAAGTGGAGGGATAAGAAGAATGTTTTCGTTCTCACCTCCCTTCATGCAGACACGACGACCCAAATTACTACGGCGACTGGTGTTGTGGAGAAACCCCTCTGTGTCCACGAATACAACCTTAATATGGGAGGGGTAGACCTCAACGACCAGTTGTTTGCGCCGTACCTAGTTGCCCGTAAGGCCAGACGCTGGTACAAAAAAGTGTCTGTTTATTTGTTTCAATTGGCTTTGCAGAACGCTCATGTGCTATACAGAGCTTCAGGACGGACTAGATCCTTCCTTAAATTCCAGGAAGAGATCGTCAGAGCCCTTCTGTTTCCAGACGGTGCTCCACCTCACCTTCCCAATCCAAATGCAGTAGGCCGGCTGCATGAGAGGCATTTCCTTATGTCCTCCAGAGTACCCCTACCCAACGAGCCCCCCAAAGAAAATGTTGTGTCTGCAGAAAGCGCAGATTTAGGCGTGACACCCGGTATTATTGTCCCTCCTGTCCTGGCAATCCTGGTCTTTGCATTGGTGAATGTTTTGAACGCTACCATACACTAGTTGAGTTTTAGCGTAGGGTAGAGCACTGCACAGACTAGGACGCACTTTCACAGGGTCTCCCAAGATGCCATCGCATTTTGAGAGACCCAAACCTGGAACCGTTACAGTTTTAAAAGTTACAGTTATAAAAAAAAAAGTAAAAAAAAGAAAAGGTAAAAAAAAAAAAAAATACACAAAAAAAAATAAAATAAAAAAAACAAAAATAGTTGTCGTTTTATTGTTCTCTCTCTCTCTATTTTCTCTCTATTGTTCTGCTCTTTTTTACTGTATTCTATTCTGCAATGTTTTATTGTTATGTTTTATCATGTTTGCTTTTCAGGTATGTAATTTTTTTATAGTTTACTGTGTTTTAAACATTTTTTTGTTTTCAGGTACGCCATTCAGCTGCAGCGCGGATTTATTTATCTTGACAGCAACAGCGTTTGCTCCCACGATACATAAAGCCGTGACTCCAGCGCTGTCGGAGGTGATTTCACCACCACAGTTACATACTTCAGCATATATGCCGAAGCGTGGGGGCAGAAGTGGGTGGAGGAGCGATTTGCTCCTGCCTTTTGCGGGAGGATGCCCCCATGCTTCGGCATATATATATTTTAGGTAGGCACAGGTTGCGTTAAATGTTTTATTTTTTACTATGTTTTTTTTTTGTATTTGCTTTGCAGGTATGGTAAGTATTACTGTTATACTGTAATGTTACTTTGTTTTTTGTTAACCATCATTTGCTTAGCAGGTACGCCATTCAGTTGCAGCGCGGATTTATTTATCTTGACAGCAACAGCGTTTGCTCCCACGATACATAAAGCCGTGACTCCAGCGCTGTCGGAGGTGATTTCACCACCACAGTTACATACTTCAGCATATATGCCGAAGCGTGGGGGCAGAAGTGGGTGGAGGAGCGATTTGCTCCTGCCTTTTGCGGGAGGATGCCCCCATGCTTCGGCATATATAAATGGTGCATGTATGCCCATCATTAGAAGTGGGTGGATGAAGGGAGGTATTCTAATGGCAGGCATACCCACCGATCAATATCTTTTTTTCGTTCAGCCCACAGGCTGCATGAAAAAAAAGTTTACAATATATGCCCAACAAGGACCAGCAACGTACTGGTATGTTGCTGGACTTTGAGTGGTTATACCAGAATGATGCCTGCAGGTTTGGTATCATCTTGGTATCATTCTTTTCAGCCAGCGGTCGGCTTTCATGTAAAAGCAATCCTAGTGGCTAATTAGCCTCTAGACTGCTTTTACAAGCAGTGGGAGGAAATGCCCCCCCCCCCACCGTCTTCCATGTTTTTCTCTGGCTCTCCTGTCCCAACAGGGAACCTGAGAATGCAGCCGGTGATTCGGCCAGCTGACCATAGAGCTGATCAGAGACCAGAATGGCTCCAAACATCTCTATGGCCTAAGAATCCGGAAGCTACGAGCATTTCATGACTTAGATTTCGCCGGATGTAAACAGCGCCATTGGGAAATTGGGAAAGCATTTTATCACACCGACCTTGGTGTGGTCAGATGCTTTGAGGGCAGAGGAGAGATCTAGGGTCTAATAGACCCCAATTTTTTCAAAAAAGAGTACCTGTCACTACCTATTGCTATCATAGGGGATATTTACATTCCCTGAGATAACAATAAAAATGATAAAAAAATAAAAATGAAAGGAACAGTTTAAAAATAAGATAAAAAAATCAAAAAATTAATTAAAAAAAAAAAAAAGCATCCCTGTCCCCCCCTGCTCTCGCGCAAAGGCGAACGCAAGCGTCGGACTGGCGTCAAATGTAAACAGCAATTGCACCATGCATGTGAGGTATCACCGCGAAGGTCAGATCGAGGGCAGTAATTTTAGCAGTAGACCTCCTCTGTAAATCTAAAGTGGTAACCTGTAAAGGCTTTTAAAGGCTTTTAAAAATGTATATAGTTTGTAGCCACTGCACGTTTGTGCGCAATTTTAAAGCATGTCATGTTTGGTATCCATGTACTCGGCCTAAGATCATCTTTTTTATTTCATCAAACATTTGGGCAATATAGTGTGTTTTAGTGCATTAAAATTTTAAAAAGTGTGTTTTTTCCCCAAAAAATGCATTTGAAAAATCGCTGCGCAAATACTGTGTGAAAAAAAAAATGAAACACCCACCATTTTAATCTGTAGGGCATTTGCTTTAAAAAAATATATAATGTTTGGGGGTTCAAAGTAATTTTCTTGCAAAAAAAAATAATTTTTTCATGTAAACAAAAAGTGTCAGAAAGGGCTTTGTCTTCAAGTGGTTAGAAGAGTGGGTGATGTGTGACATAAGCTTCTAAATGTTGTGCATAAAATGCCAGGACAGTTCAAAACCCCCCCAAATGACCCCATTTTGGAAAGTAGACACCCCAAGCTATTTGCTGAGAGGCATGTCGAGTCCATGGAATATTTTATATTGTGACACAAGTTGCGGGAAAAAGACAATTTTTTTTTTTTTTTTTTTACACAAAGTTGTCACTAAATGATATATTGCTCAAACATGCCATGGGAATATGTGAAATTACACCCCAAAATACATTCTGTTGCCTTTCCTGAGTACGGGGATACCACATGTGTGAGACTTTTTGGGAGCCTAGCCGCGTACGGGACCCCGAAAAACAAGCACCGCCTTCAGGCTTTCTAAGGGCGTAAATTTTTGATTTCACTCTTCACTGCCTATCACAGTTTCAGAGGCCATGGAATGCCCAGATGGCACAAACCCCCCCCCCCAAATGACCCCATTTTGGAAAATAGACACCCCAAGCTATTTGCTGAGAGGTATAGTGAGTATTTTGCAGACCTCACTTTTTGTCACAAACTTTTGAAAATTGAAAAAAGAAAAAAAAATACATTTTTCTTGTCTTTCTTCATTTTCAAAAACAAATGAGAGCTGCAAAATACTCACCATGCCTCTCAGCAAATAGCTTGGGGTGTCTACTTTCCAAAATGGGGTCATTTTGGGGTGGTTTTGTGCTATCTTGGCATTTTATGGCCTTCAAAACTGTGATGGGTAGTAAGGAGTGAAATCAAAAATTAACGCTCTTAGGCCCCATTCACACTAGCGCGTTTTTTGATGCATTTTGCATTTTGCAGAAATGCACGGGAATTTTTTAACATGGGTTCCTATGGAACATGTTCACATCAATGCTTTTTTGTATCTCTGCGTTTTTGGAAAGGGTCGGGGACTTTTTTTCATGCAAAAAGCAGCGTTTTGCATGTAATGGTTTTCAATGGACAAGCATCAAAAACGCAAGTGCACCGTTTTTGCAGCGTTTTTGATGCGTTTTTGGTGCGTTTTTGGTGCGTTTTTGCCGTTTTTTTTTATTTTTTTATTTTTTTTTTTGTAATTTTTTTTTAAGGCTGTAAAAAAAAATGAAAAAAAAAAAAAAAACGCAAAACGCAAATCGCGGCAAAAACGCGGCAAAAACGCGGCAAAAACGCGGCAAAAACGCGGCTCAAAAACGTGCCAAGCATGAAAAAAAAACCTCCAAAAACGCTCAAAAGCAACATGCATAGGTGTGAATCGAGCCTTAGAAATCCTGAAGGCGGTGATTGGATTTCGGGGCCCCGTATGAAGCTAGGCTCCCAAAAAGTGCCACTCATGTGGTAACCCCGTACTCAGGAGAAGCAGCAGAATGTATTTTGGGGTGTAATTCCACATATGCCCATGGCATGTTTGAGCAATATATCATTTAGTGACAACTTTGTGCAAAAAAAAAAAAAAAAATTGTCACTTTCCCGCAACTTGTGTCAAAATATAAAATATTCCATGGACTCATCATGCCTCTCAGCAAATAGCTTGGGGTGTCTTCTTTCCAAAATGGGGTCATTTGGGGGGGTTGTGCCATCTGGGCATTTTATGGCCTTCAAAAATGTGATAGGTAGTGAGGAGTGAAATCACAACTTTACGCCCTTAGAAATCCTAAAGGCGGTGCTGGGGTTTCGGGGCACTGTACACGGCTAGGCTCCCAAAAAGTCCCACACATGTGGTATCCCCGTACTCAGGAGAATCAGCAGAATGTACTTTGGGGTGCAATTCCACATAAGCCCATGACCTGTGTGAGCAATATATCATTTAGTGACAACTTTGTGCAAAAAAAAAAATTGTCACTTTCTCGCAACTTGTGTCAAAAAATAAAATATTCCATGGACTCAACATGCCTCTCAGCAAATAGCTTGGGGTGTCTACTTTCCAAAATGGGGTCATTTGGGGGGGTTTTGTGCCATCTTGGCATTTTATGACCTTCAAAACTGTGATAGGTAGTGAGGAGTGAAATCAAAAATTTATGCCCTTAGAAATCCTGAAGGCGGTGCTTGGATTTCGGGGCCCCGTACGGGGCTAGGCTCCCAAAAAGTCCCACACATGTGGTATCCCCGTACTCAGGAGAAGCAGCAGAATGCATTTTGGGGTGTAATTCCACATATGCCCATGGCATGTTTGAGCAATATATCATTTAGTGACAACTTTGTGCAAAAAAAAAAATTGTCACTTTCCTGCAACTTGTGTCCAAATATAAAATATTCCATGGACTCAACATGCCTCTCAGCAAATAGCTTGGGGTGTCTACTTTCCAAAATGGGGTCATTTGGGGGGTTTTGTGCCATCTTGGCATTTTATGGCCTTCAAAACTGTGATAGGTAGTGAGGAGTGAAATCAAAAATGTATGCCCTTTGAAATCCTGAAGGCGGTGCTTGGTTTTCGGGGCCCCGTACGCAGCTAGGCTCCCAAAAAGTCCCACACATTTGGTATCCCCATACTCAGGAGAAGCATCTGAATGTATTTTGGGGTGCAATTCCACATATGCCTATGGCCTGTGTGAGCAATATATCATTTAGTGACAACTTTTTGTAATTTTTTTTTTTTTTTTGTCATTATTCAATCACTTGGGACAAAAAAAATAAATATTCAATGGGTTCAACATGCCTCTCAGCAATTTCCTTGGGTTGTCTACTTTCCAAAATGGGGTCATTTGGGGGGGGTTTTGTACTGCCCTGCCATTTTAGCACCTCATGAAATGACATAGGCATTCATAAACTAAAAGCTGTGTAAATTCCAGAAAATGTACCCTAGTTTGTAGGCGCTATAACTTTTGCGCAAACCAATAAATATACGCTTATTGACATTTTTTTTTACCAAAGACATGTGGCCGAATACATTTTGGCCTAAATGTATGACTAAAATTGATTGTAATGGATTTTTTTAATAACAAAAAGTAGAAAATGTCATTTTTTTTCAAAATTTTCGGTCTTTTTCTGTTTATAGCGCAAAAAATAAAAGCGGCAGAGGTGATCAAATACCATCAAAATAAAGCTCTATTTGTGGGAAGAAAAGGACTCAAATTTCGTTTGGGTACAGCATTGCATGACCGCGCAACTAGCAGTTAAAGCGACACAGTGCCAAATTGTAAAAAGTGCTCTGGTCAGGAAGGGGGTAAATCCTTCCGGGCTGAAGTGGTTAAAGAATTTCTTGGGATTTTTTTTGCTCTCCTCCGCTATGTGTCTTTCTTGTTCTATCTTAGCTGTCCTAATTGCACCCTTACATTTCTTATTGCATTCTTTATAAAGTCTGAATGCTGAGGATGATCCCTCAACCTTGTATTTTTTGAAGGCCTTCTCCTTTGCTTTTATATGCATTTTTACATTGGAGTTAAGCCATCCAGGACTTTTGTTCGCTCTTTTAAATTTATTACCCAATGGGATACATTGGCTAATGCCCTTATTTAATATGCTCTTAAAGCAAACCCATCTCTCCTCTGTATTTTTTGTTCCTAATATTTTATCCCAATTTATGCCTTTTAGCAAGGTTTGTAGTTTAGGGAAGTTGGCTTTTTTGAAATTCAGTGTCTTTGTATTCCCTTTATGTTTCCTATTTGTGTGATTTATACTGAAACTAATTGACCTGTGATCGCTGTTACCTAAATTGCCCCGTATTTCCACATTCGTGATCAGGTCTGTATTGTTGGTAATCAGTAGACCCAGTAATGTTTTATTTCTAGTTGGTGCGTCTACCATCTGACCCATAAAATTGTCCTGCAAGACATTAAGGAACTGGCGAACCCTAAATGAATGTGCGGTTCCCTCCGCCCAGTCTATGTCTGGATAATTAAAATCCCCCATTATGATAACACTTCCCATCCATGCTGCTAATCCAATTTGTGATAGGAGATCTGTCTCCACTTCCTCCCTCGGGTTAGGGGGCCTATAGCATACTCCCAGTATTATTTTCCCCTTAGCTTCATCCATTTGGAGCTCTACCCATAAGGATTCCACCTCCTCTCTAGCTCCCTCAGTAATGTCATCTCTCACATTCACTTGTATATTATTCTTGCTATATAGGCATACCCCTCCCCCTTTTTTACCCTCTCTATCCTTGCGGTATAGGGTATACCCTTGAATTGTTGCCAGCCAATCATGAGAGCTGTTGAACCAGGTCTCTGAAATTCCCACAAAATCCAAATTCTCCTCGTACAACAGTATCTCTAGTTCACCCATCTTGTCCGCCATGCTCCTGGCATTGGTGAACATGCCACATAGTTTAGACCGGTCGCATATTGTCCTCGTATTGGGTGTTTCGAGATTGCAACTAGGACTTGCTACTATACTCACCTTGTGTTTTTGTGCTTTGGTTAACCTACCACTAATGCCCCCAATACTACCCTCTGGAATATCTTCCGCGCTGGCTATCTCTGCCTCTGGACCCTCCCCCCATCGCCTAGTTTAAAAACCCCTCTAACTTTTTGGCCATCTTCATTCCCAGCAGAACTGCACCCTCCTCATTTAGGTGCAGTCCGTCCCTTCTATAGTACCGGTTACCGACTGAGAAGTCGGCCCAGTCCTCCAGGAACCCAAACCCCTCCTTACTACACCAGCTCTTCAGCCACTTGTTTACTTCCCTAATCTCCCTCTGCCTTTCTGGTGTGGCTCGATGTACCGGTAGTATTCCTGAGAATACTACCTTGGAGGTCCTTTTCCTCAATTTCCCTAAAAAAGTCCCTAAAATCGTTCTTTAGGACACTCCATCTGCCTCTGACTTTGTCATTGGTGCCAACGTGCACCATGACAGCTGGGTCTTCCCCAGCCCCTCCCAGTAATCTGTCCACCAGATCCGTGATGTGCCGAACCCGAGCGCCCGATAGACAACATACTGTTCGGCACTTTAGGTCTTGGTTACAGATTGCCCTCTCTGTCCTTCTAAGAATGGAGTCCCCTACCACCAGAATCTGTCTTTCCTTTCCCTTTGCTGCCCCCCCACTCTCACTGGGGGAGTTCTTCGCCCGGCAGCTAGGAGAGTCCCTCAGCTCCAGCAGTGCTGGTCCCTGACTGGTTTCCCCAATGTCACTCAATGGAGCGTACTTATTGGGATGCTCCAGTCCTGGATCGGCCTCCCTGGCACTTCCCCTCTACCCCTCCTGACTGTCACCCATCTACTCTTTGCTAGTGCCTGCACCTCTTTGTCTCCACCCGCCTCTGTGCTGGCCCTTGCCGGCACTTGCTGTGTACGTTCCTGGCTCTCCTTTAGTATGGAGGGACTTCTCAGTGCTGACAGTTGCTTCCCTAGATTCAGAACCTGGGCTTCCAGGGAAACAATGTGCTTACATTTTGCACAGCAGTATTCACCCTCGATCGGATGATCAAGGAACGCATACATGCGGCAAGATGTACAAAGAGTCGCCTCTCCACACCCGCCGGGCATCGTACCTATTAAATTTAGTGAGGATTGGGGATTTTACCCTGTCCAAATGACCTAACAGCTAGCTTCCTGGCACTAATACTCAGGACAATACACAGGTACACAGGTACACAACAAGACAATACACAGGTACTCATAGACCTTCGTGCAATCATAGAACAGTCGAAGACCTACGTGCACTCGCAATACTCAAGTATACAGTACACAATACACAAGTACTAATGATCCACTACTCAGACAGCACTCAGGTACTCACACTACACAGGTTCTATGACCCCTGTTATAACCTCCTGTTTTAAACTCTGGTTTTAACTCACCACTTAGACCAGTTCCACTAACTCTGGTTTTAACTCACCACTTAGACCAGTTCCACTAACTCTGGTTTTAACTCACCACTTAGACCAGTTCCACTTGGACTGAGTTCCAACAGCCTCACAATGAGCAGGCTCAGTATGAGTCCTACACACAGTTATATAGACTGCAAGCACCTGTGAGCAATTAACCACTCCCCTTAATTGATAGCCTGAAGGAACCAAAGAAGAGAAAAAAAAGCTATTTAAAAAGTCACAGAAAAAGGTGATTGAAAAACTAAAAGGAAAAGCCCCAAAAATGCAACCCAGCAAACAAAAAGCAAGACTTGTTCACTCTAATGCCCCGTACACACGGTCGAAATTTCCGATGGAAAATGTCCGATCGGAGTGTGTTGTCGGAAATTCCGACCGTGTGTGGGCTCCATCGGACATTTTCCCTCGGATTTTCCGACACACAAAGTTGGAGAGCAGGAGATAAAATTTTCCGACAACAAAATCCGTTGTCGGAAATTCCGATCGTGTGTACACAAATCCGACGGACAAAGTGCCACGCATGCTCAGAGTAAATAAAGAGATGAAAGCTCTTGGCCACTGCCCCGTTTATAGTCCCGACGTACGTGTTTTACGTCACCGCGTTCAGAATGATCGGATTTTCCGACAACTTTGTGCGACTGTGTGTAGACAAAACAAGTTTGAGCCAACATCCGTCGGAAAAAATCCTAGGATTTTGTTGTCGGAATGTCCGAACAAAGTCCGACTGTGTGTACGCCCTATTACTCTGGTTCTTAACTCACCACTTAGACCAGTTCCATTTGGTCTAAGTTCCTACACCCTCACAATGAGCAGGCTCAGGATGAGTCCTACACACAGTTATATAGGCTGCAAGCACCTGTGAGCAATTAACCACTCCCCTTAATTGATAGCCTGAAGGAACCAAAGAAGAAAAAAAAAAGCTATTTAAAAAGTGACAGAAAAAGATGATTGAAAAACTAAAAGGAAAAGCCCCAAAAATGCAACCCAGCAAACAAAAAGCAAGACTTGTTCACTCTAACTCTGGTTTTTAACTCACCACTTAGACCAGTTCCACTTGGACTAAGTTCCTACAGCCTCACAATGAGCAGGCTCAGGATGAGCCCTACACACAGTTATAAAGGCTGCAAGCACCTGTGAGCAATTAACCACTCACCTTAATTGATAGCCTGAAGGAACCAAAGAAGAAAAAAAAGCCATTTAAAAAGTGACAGAAAGAGGTGATTGAAAAACTAAAAGGAAAAGCCCCAAAAATGCAACCCAGCAAACAAAAAGCAAGACTTGTTCACTCTAACTCTGGTTTTTAACTCACCACTTAGACCAGTTCCACTTGGTCTAAGTCCCTACAGCCTCACAATGAGCAGGCTCAGGATGAGTCCTACACACAGTTATATAGGCTGCAAGCACCTGTGAGCAATTAACCACTCCCCTTAATTGATAGACTGAAGGAACCAAAGAAGAAAAAAAAAGCTATTTAAAAAGTGACAGAAAAAGGTGATTGAAAAACTAAAAGGAAAAGCCCCAAAAATGCAACCCAGCAAACAAAAAGCAAGACTTGTTCACTCTAACTCTGGTTTTTGACTCACCACTTAGACCAGTTCCACTTGGTCTAAGTTCCTACAGACTCACAATGAGTAGGCTCAGGATGAGTCCTACACACAGTTATATAGGCTGCAAGCACCTGTGAGCAATTAACCACTCTCCTTAATTGATAACCTGAAGGAACCAAAGAAGAAAAAAAAAAGCTATTTAAAAAGTGACAGAAAAAGGTGATTGAAAAACTAAAAGGAAAAGCCCCAAAAATGCAACCCAGCAAACAAAAAGCAAGACTTGTTCACTCTAACTCTGGTTTTTAACTCACCACTTAGACCAGTTCCACTTGGTCTAAGTTCCTAAAGCCTCACAATGAGCAGGCTCAGGATGAGTCCTACACACAGTTATATAGGCTGAAAGCACCTGTGAGCAATTAACCACTCCCCTTAATTGATAGTCTGAAGGAACCAAAGAAGAAAAAAAAAGCTATTTAAAAAGTGAAGTGAAGCCGCCAAAAGGCTCACAATCGCCGGGGGATCGGCGTATAACACGCACCCACGATTTTCCCCTGATTTTAAGGGGAAAAAAGTGCGTGTTATACGCCGATAAATACGGTATTTAAAAACTGACAGAAAAAGGTGACAGAAAAAACTAAAAGGAAAAGCCCCAAAAATGCAACCCAGCAAACAAAAAGCAAGACTTGTTCACTCTAATAAGGCGTACACACGGTCGGACTTTGTTCGGACATTCCGACAACAAAATCCTAGGATTTTTTCCGACGGATGTTGGCTCAAACTTGTTTTGCCTACACGCGGTCGCACAAAGTTGTCGGAATTTCCGATCGCCAACCACGCGGTCACGTACACCACGTACGACGAGACTAGAAAAGGCCGGTTCAGAACCAAGCGCGGCACCCTTTGGGCTCCTTTTGCTAATCTCGTGTTAGTAAAAGTTTGGTGAGAGACGATTCGCGCTTTTTCAGACTCGTGGCTTTCAGATCATTTTTTGCCGTTCAGTTTGTGCTTGTGGGTTTGTATCTGCTCTTCAGTGCGTGCAGTCAGTTCGTATCAGAGTTTTCTGTGTGATCTTGCCTGCTCGTTGCTGTTTTTCAGGTTGCTCTTCACAGGCCTTGCTGTTCTTCAGTGTGTTCTGTTACTTCGTTCTGAGCAGCCGACCGTTTTCTAGCCATGTTTCGTATGCGTACTCCTCGTAGAGTTCGTGCTGTGCGGGGGCTTGGTGTTGGGGTCCTGACCTTGACACAAGTCCAGTCCATGAACAGGGTGGGGAGGAGTTCATGGACCAAGAATTGGTTGCTTCAGCGTGACCAGTTCTCTCATATGCCTTTGCTCCGTGAGATCCGTGAGAATAATCCTGATGATTTCAGGAACTTTCTCAGGATGACGGACCCCGTGTTTCACCGTTTGTTGGCTTCGCTGACCCCCTATATCAGCAGGCAGGATACCTGCATGAGGCAAGCCATCACTCCGGAGCAGAGGTTGGTCGCTACCTTGCGGTATTTGGCCACAGGGAGAAGTCTGCAGGACTTGAAGTTCTTGACAGGCATCTCCCCCCAGGCTCTGGGGATCATTATCCCAGAGACCTGTTCTGCCATCATACAGGTCCTTCAGAAGGAGTTTATGAAGGTAAGATTTTTATCCTTTAATATCACATTTTATTGTATTGAATGTTTGATAATATATTGTATTTCTTTCCTCATTCCCCAATTCCCATGATTGGAATATACTGTGAATGTCCCCTTTGTTCTCATGCATGCTGGATTTTTATGTAATTATTATTTTTGGTCCTTCATACATATTTGCCCTTCACTAACCTCCCCAGCATGGTGTCTGCTGCCCCATATTCACCTCATGTAGTCACTTAACAATGTATTTTATCAGCTCCATAGTAGTGCTTTACCCCAAACACCCCCTAAAATGTTTAGAAATGTTATTTTTGATTTAAATTCAGGCAGAGTGCCAGAGGCATTTTTTTGTGGTGTCCCCAAATAATTTTTACTAACCCTCCCTCCCCCCAACTGCTAAGTCAGCTGATCCCAATTCTCTATCTATCCTCAATCATCTATCTGCTGACTTTGCCAATCCCATACACACTATACCCATCTCTTTACTGGTCAGATTTATGGATGAATTCCCCAAAGCATGTAGTGCAAGGGCCTGCCTGTATACTTTCCAATGGTACTGTTTAAAGTTCTTGTATCCTATTATTATCTTGACAGGTAATAGCAGAATGTCCAAATGTCCTCAAATGTGTACAGTGTGTATTTCTATCTTTGTATTATGACACTTCTTACCTGTCCAGTGGGCTGCCAATAGTGTAACTAAGGAGGGGCTGTTCCAAGTAATACCCTGTATTTAGGCATTCATCTCTCAATGAAGTGAAGAGGGTTACCTGTCCAAGATTTCCACACCCCCCCTATAATGTTAGAAATGGCCCATGAGAGGGGGGGAGGGGGAATATGATAGGTGTACCTTATACTTTGGCGTTGTTAAATTCTCCTTAATAAATGCTATCTGGAGGTTGCCCCAGAATGTTTGTGTCTAATCTGCTTGCCATGTTTCTGTGAAAAAATAGTAATGTTTATTGTTTTTTCCTCAACAGTTTCCTTCAACGCCACAGGAATGGCAGACTGTGGCCTCCCACTTTGCCCAGCGGTGGGACTTTCCTAACTGCGGAGGGGCAATTGATGGGAAACACGTCCACATCGTCCCACCACCCAACTCGGGGTCGTACTATTATAATTACAAGGGGTTTAATAGTATAGTGATGTTGGCGGTGGTGCCGGCTAACTACGACTTCTTGTATGTGGACGTGGGGAAGAATGGCCGGATGTCCGATGGTGGAGTCATCGCCCAGACGGAGTTCTACAGGCGTCTCCAGAATGGCAGCTTGGACTTGCCAGCTCCAGAGGACAATGTGGAAGGTCTCCCATTTGTGTTCGTTGCTGATGAAGCGTTTGCGCTGGGGGACCACCTGATGCGGCCATTCCCGATGAGGACCCTCACCCCGGAACAGAGGGTTTTTAATTACCGGCTGGCCAGAGCCCAAAGAGTGGTGGAGAACACATTTGGAATCCTGGCCAGCCGGTTCCGACTATTTCTGACACCCATCCATATGGCGGAGTATAAACTGAACCATATAATACTTGCGTGCTGTGTTCTCCATAATTTTTTACGAAAACATTCTGACAACTATGCTGGCTCAGTTGGGCCTGAGGCCGGAATCCTACATCCAACAACACTGACGGCGCTTGAAAGTGGCCGTCCTGGCTTGCCCTTCCTGAGTGCCCGTGATGTCCGGTTACGATACCTGGAGTTCTTTGCGGGTAGGGGGGCTATCAATATGCCAGACAATCTGTGAAGCCTTTTTATAATAAAAAAATAAAAATAAAAATCTTTGTGGACATTTACTGCTTGTGTTTGTTTGAGCTGACCCTGACAGAAATGTGTGGAGTCCAGAAAATGGCGTGATTGTGTAACCTTATACAAAGCACTGTTGGCTGTTATTTACTAAATGTAAAAACACCGTTCACTACAAGTGCACTTGCAACTGCACTGAAACTGCACTTATAGTGCAAAGTGGATTTGCCCTTAGGAAATAACCCCCATTTTCTCATAAAACAACAATTACATCACCCCAAAAATGTTGTAGCGTTGAGACAATAATCCACACATTCTTGATTAACAATCTTTTTAATACCTGCACAATCACATGTGCATTTACCAAAGGTTTTTCTGACAAACCAACATGTTTGTTGTATACCAATTTTTGTGGTGGCATTATCCAAAATCAAAATGTGCATTTTATAGAAAACAGGCCTGTGTAAAACCAACAAGAAAGACACAAATCTTAATCTTACAAAGTTCACATTTGGTAGAACTTGAAGGCAATATAAGACATCAGTATTTAGGAACTGGGTTTGATATTGTGTTCAGATGGGGGGAAATCACCCCTGGAAAAGCCAATTTTGGAAGATGCACACAAATTTCACAATGTCAAACATGTGCTACCTGCCATCACGGGGGATCAAGGGATGTGTTTTGGGGGAGCAAGCCCTTCCTCACTGCTACTTTATTATTGAGGAAGGGGTTGCACCCCCAAAACGCGTCCATTGATCTCCCGTGTTGGCACACTGTGTGCATCCTCCAAATTTGGCTTTCTGAAAAATCACACAAACATTGAGCACATTGTAGCACACAAAAGAAGAAAGTGATTTGGAGGGGCTTTAAACTCGCCCCAAAACATCAATGATGTTTTTATATTTTGGAATAACATCATTGATGTTTTGCTTGATTATTTCCAATTGTAAATTACACCCCATGATCTCCCCGATCAGGATCTGGGCACTTTCGGATGTGAAAGGATCTGGATCCACAACCTCACGATCACCTAAAAATAGAGGAACCCCAAAATAAATTTGGTAAAAAAAAAATGCCGCAATACATCTCTTATCTGAGCCTGTGGTCGCAGACACTCACCTGTTGTGGTGACTAGTTCCACCACGTCTTCTTCCTCCTGCTCAGCTTGTGTTGGGTGGATTTCCCCTTCTTCCAGAGGGGGGGGGGCTCTGGTCTCCTCGGATGAGGGGTTTCTTCCGAGTCTTTTCTCCCCTATGTAAAACAAAAATGGTATACTTAGCACACAGATATTTGATGGCAGAACTATAAATAGGAAACATTGCTTGGAAGTGGGGTACAATTATGTATTTTAGCAGAGTTCCAAGATGTAATTTTTTAAGGCCCTTTGTCAAGCTGCAATACTTTACCTGTTTGGTACAAGCTTCACAGATGTAGCCCCCCCTATAGTATACACTGGAGCACCTGTGTGGGGCCCCCTAATAAAAATTGTGTTCTTTTGTCCCACACAAGTGCTCCAGTCTACAGATATGTAAACAGCTGCTCAGTGTCCTCTCCTTACACAGAATCTAGTTTGCATTTCATTCTAGTAACAAAGCCATCTACACAACCAAATTCTTTGAAGACAAGTATAGGGCCTCAAAATGGTGGCCAAATGCATATGGGCTAAACAATGTTATTGTATATTTGGAACGAAAAATGTTTGATCCGAACGAATAATGTGCCCATGAACTTGAAAGTTGCCATTTTAAACTGTACAACAGTTCCTAAAAGCACATGGAGCAGCACGAACGTAATAAACATAAAGAATAGGAACACAGCACAACTACTTACTTTTTTGCAGCACTCTCCGGATCTTTCTGTACTGCTCATGTTCTCTGAATTTGAGGTCCGATCACCACTTCCTGAGCTGATCTTTCGATCGTCGTACCCCGAAATTCCGGTGCAGACTCCTGACCACTTTCGCCATGATCTTGGCCTTTCTGACATTGAGGTTGGGGTAAGGTCCATACTTTCCATCATAGTCGGCCCTCTTCAGGATGTCCACCATCTCCAACATCTCCCCAAAGGACATATTTGAGTCCTTAAATCTCCTTCTGGATCGGGACGTTTCAGGCTCCGGCCTTTCCTCCTCCTCCTCCTCGTTGCTACAATTAGCATGCACCTGCTGTCTATCCGCCATGTGCTCTTCCCCCACTGCGCCGAACGAAAAGGGGCGGGGAAAGAACGTCAGGGGCGGGCGGAGTTATACGCATGCGGAGTGTGTATGAAGCATAACACACGTGCGTATTACGTACGATCTGTGAGCGGAGGAAGGAGCATCGGAGACGCCAATCGTGATAACGAAGGTAAGATCTAAACTTGCGCCTATACTGCTTCGAAATGGAAGCCTCTATTGTAACAAGATTAGGGGAGTTTGGCCTGACCTTAGGGTTTGTCTTGTGTTGTGTCTTGCAGAGAAAATGGGTGGGTTCAACGACCACAATTTCCTGCCCCTGTTTATTGACAAATACAGGGAGCTGCCCTGTCTGTGGCAGGTCAGACACCCCCACTATAACCACAAACAAAAGAGGCAGGCAGCGCTGGAGGAACTGCTGGAGTTGGTGAAGCCGGTGGTCCCCACAGCAACCATCCCCTATTTAAAAGCTAAAATTGGTGGCCTGAGGAGCACTTATCTTAGGGAGCGCAAGAAGGTCACAGATTCCCAGAGGTCCGGAGCTGCAGCAGATGAAGTTTATGTACCCAGGCTGTGGTACTACGAGAGACTGCGATTTCTGTCAGACCACACTGAGGTCAGGGAATCACTCTCTACTCTTCCTTCCACGCTTCCTTCCACCCCAGCTGAGGCTTCCGATGTCCAACCTGGGCCTTCCAACCAGAAAGAAGTGGAGGAGCCCAGCTGGAGTCAGGTATAGCATTGTTCTACTCATTTCTGGTCAATAAATAAATGATTTTTACTAGATGTTATTATTGATCACTAATTGCTGATTAAAAAAAGTGTTTTACATATCAATAGACAGTAGTGGGCACCCAAAATTGGGACAAGATTGAAAACTGCTGGGCTCAGAAGGATAGTCTGTTATATTTGTTAACATTGAATTTTCAGCAGTCAGGAGGTGAAAATTGTGTGTGATTGATGAAGAAAAAACTAAAACTATGTCCCTTTTTCATACACAGGAAGACCTCAGCCAGGAGGAGGCTGTGGAATGTGGCAGTCAGGAGGAGGCGGGGATTAGTGGCAGCCAGGAGGAGGCGGGGCTAAGTGTCAGCCAAGAAAAGCCTGGGACCAGTCGCAGCCTGACTGAGTCTCAGTTCCCTCCCCTCCACCTGCCATACAAAAGGGCCAGGAAGGCCACTCCCAGTCCTGTGCAGGATTCAGCGTACAGGCTGATCCAGGAGGCTTCTGCGTCCCTCAGAGCCTTCCCCAGTCTTGCAGAGGCTTTTGCCTGCATGGCTGCCACAAAATTGCAGGGCATGCAGGAGGGTCAACGCAGGCTCTCTGAGGACCTGATTTATAAAGTCCTACGTAAGGGGGAGAGTGGGGAACTAACACCCAAGACGGATGTCATTGAGATGGACGATCCTCCTTCTCCTTCTGCTGCCACAACTCCACCACCACAGCCACAGCGTGGAAGGAAGCGTGGAAAGAAGACAAGAGAGTGATTGCCCTGGGTTCAGTCTGGTCTGACAGAAGATGCAGTCTCTCGTATGACCACAGCCTGGGGACATAGATGTCATCTGCTGCTTTCCGGATCTCTGGGACTTCTGGACCAGACTGCCCTCCCTTAGATATGGACTCCTCAGGCCACCAATTTTGCTTTTAAATTATTGATGTCTGCCCTGGGGGTCCAAGGCTTCGCCCACTTCTGCAGTTTCTCCAGCGTTGCCTCCCTCTTTGTTTAGTTGTGACCCCTTAATAAAAATTTTTTTGGGAAATTCTACTCTCCTGTGTGTGTTTTCATCCAAAAAAGACAGTTTGTTGGTGACGATTCAGGTACATTTCTAACATAAAATGTGAAATTAACAAGGGACAACAACACCAAACAATCTCCTACAGATTAAATAGAACAACATATCAATGGTGTTGTGGGAACTTGTCACAAAAAACACACACAAACATTTTCGGGAGTACAAATCAAAATCCCCAAAAAAAAAAAAAAAAAATAGAAACACAAAATAAGAATCTACATTAAAGCCAAAAAAAAATAAAAAATATACAAAAATATGTTGTCAGATGTGAGAAATCAAAATATATTGAGGGAATCCAGATAAATAGTAACGAAATAAGTTTGTGAGAAGTGTGTGTGAATATGAGCAGCAAAACTACTTAATTCTTGTCACATTATAAAGAAGAAGAGAGTGCACTGTATTAAACCATTTTTAACATTGCAACGTGACGAAAGTGCTGTATCCATTGCGAACGCTAAGTTTACCAGAACGAGCTGTCCCGTCTCAGAATTTCTTCTGAGCATGCGTGGCACTTTGTGCGTCGGAACAGGCCACACACGGTCGGAATTGTCGCGATCGGATTTTGTTGTCGGAAAATTTTATCTCCTGCTCTCCAACATTGTGTGTCGGAAAATCCGATGGAAAATGTCCGATGGAGCCCACACACGGTCAGAATTTCCGACAACATGCTCCGATCGGACATTTTCCATCAGAAAATCCGACCGTGTGTACGGGGCATAACTCTGGTTTTTGACTCACCACTTAGACCAGTTCCACTTGGTCTAAGTTCCTACAGACTCACAATGAGCAGGCTCGGGATGAGTCCTACACACAGTTATATAGGCTGCAAGCACCTGTGAGCAATTAACCACTCTCCTTAATTGATAACCTGAAGGAACCAAAGAAGAAAAAAAAAGCTATTTAAAAAGTGAAAGAAAAAGGTGATTGAAAAACTAAAAGGAAAAGCCCCAAAAATGCAACCCAGCAAACAAAAAGCAAGACTTGTTCACTCTAACTCTGGTTTTTAAATCACCACTTAGACCAGTTCCACTTGGTCTAAGTTCCTAAAGCCTCACAATTACCAGGCTCAGGATGAGTCCTACACACAGTTATATAGGCTGCAAGCACCTGTGAGCAATTAACCACTCACCTTAATTGATAGCCTGAAGGAACCAAAGAAGAAAAAAAAAAAAAAAAGCTACCTGTATTTATCGGCGTATAACCAGCGCCGGTGTATAACACGCACCCCAAGTTTAGGAGGGATTTTTAAGGAAAAAAACTTTTAGGAGGGAAGTTTAAGAAAAAAACTTACATTTAAATGCCCATCAATGCAGCCTCATTAGTGTCCATCTGCAGCCTCATCAGTGTCCATCTGTAGCATTGTCCCCCATGCAGCCTTGTCAGTGTCCATCTGTAGCATTGTCCCCCATTGCAGCCATGTCAGTGTCCATCTGTACCTTGTCCCTGATTGCAGCCGTGTCCCTCATTGCAGCCTTGTCAGTGTCCATCTGCCTTGTCCTGTGTTGTTTGACTTTTAAAAATGGTGCCGCCGTTTTTGGGCGCTCCCGGCCATCCTCGGCAGCTCTCCGCCTCTCCTGTCGGCTTTCGGACATTTTCGGCGGCTCTCGGCCGCTTTTAGCCATTCTCGGCGGCTCTTGGCCGCTTTCGGGCATTCTCGGCGGCTCTCTGCCGCTTACGGGCATTCTCTGTGGCTCTCAGCCACTTCCGGCTTTCGGCGGCTCACGCGGCAGCGCGAGAGCCGCTAAAAGCGGCCGAGAGCCGCCGAGAATGGCCGAAAGCGGGCAAAAATGGCCTAAAGCTGCCGAGAGCCGCCAAAAGGCTCAAAATCGCCGGGGGATCGGCGTATAACACGCACCCACAATTTTCCCCTTATTTTAAGGGGAAAAAAGTGCGTGTTATACGCCGATAAATATGGTATTTAAAAAGTGACAGAAAAAGGTGATTGAAAAACTAAAAGGAAAAGCCCCAAAAATGCAACCCAGCAAACAAAAAGCAAGACTTGTTCACTCTAACTCTGGTTTTTGACTCACCACTTAGACCAGTTCCACTTGGTCTAAGTTCCTACAGACTCACAATGAGCAGGCTCAGGATGAGTCCTACACACAGTTATATAGGCTGCAAGCACCTGTGAGCAATTAACCACTCTCCTTAATTGATAACCTGAAGGAACCAAAGAAGAAAAAAAAAAAAGCTATTTAAAAAGTGACAGAAAAAGGTGATTGAAAAACTAAAAGGAAAAGCCCCAAAAATGCAACCCAGCAAACAAAAAACAAGACTTGTTCACTCTAACTCTGGTTTTTAACTCACCACTTAGACCAGTTCCACTTGGTCTAAGTTCCTAAAGCCTCACAATGAGCAGGCTCAGGATGAGTCCTACACACAGTTATATAGGCTGCAAGCACCTGTGAGCAATTAACCACTCCCCTTAATTGATAGCCTGAAGGAACCAAAGAAAAAAAAAAAAAAAAAAGCTACCTGTATTTATCGGCGTATAACACGCGCCGGCGTATAACATGCACCCCAAGTTTAGGAGGGATTTTTAAGGAAAAAAACTTTTAGGAGGGAAGTTTAAGAAAAAAACTTACATTTAAATGCCCATCAATGCAGCCTCATCAGTGTCCATCTGCAGCCTCATCAGTGTCCATCTGTAGCATTGTCCCCCATGCAGCCTTGTCAGTGTCCATCTGTAGCATTGTCCCCCATTGCAGCCATGTCAGTGTCCATCTGTACCTTGTCCCTGATTGCAGCCGTGTCCCTCATTGCAGCCTTGTCAGTGTCCATCTGCCTTGTCCTGTGTCGTTTGACTTTTAAAATTGGCGCCGCCGTTTTTGGGCGCTCCCGGCCATCCTCGGCAGCTCTCGGCCACTCCTGTCGGCTTTCGGCCATTTTCGGTGGCTCTTGGCTGCTTTCGGCCATTCTCATCGGCTCTTGGCCGCTTTCGGGCATTCTCGGCAGCTCTCTGCCGCTTTCGGGCATTCTCGGCGGCTCTCAGCCGCTTTCGGCTTTCGCCGGCTCACGCGGGAGTGCGAGAGCCACTGAAAGCGGCCGAAAGCGGCTGAGAGCCGCCGAGAATGGCCGAAAGTGGCTGAGAATGGCCTAAAGCTGCCGAGAGCAGCCAAAAGCCGCCGAGAGCTGCCAAAAGGCTCACAATCGCCGGGGGATCGGCGTATAACACGCACCCACGATTTTCCCTTGATTTTAAGGGGAAAAAAGTGCGTGTTATACGCCGATAAATACGGTATTTAAAAACTGACAGAAAAAGGTGACAGAAAAAACTAAAAGGAAAAGCCCCAAAAATGCAACCCAGCAAACAAAAAGCAAGACTTGTTCACTCTAACTCTGGTTTTTAACTCACCACTTAGACCAGTTCCACTTGGTCTAAGTTCCTACAGCCTCACAATGAGCAGGCTCAGGATGAGTCCTACACACAGTTATATAGGCTGCAAGCACCTGTGAGCAACTAACTGTGTGAAAAAAATGAAACACCCACCATTTTAATCTGTAGGGCATTTGCTTAAAAAAAATATATAATGTTTGGGGGTTCAAAGTAATTTTCTTGCAAAAAAAAATACTGTAATTTTTTTAATGTAAACAAAAAGTGCCAGAAAGGGCTTTGATTTCAAGTGGTTAGAAGAGTGGGTGGTGTGTGACATAAGCTTCTAAATGTTGTGCATAAAATGCCAGGACAGTTTAAAACCCCCCAAATGACCCCATTTTGGAAAGTAGACACCCCAAGCTATTTGCTGAGAGGCATGTCGAGTCCATGGAATATTTTATATTGTGACACAAGTTGCGGGAAAAAGACAAATTTTTTATTTTTTTTTATTTTTTTTTGCACAAAGTTGTCACTAAATGATATATTGCTCAAACATCCCATGGGAATATGTGGAATTACACCCCAAAATACATTCTGTTGCTTCTCCTGAGTATGGGGATACCACATGTGTGAGACTTTTTGGGAGCCTAGCCACGTACGGGACCCCGAAAACCAAGCACCGCCTTCAGGCTTTCTAATGGCGTAAATTTTTGATTTCACTCTTCACTGCCTATCACAGTTTTGGAGGCCATGGAATACCCAGGTGGCACAAACCCCCCCCCCCCAAATGACCCTATTTTGGAAAGTAGACACCCCAAGCTATTTGCTGAGAGGTATAGTGAGTATTTTGCAGACCTCACTTTTTGTCACAAAGTTTTGAAAATTGAAAAAAAAAAAAAAAGTTTTCTTGTCTTTCTTCATTTTCAAAAACAAATGAGAGCTGCAAAATACTCACCATGCCTCTCAGCAAATAGCTTGGGGTGTCTACTTTCCAAAATGGGGTCATTTGGGGGGGGTTTGTGCCACCTGGGCATTCCATGGCCTCCAAAACTGTGATAGGCAGTGAAGAGTGAAATCAAAAATTTACACCCTTAGAAATCCTGAAGGCGGTGATTGGTTTTCGGGGGCCCCGTACGCGGTTAGGCTCCCAAAAAGTCCTAAACATGTGGTATCCCCATACTCAGGAGAAGCAGCTAAATATATTTTGGGGTGCAATTCCACATATGCCCATGGCCTGTGTGAGCAATATATCATTTAGTGACAACTTTGTGCAAAAAAAAAAAAAAAAGTGTCACTTTCCCGCAACTTGTGTCAAAATATAAAATATTCCATGGACTCAACATGCCTCTCAGCAAATAGCTTGGGGTGTCTACTTTGCGAAATGGGGTCATTTGGGGGGGGGGGGTTTGTGCCATCTGGGCATTTTATGGCCTTCAAAACTGTGATAAGTAGTGAGGAGTGAAATCAAAAATTCATGCCCTTAGAAATCCTGAAGGCGGTGATTGGTTTTCGGGGCCCCGTACGTGGCTAGGCCCCCAAAAATTCCCACACATGTGGTATCCCCGTACTCAGGAGAAGCAGCTGAATGTATTTTGGGGTGCAATTCCACATATGCCCATGGCATGTGTGAGCAATATATCATTTAGTGACAACTTTTTGTAATTTTTTTTTTTTTTGTCATTATTCAATCACTTGGGACAAAAAAATTAATATTCAATGGGCTCAACATGCCTCTGAGCAATTTCCTTGGGGTGTCTACTTTCCAAAATGGGGTCATTTGGGGGGGGGGGGGTTGTACTGCCCTGCCATTTTAGCACCTCAAGAAATGACATAGGCAGTCATAAACTAAAAGCTGTGTAAATTCCAGAAAATGTACCCTAGTTTGTAGACGCTATAACTTTTGCGCAAACCAATAAATATACGCTTATTGACATTTTTTTTACCAAAGACATGTGGCCGAATACATTTTGGCCTAAATGTATTACTAAAATTGAGTTTATTGGATTTTTTTTATAACAAAAAGTAGAAAATGTCCTTTCTTATTAAAATTTTCAGTCTTTATCTGTTTATAGCGCAAAAAATAAAAACCGCAGAGGTGATCAAATAACATCAAAAGAAAGCTCTATTTGTGGGAAGAAAAGGACGCATATTTTGTTTGGGTACAGCATTGCATGACCGCGCAATTAAAAAGAAAAACGTGACAAGCACAAAGGAACTCTTCTATGAGGACAATTCAGTGATATAGGTATAAATCTTTATTGAAGACTATGCAAAAGTAAAGTTCCATATATAAATGACTATTAAACTACAACCCTATTCCCAGTACACATTAAAAGACCTAAAGTCTGGAGGAGGAAAAGGTGGCCACCATTTTCTAAATCACCTCATACAACTCTCATTCTCATACACACACATGCACCAATAGATATTGATTGGTCATACAATCTGTTTGGATTGAAGGTAAAGTCATCAGGTGATCAATAGAAATTAGTCAATCATAATAACTGGCATAGTCTTATAGTGACAGACATATCCGATTACCAATAGTTTAACCACAGATGTAACAATCTTATAATTATTGTAAAGTGCAGGTGTGGTGTAGCATTTCCATTTCTTTTCAGTAGTACCAGCTTGTGACAATTGCAGCCTCCATTTCACACTGTGAATATTGTCTATTCAGAATAATTCAGTAGTAAATAGCACAGTCACTGAAGCATGACAGCTAGACAATACAAAATGAAGTTGAAACTGACTTTACCATATGCTGGAGCTGAGCGGCAAGCAGTGTGTCATGAGAAGCAGCGGGGGAATCCGAGTACAGGAACCGGCTTTCAGAAGAGATCTGTACGATCTGTTAGTAGCTGTCTCTGATGCTGGAAACAGGGATCCCACTTGCCAGACACAGTGCAGCTTCCTGCTTTCACGGTGCTTGCTGTAATCAGCTGTTTAAGTAGATTCAAGTCCTCGTCAGTAATACACTTAGAGTATCCGCTGTCTGGGCTGCAGATGTCAGGCTCTGATGCTGGCATTTAGTCAGAGGGAAGCGAAGAGGTATAGAGGCATTTCAGTAGGTGAATAGGTGGTCATCCATGGATCCTCCTCACAGATACCAGATACTGATGCTTACATGTTTCGCTAATTAAATTAGCTTCCTCAGAGCATGCGCATTAGTGTGTCAGCCAGGTTTAAATCTTCATCTCAATCAAGTGTCAATTAATTACAGCAGGTTAACAACACACTATGCTTTAATCATTCCTGGTATCATTCACCCATACACACACACATACATCGTGCACAGGAGCACTCAGAGTTAACCCTATATAAACCTCCAATCATCTCAAGACTCAGTCATAAATGGGATTGCACTTTCTATTTAAGAGACTAACAAAAGCCTGGGTAAAGTGAAACCACTTAATTATGGAAAGGTTTAGAAACAAAGTTATTAAATTTAAATTATCTATTGGTGTATGTGTGTGTGTGAGAATGAGAGTTGTATGAGGTGATTTAGAAAATGGTGGCCACCATTTCCTCCTCCAGACTTTAGGTCTTTTAATGTGTACTGGGAATAGGGTTGTAGTTTAATAGTCATTTATATATGGAACTTTACTTTTGGATAGTCTTCAATAAAGATTTATACCTATATCACTAAATTGTCCTCATAGAAGAGTTCCTTTGTGCTTGTCACGTTTTTCTTTTGGATTTAATTATAACTCAGAGGACTACTAAATCCTAGTGTCTCCGGATTGCTATTTATCATCCGAGATACTTGGTTTAGACGGTGGAACCGTTTAGAAATCCCCATTACATGTTCAGGCCAAGATATGGCCAGTATGTTCTAAAGGGGGATTATCGGATCGGTATTTAGGAGCAGTTGAGAATCCCCTTTTGTTTTTTTTCTTTTTCTTTGATGACCGTGCAATTAGCAGTTAAAGCGATGCAGTGCCAAATTGTAAAAAGTGCTCTGGTCAGGAAGGGGGTAAATCCTTCCGGGGCTGAAGTGGTTAATATGATACCATAATGGAGAATGCTGAGCAAGCATTCCATTTGGGGTGATTTAAGGGATGGTTCACACTAGAACACGTACACTCCCATGCATTCTGGTTTTGACAGCCCATTCATTTCAGTAGGCTGCCAAACACACAGGAACACACATGTAGTGCAAGCTTTACTTTATAAATCGCATCACACCAAACCGCATGTTGCCATGTGGTTTGGTGGCCGCAAATGTTCTGCATTTGTGAGATGCAATTCATGACACCTTCACATGTCCTGCGTGGGCAGTATGATCACGTGCGGTGCAGGAAACACGAAGGGAATGTGTCTTTCCCGAACCGTGTTCCAGTGTGAAATCCAGAACTCTATCCAAAATGTAAAAAAAAATAAAAATTGTCTTTAGTTATAGGTTAACATTTGGTTTTGGAATGAATGGATTTTCCCGACCAAATACCACATACATTGTTTCTACTCCTTTGAATCTTATCATCACTCCAGTCGAAACTGAACATATTATTTGTTCCCACTACTGATTAGGGAATGGAATGAAGGTTCTTAAAAAGGAAAAATGTTAAACACAATTCTACTAGTGTATGGCCATCTTAAAGCTAAATCTTTTGTTTTTATTTTTGTATAGAATAAGGAAGATTTAAAACTTTTTTTTAGCTGTTTGTGTCTCATTGGGGGAGAGTTCCTTTCATTTTCTGTCCCACAGACACAGCAAGAAGTGTAAAGAGAGATCAAAGTTTGATGATCCCCCAAAGTTTGATGTTCCCCCCTTAGACTGTGGTCAGTAGAACATGGTAAGTCATTGAAGATTTCCCCTCTATTCTTGTTCTGCTGGAACATTTTGGATCTCCCTTCACTTTCTGTCTCAGAGACATCTGTGACCACGACAAATAAAGAAGATGAATCTCCCCAGTGGGGACACAAACATCAGTAAAAACCCAAGAGTGGGTTTCAGCCCTCCTATACTCCATCCAAAACAACAACAGACACGTTTTGGCTTTACATGCACTTTAAAGTGTAGATGTGAAAAGCAAATTGTGTACTCACCTTCCTCTGAGAGCGGACACGGCTTCTGTACTGTTCGTTTCACTTCTCCTGAGTTATAGTTTGAATTTCCCGCTCACCCAGCAGTGTCAGGGAAATTCCCCGCGTATTGCAGCCAATACGAGTACAGAAGGAAACAATGAGACATAAAGAAGTTACATCTGCAGGCAATTTATTCAGTAACACAATGTAAGGAATGAAGGTCTAAAAGCGAGCACACCCATCCCATAATATACCAGTCTGGCTTCAGTAACGTGTATTACTTATGAGACACTCTTAATAATATTAAATGACCAGTATAAACCAGTTTTGTGGGTTTAATGATAATTTAAAGAGAGACGACAAAAAAGGCAGAAATGGAAGGCGCGCACACCTAGTGCATTACCAATGACATTTAATTAATGGTAAAATCCATAAGCTAGCTCTGAGGAAGGGGATGTGCCCCCGAAACGCCTTCCATTTCTCTTTTTTGTAGTTTTCCATCGGATCACCCCATCTGAGGAAGGTAGCATCCACCCAGTCTTGGGATACTGATGTTCCTGTTGCCTTTCACTTTAGAAGACCCCCTTAGCGCTGGAAGTGACTATCTTTTTTCGTGTATATACTTTAACCACTTTCCATCCCAGCCATCATCAAATGACGTCCGCAGGAGGGATCTCCCATCCTAGGCGAGCGCCATATGACGTCCTTGGCTTCCCGGCCATCTAGGGGGCGTCCGTCACTGGGGTGCCGATGCGCGTGCCCGGCAGCCACAATGTCGCAGCCTCCGAGTGCGGGTGCACGTAGGTCTGCAAGTGCTCTGCAGGTGTTCTGCGAGTGCACGTAGGTCTGTGAGTGCTCTGTGGGTGCACGTAGGTCTGTGGGTGCACGTAGGTCTGCGAGTGTTCTACGAGTGTTCTGCGAGTGATCTTGTTGAGTACTTTTGTATTGTCTTGAGGATGTCGCAGCCTCCGAGTGCGGGTGCACGTAGGTCTGCGAGTGCTCTGTGAGTGCACGTAGGTCTGCGAGTGCTCTGTGGGTGCACGTAGGTCTGCGGGTGCACGTAGGTCTGCGAGTGCACATAGGTCTGCGAGTGCACGTAGGTCTGCGAGTGTTCTGCGAGTGTTCTGCGAGTGTTTTGCGAGTGCACGTAGGTCTGCGAGTGCTCTGCGGGTGCACGTAGGTCTGCGAGTGCACATAGGCCTGCGAGTGTTCTGCGAGTGCACGTAGGTCTGCGAGTGCACGTAGGTCTGCGAGTGTTCTACAAGTGCACATAGGTCTGCGGGTGCATGTAGGTCTGCGAGTGTTCTGCGTGTGTTCTGCGAGTGCACGTAGGTCTGCTAGTGCTCTATGGGTGCACGTAGGTCTGTGGGTGCACGTAGGTCTGCGGGTGCACGTAGGTCTGCGAGTGCACATAGGCCTGCGAGTGTTCTGCGAGTGCACGTAGGTCTGCGGGTGCACGTAGGTCTGCCAGGGAGGCCGATCCAGGGCTGGTGCATCCCAATAAGTATGCTCCACTGAGTGACATTGGTGAAACCAGTCAGGGACCAGCACTGCTGGAGCTGAGGGAATCACCTAGCTGCCAAGGGAAGAACTCCTCAAGTGAGAGTGGGGGGAAGCGAAGGAAAAGGAAAGACAGATTCTGGTGGTAGGGGACTCAATTCTTAGAAGGACAGAGAGGGCAATCTGTAACAAAGACCTGAAGCGCCAAACAGTATGTTTTCTACCGGGCGCTCGGGTTCAGCACATCACTGATCTGGTGGACAGATTACTGGGAGGGGCTGGGGAAGACCCAGCTGTCATGGTGCACGTTGACACTAATGACAAAGTCAGAGGCAGATGGAGTGTCCTAAAGAACGATTTTAGGGACTTAGGAGCTAAATTGAGGAAAAGGACCTCCGAGGTAGTGTTCTCAGGAATACTACCGGTACATCGAGCCACACCAGAAAGGCAGAGGGAGATTATGGAAGTAAACAAGTGGCTGAAGAGCTGGTGTAGTAAGGAGGGGTTTGGGTTCCTGGAGGACTGGGCCGACTTCTCAGTCGATAACCTGTACTATAGAAGGGACGGACTGCACCTAAATGAGAAGGGTGCAGATCAACTGGGAATGAAGATGGTCAAAAAGTTAGAGGGGTTTTTAAACTAGGTGATGGGGGGGCGGTCCATAGGTAGAGATAGTCAGTGCGGAACATATTCCAGAGGGCAGTATTGAGGGCATTAGTGGTAGGTTGACCAAAGCACAAAAACCCAAGGTAAGTATAGTAGCAAGTCCTAGTTGCAATCTCGGAACACCCAATACGAGAATAATATGCGACCAGTCTAAACTATGTGGCATGTTCATCAATGCCAGGAGCCTGGCGGACAAGATGGGTGAACTAGAGATACTGTTGTACGAGGAGGATTTGGATTTTGTGGGAATTTCAGAGACCTGGTTCAACAGCTCTCATGATTGGCTGGCAAACATTCAAGGGTATACCCTTTATCGCAAGGATAGAGAGGGTAAAAAAGAAGGAGGGGTATGCCTATATATCAAGAATAATGTACAAGTGAATGTGAGCGATGACATCACTAAGGGAGCTAGGGAGGAGGTGGAATCTTTATGGGTAGAACTCCAAAGGGATGAAGCTAAGGGGAAAATAATACTGGGAGTATGCTATAGGCCCCCTAACCTGAGGGAGGAAGGGGAGACAGATCTATCACAATTTGGATTACCAGCAAGTATAGGAAGTGTTATAATGGGGGATTTTAATGATCCAGACATAGACTGGGCGGAAGGAACCACATTCATCTAAGGCTCGCCAGTTCCTTAATGTCTTGCAGGACAATTTTATGGGTCATATGGTAGATGCACCAACTAGAAATAAAGCATTACTGGATCTACTGATTACCAACAATACAGACCTGATCACGGATGTGGAAATACGGGGCAATTTAGGTAACAGCGATCACAGGTCAATTCGTTTCAGTATAAATCACACAAATAGGAAACATAAAGGGAATACAAAGACACTGAATTTCAAAAGAGCCAACTTCCCTAAACTACGAACCTTGCTAGAAGGCATAAAATTGAGATAAAATCTTAGGAACAAAGAACACGGAGGAAAGATGGATTTGCTTTAAGAGCATATTAAATAAGGGCATTAGCCAATGCATCCCATTGGGTAATTAATTTAAAAGCGCAAGCAAAAGTCCTGGATGGCTTAACTCCAATGTAAAAATGCATATAAAAGCAAAGGAGAAGGCCTTCAAAAAATACAAGGTTGAGGGATCATCATCAGCATTCAGACTTTGTAAAGAATGCAACAAGAAATGTAAGGGTGCAATAAGGATGGCTAAGATAGAACATGAAAGACACATAGCGGAGGAGAGCAAAAAAAACCCCAAGAAATTCTTTAAGTATGTAAACAGTAAAAAAGGGAGGACAGACCATATTGACCCCATAAAGAATGAGGAAGGACATCTGGTTACAAAGGATGGGGAGAAGGTATTGAATTTGTTCTTCTCCTCAGTCTTCACGAGGGAATCGGGGGGCTTCAGTAACCAAAACTGCAGTGTTTATCCTCAGGACACATCACAGGAAGCACCTCCATGGTTAACAGAGGACAGAATTAAAATTAGACTTGAGAAACTTAACATTAATAAATCATGGGGACCAGATGGCTTGCACCCGAGGGTACTTAGGGAACTCAGTCAAGTGATTGCCAGACCATTGTTCCTAATTTTTACAGACAGCCTACTGACTGGAATGGTACCAGCTGATTGGAGAAAAGCCAACGTAGCACCAATATTTAAAAAGGGCCCAGAATACATCCCTGTGAATTACAGACCAGTTAGCCTAACATCAATAGTATGTAAACTTTTGCTGGGGATGACAAGGGACTATATACAAGATTTTAGTAATAAGAATGGTATCGTTAGCAGTAATCATAATCAGCATTAATCAGCATGGATTCATGAAGAATCGTTCTTGCCAAACCACTAACCTTCTATGAGGAGGTGAGTTGCCAGCTAGATAAAGGAAGGCCCGTAGATGTGGTGTATCTGGATTTTGCAAAAGCATTTGACACAGTTCCCCATAAACGTTTACTGTACAAAGTAGTGTCCGTTGGCATGGACCATAGGGTGAGTACATGGATTGAAAACTGGCTACAAGGGCGAGTTCAGAGGGTGGTGATAAATGGGGAGTACTTGGAATGGTCAGGGGTGCGTAGTGGGGTCCCCCAGGGTTCTGTGCTGGGACCAATCCTATTTAATTTGTTCATAAACGACCTGGAGGATGGGGTAAACAGTTCAATCTCTGTATTTGCAGACGATACTAAGCTAAGCAGGGCAATAACGTCTCTGCAGGATGTGGAAACCTTGCAAAAAGATCTGAACAAATTAATGGAGTGGGCAACTACATGGCAAATGAGGTTCAATGTAGAAAAATGTAAAATAATGCATTTGGGTGGCAAAAATATGAATGCAATCTATTCACTGGGGGGAGAACCTCTGGGGGAATCTAGGATGGAAAAGGACCTGGGGGTTCTAGTAGATGATAGGCGCCAAGCTGCTTTTAACAAAGCAAACAGAATATTGGCATGCATTAAAAAGGGGATCAACTCCAGAGATAAAACAATAATTATCCCGCCCTACAAGACTCTGGTCCGGTCGCACCTCGAGTATGCTGTCTAGTTCTGGGCTCCAGTCCTCAGGAAGGATGTACTGGAAATGGAGCGAGTACAAAGAAGGGCAACAAAGCTAATAAAGGGTCTGGAGAATATTAGTTATGAGGAAAGGTTTGCGAGCACTGAACTTATTCTCTCTGGAGAGGAGACGCTTGAGAGGGGATATGATTTCAATATACAAATACCATACTGGTGACCCCACAATAGGAATAAAACTTTTTCTCAGTAGAGATTTTAACAACAGCGTGGAGTGGAGCTACCTATGGGCAGTGTTGACTAAATTCGGACTGGGAGAGGGATTCATACCCTTGATCAAGCTCCTATATGCCGCACCGTCGGCAAGAATTAGAATAAATGAATCACTATCAGAGGCCTTCAAACTTTTCTGGGGTACTAGAGAGGTGTGCCCATTGTCACCCCTGCTCTTTGCCCTTGCACTTGGCAGCCAGGATCAGAGCATCATTGGATATTGTGGGCTTCAGTAGAGGCCAAAGGGAAGATAAATTATCACTATATGCTGACGACGCCCTTCTGTACTTAGGGGACATAGCTGTCTCCCTGATAGCTGCTATGCAGATCATTGAGCGGTTTGGTGAACTTTCTGATTTTGCCATTAATTGGCATAAGTCGGTACTCCTCCGACTGGAAATTCTACTATTGGCATTGCCGGAGAGTGTGTCCAGGATACAAGTGGTCACGTCCTTTAGATATTTAGGAATAATCGTGACAAAAACCCCAAAGATTATATAGTTCTTAACCTAAAACCATTATTTCAGAAATTTAAAACTAAATGTGCCACCTGGTGTGGGTTACCATTGTCAGTCACAGGAAGAGCTAACTTAACAAAGATATGGGCCGCACAATTACTATATATACTACATAACGCACCTATCTGGATACCAAACTACTGGTTCCAACGTATAGACTCACAATTCAGATCTTTAATTTGGAAGAAAAAGGTAGCCAGAATAAAATTAACTACCTACAGTATTCTAAAGACGAGGGAGGAATGGCTGTGCCCCATGCACAGACATACTTCTTTGCTGCGCAGTTACAACACTTTACGGGCTGGAACAAGTCTGATGCATCCGACCCATCTAAACCTTTGCTTATTAATCCCACAACGACGTATCCAGCTATATCAGATATGGAGATGGGCTTCCCTGCAGCCCCCCCCCCCACCCCCCCAGTGCTCCAAGGTCTGTCTAGTTAAAAAATTCAGGAGTAGTATCATACGAAGACTAGGAATACATTTTTTTTCCCTAGCACACTGATCTGGCACAATAGGTTTTACATAGAACTGGCCAGACTCAGTGGCCACACGCGGTGGGAGGCGGCAGGGGTGAAATATTTACATCAAATTTTTGATGACCTAGGCCTGAAATCCTACAATAAACTAAAAGAGGAGTTTCCGTTACTGGGCAATTTTCAATACCAGTATATACAATTAAGTCACGCATTTAGATCCCAGAGCAACTGCTCGTCCCTGCGCTTGGTAGACTCGACCTTTCTGGAATCTGTTTATGAGGAAAAAGAAAAGAGGGGTATTATCTCCAGACTCTATACTCAACTGCTGACACATATACAAGCACCCGACCTTTTACCCTGTAGGGAGAAGTGGGAAAGAGACATTGGTCCCATTGATGGGGAACAATGGGAGCAAATACTAAACGCAGGACCTCTAGTATCAGTATCAGTGGCACAGAGACTATCGCACCTGTTCATTTTGCATAGGGTGCAGGGGCGGACTGACCATTCGGGCACTCGGGCACTACCCGAGGGCCCCATGCCACTAAGGGGCCCCCTCAGAGTTGCCAGCCTCAATAAAACCAGGGACAGTATGTAAAAATCTGTTTTTTTAAAAATACCAAGATTATAGCTGCCCCGCCTCTTCAGTACATTTTCAGTGTGTGTATGTGTATTCTGTATGTGTATACTGTGTGTGTATATTGTGTGTCTGTGTGTGTATACTGTATGTGTGGCCCCATAATCTATTGCCTGGGGGCTCCATAATCTCCTATTGCCTGGGGGCCCCCTAATCCCCTATAGCCCGGGGGCCCCATAATCTCCTATTGCCCGGGAGCCCCATAATCTCCTATTGCCGGGGGGTCCCATGAGTTGCCAGTCCGCTCCTGATAGGGTGTATAGAACCCCGGTGCAATTGCACCACTGGGGAAGTAGAGACATGCCCATATGCCCTAAGTGTCAGATACATCAAGGAGACCTCATACATATGCTGTGGAAATGTCCCAAACTTGTAAGGTATTGGAACAAGGTTATAGCAATTATCAACTTAATTTATCAGGTTCAGCTGACTGTAGATCCACTGGTATGCTTGCTGGGATGCTCGGAGGAGGAATTGTACTCCCCTCCGATACACATAGCACTTATTAGACTGCTCTATTTAGCAAGAAAGCTCATTGCGAGATATTGGTTGTCAAATCGGGTTCCGACAAGCAAGCAGTGGATCCAGGAGGTTAATAACATTCTTATAAGGGAAAAAAAAAACACCTATTACCATAGGAAATCACCACAAAAGTTTGAAAAAATATGGCAATGTTGGCTAGGTGCCCCAGATGTAGCTCCTCCACAATTAGTCCTTAATAGACTTCTACAATGCTGACAGCTCAAAGAAGAGGAGAACGCAGATTACAGATGCAAACCAAAGTGGCACACTTGGCAGGGAGACACAACAGACCAGGGACATTAGTGATAAAAGGCACATTACTAAAAAAGTCATATATTGGGGAAAAAGGTAAAATTGCTTTTAAAGGTTGAAATGTTCTACATTAAATTTTTGTTTGTTTCCTTTGTTTTATTGAAGTCGATATAAAAAGCAGTATTGAAGCTGTAATGGCATTTATAGAAGTTGCATTATAAAGACAGTACACATTTCTCTGTAAAAGTATGAATATCTATCTACTCTAAATGGCAAGCATATATGCATACCTGTATTGAATATAACTTTTACTTTTTGACATAATAAAATCTTTTTTTTTTTATTAAAAAAAAAGAGAGTTTAACAAGACACGTGGCCACTCATTAAAATTAGAAGAAACAAGGTTTAACCTTAAACTACGTAGAGGGTTCTTTACTGTAATAGGGCGTACACACGGTCGGACTTTGTTCAGACATTCCGACAACAAAATCCTAGGATTTTTTCCGATGGATGTTGGCTCAAACTTGTTTTGTCTACACACGGTCGCACAAAGTTGTCAGAATTTCCGATCGCCAAACACGCGGTCACGTACACCACGTACGTCGAGACTAGAAAAGGCCGGTTCAGAACCAAGCGCGGCACCCTTTGGGCTCCTTTTGCTAATCTCGTGTTAGTAAAAGTTTGGTGAGAGACGATTCGCGCTTTTTCAGACTCGTGGTTTTCAGATCGTTTTCTGCTGTTCAGTTTGTGCTTGTGGGTTTGTATCTGCTCTTCAGTGCGTGCAGTCAGTTCGTATTGGAGTTTCCTGTGCGATCTTGTCCGCTCGTTGCTGTTTTTCAGGTCGCTCTTCACAGGCCTTGCTGTTCTTCAGTGCGTTCTGTTACCTCGTTCTGAGCAGCCGACTGTTTTCTAGCCATGTTGCGTATACGTACTCCTCGTAGAGTTCGTGCTGTGCGGGGGCTTGGTGTTGGGGTCCTGACCTTGACACAAGTCCAGTCCATGAACAGGGTGGGGAGGAGTTCATGGACCAAGAATTGGTTGCTTCAGCGTGACCAGTTCTCTCATATGCCTTTGCTCCGTGAGATCCGTGAGAATAATCCTTATGATTTCAGGAACTTTCTCAGGATGACGGACCCCGTGTTTCACCGTCTGTTGGCTTCGCTGACCCCTTATATTAGCAGGCAGGATACCTGCATGAGGCAAGCCATCACTCCGGAGCAGAGGCTCGTTGCGGTATTTGGCGACAGGGAGAAGTCTGCAGGACTTGAAGTTCTCGACAGGCATCTCCCCCCAGGCTCTAGGGATCATTATCCCAGAGACCTGTTCTGCCATCATACAGGTCCTGCAGAAGGAGTATATGAAGGTAAGATTTTTATCCTTTAATATCACATTTTATTGTATTGAATGTTTGCTAATATATTGTATTTCTTTCCTCATTCCCTAATTACCATGATTGTAATATGCTGTGAATGTCCCCTTTGTCCTCATGCATGCTGGATTTGTATGTAATTATTATTTTAGGTCCTTCATACATATTTGCCCTTCAATAACCTCCCCAGCATGGTGTCTCCTGGCCCTATATTCACCTCATGTAGTCACTTAACAATGTATTTTATCAGCTCCATAGTAGTGCTTTACCCCAAACACCCCCTAAAATGTTTGGAAATGTTATTTTTGCTTTAAATTCTGGCAGAGTGCCAGAGGCTTTTTTTTTGTGGTGTCCCCAAATAATTTTTAGTAACCCTCCCTCCCCCAACTGCTAAGTCAGCTGATCCCAATTCTCTATCTATCCTCAATCATCTATCTGCTGACTTTGCCAAACCCATACTTACTATACCCATCTCTTTACTGGTCAGATTTATGGATGAATTCCCCAAAGCATGTAGTGCAAGGGCCTGCCTGTATACTTTCAAATGGTACTGTTTAAAGTTTTGGGATCCTATTATTATCTTGATAGGTAATAGCAGAATGTCCAAATGTCCTCAAATGTGTACAGTGTGTATTTCTATCTTTGTATTATGACACTTCTTACCTGTCCAGTGGGCTGCCAATAGTGTAACTAAGGAGGGGCTGTTCCAAGTAATACCCATTATTTAGGCATTCATCTCTCAATGAAGTGAAGAGGGTTACCTGTCCAAGATTTCCACACACCCCCTATAGTGTTAGAAATGGCCCATGAGAGGGGGGGATATGATAGGTGTACCTTATACTTTGGCGTTTTTAAATTCCCCTTAATAAATGCTATCTGGAGGTTGCCCCATAATGTTTGTGTCTAATCTGCTTGCCATGTTTCTGAGAAAAAATAGTAATGTTTATTGTTTTTTCCTCAACAGTTTCCTTCCACGCCACAGGAATGGCAGACTGTGGCCTCCCACTTTGCCGAGCGGTGGGACTTTCCTAACTGCGGAGGGGCAATTGATGGGAAACACGTCCACATCGTCCCACCACCCATCTCGGGGTCTTACTATTTCAACTATAAGGGGTTCAATAGTATAGTGATGTTGGCGGTGGTGTCGGCTAATTATGACTTCCTGTATGTGGACGTGGGGAAGAATGGCCGGATGTCCTATGGTGGAGTCATCGCCCAGACTGAGTTTTACAGGCGTCTCCAGAATGGCAGCTTGGACTTGCCAGCTCCAGAGGACAATGTTGAAGGACTCCCATTTGTGTTTGTTGCTGATGAAGCGTTTGCGCTGGGGGACCACCTGATGCGGCCATACCCAATTACCGGCTGGCCAGAGCCCGAAGAGTGGTGGAGAACACATTTGGAATCCTGGCCAGCCGGTTCCGCCTATTTCTGACACCCATCCATATGGCGGAGTATAAACTGAACCATATTATACTTGCGTGCTGTGTTCTCCATAACTTTTTAAGAAAACATTCAGCCAACTTTGCTGGCTCAGTTGGGCCTGAGGCCGGAATGATACATCAAACTACACTGACGGCGCTTGAAAGCGGCTGTCCTGGCTTGCCCTCCCTGAGTGCCCGTGATGTACGGTTACGCTACCTGGAGTTCTTTGCGGGTAGGGGGCTATCAATATGCCAGCAAATCTGTGAAGCCTTTTTATAATAAAACAAAAAAAGAAATTCTTTGTGGACATTTACTGCTTGTGTTTGTTTTAGCTGACCCTGACAGAAATGTGTTGAGTCCAGAAAATGTGATTGTGTAACCTTATTATACAAAGCACTGTTGGCTGTTATTTACTAAAATGCAAAAATACATTTTACTACAAGTGCAGTTGCAACTTGTAGTGCCAAGAGGATTTGCCCTTAGTAAATAACCCCCATTTTCTCACAAAACAACAATGACATCACCCCAAAAGTGTTGTAGTGTTGGGACAATAATCCACACATTCTTGATTAACAATCTTTTTAATACCTGCACAATCACATGTGCATTTACCAAAGGTTTTTCAAACAAACCAACCTGTTTGTTGTATAACAATTTTTGGGGTGGCATTATCAAAACTCAAAATTTCCATTTTAGACGTCACATTTGGTAGAATTTGAAGGCAATATCACACATGAGTATTTAGGAACTGTGTTTGATATAGCGTTCAGATGGGGTGAAGTCACCCCAGGAAAAGCCAAATTTGGAAGATGCACACGAATTTAACAATGTCAACATGTGCTATCTGCCATCACGGGGGATCAAGGGATGTGTTTTGGGGGATCAAGTCCTTCCTCACTGCTACTTTATTATTGAGGTAGGGGTTGCACCCCCAAAACGCGTCCATTGATCTCCCGTGATGGCAGATAGCACATGTTGGCACACTGTGTGCATCCTCCAAATTTGGCTTTGGGAAAAATCACAAAAACATTTAGCACATTGTAGCACACAAAAGAAGAAAGTGATTTGGAGGGGCTTTAAACTCGCCCCAAAACATCAATGATGTTTTTATTTTTTGGAATAACATCATTGATGTTTTTCTTGATGATTTCCAATTGTAACTTACACCCCATGATCTCCCCGATCAGGATCTGGGCACTTTCGGATGTGAAAGGATCTGGATCCACAACCTCACGATCACCTAAAAAGAGAGGAACCCCAAAATAAATTAGGTTTAAAAAAAATGCCGCCATCCATCTCTTATCTGAGCCTGTGGTCGCAGACACTCACCTGTTGTGGTGACTAGTTCCACCACGTCTTCTTCCTCCTGCTCAGATTATGTTGGTGGGATTTCCCCTTCTTCCAGAGGGGGGGGGGCTCTGGTCTCCTCAGATGAGGGGTGTCCTCCGAGTCTTTTATCCCCTATGTAAAACAAAAATGGTATAATTAGATATTTGATGGCAGAACTAGAAATAGGAAACATTGCTTGGAAGTGGGGTACAATTGTCAATTTTAGCAGAGTTCCAAGATGTAGCATTTTCAGTGTCCTTTGTCAAGCTGCAATACTTTACCTGTTTAGTACAAGCTTCACAGATGGAGACCCCCCTATAGTATACACTGGAGCACCTGTGTGGCCCCCCTAATAAAAAGGGTGTTCTTGTGTCCCACACTAGTGCTCCAGTGTCCAGATGTGTAAACAGCTGTTGAGTGTCCTCTCCTTACACAGAATCTAGTTTGCATTTCATTCTAGTAACAAAGCCATCTACACAACCCAAATCTTTTAAGACAAGTATAGGGCGTCAAAATGGTGGCCAAATGCATATGGCCTAAACAATGGTATTTTAGAGTCCGAAAGCAAAATGTTTGATCCGAACGAATAATGTGCCCATGAACATGAAAGTTGCCATTTTAAACTGTACAACCGTTTCTAAAAGCACATGGAGCAGCACGAACGTAATAAACCTAAAGAATAGGAACACAGGACAACTACTTACTTTTTTGCAGCACACTCCGGATCTTTCTGTACTGCTCATGTTCTCGTAATTTGAGGTCCGACCACCGGTTCCTGAGCTGATCTTTCGATCGTCGTACCCCGAAATTTCCGGTGCAGACTCCTGACCACTTTCGCCATGATCTTGGCATTTCTGATATTGGGGTTGGGGTAAGGCCCATACTTCCCATCATAGTCGGCCTTCTTCAGGATGTCGACCATCTCCAACATCTCCCCAAAGGACATATTTGAGTCCTTAAATCTCCTTCTGGATCGGGACATGTCCGGATCTGGCCTTTCTCTCCTCCTCCTCCTCCTCGTTGCTACAATTAGCACGCACCTGCTGTGTATCCGCCATGTGCTCTTCCCCCACTGCGGCGAATGAAAAGGGGCGGGGAATAGACTAGAAAGAACATCAGGGGCGGGCACAGTTACGCGCATGCGCAGTGTGTATAAAGCGTAACATGCGTGCGTCTTACGTACGATCTGTGAGCGGAGGAAGGAGCATCGGAGGTGCCGATCGTGATAACGAAGGTAGGATCTAAACTTGGGCCTATACTGCTTCGAAATGGAAGCCTATATTGTAACAAGATTAGGGGAGTTTGGCCTGACATTGTGTGTTGTGTCTTGCAGAGAAAATGGATGGGTTCAACGACCACAATTTCCTCCCCCTGTTCATTGACAAATACAGGGAGCTGCCCTGTCTGTGGCAGGTGAGACACCCCCACTATAATCACAAACAGAAGAGGCAGGCAGCGCTGGAGAAACTGCTGGAGTTGGTGAAGCCGGTGGTCCCCACAGCAACTATCCCCTATTTAAAAGCCAAAATTGGTGGCCTGAGGAGCACTTATCTTAGGGAGCGCAAGAAGGTCACAGATTCCCAGAGATCCGGAGCTGCAGCAGATGACGTTTATGTCCCCAGGCTGTGGTACTATGAGAGACTGCGATTTCTGTCAGACCACACTGAAGTCAGGGAATCCCTCTCTACCCTTCCTTCCACGCTTCCTTGCATACCAGCTGAGGCTTCTGATGTCCAACCTGGGCCTTCCAGCCAGGAAGAAGTGGAGGAGCCCAGCTGGAGTCAGGTATAGCATTCTTCTACTGATTTCTGGTCAATAAAGAAATTATGTTTACTAGATGTTAGTATTGATCACTAATTGCTGCTTGAAAGTGTTTTACATATCAATAGACAGTAGTGGGCACCCAAAATTGGGACAAGAATGAAAAATGCTGGGCTCAGAATGGTAGTCTGTTATATTTGTTAACATTCAATTTGCAACAGTCAGGAGGTGAAAATTGTGTGTGATTGATGAAAAAAATACTAAAACTATGTCCCTTTTTCATACACAGGAAGACCTCAGCCAGGAGGAGGCTGTGGAATGTGGCAGTCAGGAGGAGGCGGTGATTAGTGGCAGCCAGGAGGAGGCGGGGCTAAGTGGCAGCCAGGAGAAGCCAGGGACCAGTCGCAGCCTGACTGAGTCTCAGGTTCCTCCCCTCCGCCTTCCATATAAAAGAGCCAGGAAGACGACTCCGAGTCCAGTGCAGGATTCAGCATTCAGGCTGATCCAGGAGGCTTCTGCGTCCCTACGAGCCTTACCCACTCCTGAAGAGGCCTTTGCCTGCATGGCTGCCACCAAATTGCAGGGCATGCAGGAGGGTCAACGCAGGCTCTGTGAGGACCTGCTTTATAAAGTGCTACGTAAGGGGGTGAGTGGGGAACTAACACCCAAGACCGACGTGGTTGAGTTGGACCATCCTCCTCCTCCTCCTCCTGCTGCCACAACTCCACCACCACAGCCACCGCGTGTAAGGAAGCGTGGAAGGAAGACCTGAGAGTGATGACCCTGGGTTCAGTCTGGTCTGACAGAAGCTGCAGTCTCTCGTATGACCACAGCCTGGGGACACAGATGTCATCTGCTGCTTTCCGGATCTCTGGGACTTCTGGACCAGACTGCCCTCCCTTAGATATGGACTCCTCAGGCCACCAATTTTGCTTCAAAATAGTTGATGTCTGCCCTGGGGGTCCAAGGCTTCACCCATTTCTGCAGTTTCTCCAGCGTTGCCTCCCTCTTTGTTTAGTTGTGAGCCCTTAATAAAACATTTTTGGGGAAATTCTACTCTCCTGTGTGTTTTCATCCAAAAAGGACAGTTTGTTGGTGACGATTCAGGTACATTTCTAACATAAAATGTGAAATTAACAAGGGACAGCAACACCAAACAATCTGCTACAGATTAAATAGAACAACATATCAATGGTGTTGTGGGAACTTGTCACAAAAAACACACACAAACATTTTCGGGAGTACAAATCAAAATCCCAAAAAAAACCCTTCAAAAAAATACAAACACAAAAAAAGAATCTACATTAAAGCCAAAAAAAATATAAAAAATAAACAAAAATATGTTGTCAGATGTGAGAAATCAAAATATATTGAGAGAATCCAGATAAATAGTAATGAAATAAGTTTGTGAGAAGTCTGTGTGAATATGAGCAGCAAAACGAATATATTCTTGTCACATTATAAAGAAGAAGAGAGTGCGCTGTATTAAACCATTTTTAACATTGCAGTGTGACGAAAGTGCTGTATCTATTGCGAACGCTAAGTTTACCAGAACGAGCTGTTCCGTCTTGGAATTTCTTCTGAGCATGCGTGGCACTTTGTGCGTCGGAACAGGCCACACACGCGATTGGATTTTGTTGTCGGAAAATTTTATCTCCTGCTCTCCAACTTTGTGTGTCGGAAAATCCGATGGAAAATGTCCGATGGAGCCCACACACGGTCGGAATTTCTGACAACACGCTCCGATCGGACATTTTTCATCGGAAAATCCGACCGTGTGTACGGGGCATAAGAGCTACAAGGATGTGGAATTCCCTTCCACAGGCGGTGGTCTCAGCGGGGAGCATCGATAGTTTCAAGAAACTATTAGATAATCACCTGAACAACAGCAACATTCCCCCCCTCCCCCCCCTCCTCGTCCCCGTTTCCCTCTTTACCTTTCCCAACATTCCCACCCTCCACTTTCACTACTCACCAATAGGACGCCCAATTATATTACTTTATGCCTGTTTTATGACTTACCCTGAAATATGGGCTCTTTTCAGTAAATATTGTCCCCCTTGGTTCCTGAGCTTTCTATGGGTGTCAATTCCCGTTTGTGTTTATTAACACAGTAATCGTTATTGTGGCATCTATACTGCCACTCATACAATTAATTTTATATATATTTTTTTGTTTCTCATTATTACATGATGTTTAATGTTTTGGCGATCCCTGGGTGCTCTGTGCGGTTCATGGCTGCTTGTGCCCTTCCTACAGCGGCGGACTTGTGTTTCTCCTGGCAGGGGTGACTTTCACTAGCTCATCCCCTTCTTGTTCTCTCTGAGCCCAGGGCTCCCAGCCCATGGGCTCGTCTTGAACGTGCATGCGCAGTAGCGAGGGCCGCGCACCTGCGCAGTGCAGAGAAACTGACCTGGTGACGTCAGACGCCGCCAGACGGCGGCGTCGTGGGTGTCTCCAGATTGGGGAGCTCACTTAATGGGCCCCCGGGCCTTTGAGTGAGCACTGTTGTTCTCTCCACTGGAGGTTCGCACGCGTGGGGCTTAAATGGAAAGGACGCCTTCACTGTCTCACTGAGGACATCTATGGGTACGTTTTTTTCATTGCTGCCTTCGGATACTATCCTTTACCTTTATGTTATTTACACTTGATACCGTCCTATGGATACTATCCTGTATCTTATGTTATATTTGATACTGTTTTTTTGACAGACTCCCATTTAACCCTTTGGGTATCCACCCACATTGTTGGGCTCCCACACCTCTGTACCCTCCATGATGCCTCAATTGGTGGACACAGCTGGCGTCCTTATTCCCTACCGGCCATCTGACCTCTGCGCCACCAGGAGCCTCTATGTGTCCTGGTATCTCTATTACCTTTTGATACAATTATAACGGTGAGCTACACTATAAGTCCATATCTTGCCTTAATACTCACTAGTTAGGGCGCTGGTTACCTCCTTCTTTTTTTCCTGTTCCTGTGTCCTGTCCTTCCTAGCTTGCTCCCTCCCCTTTTTTCCTCTCCGTTTCATATCTCTATCTGTCCCCCCCTTCTTCCGCCCCCCACCTTTCTGGTCCCCCTTTCTCCCCTCCTTTCTTTGGTCTCCCTCTCCCCCCCTTTTTTTCCCCTTCACCCCTTTCCTTGTCCCTCCTTTCCCTTCCCCCTCTTCCTTTCCCTCTTTCCCTTCCCCTTTCTCCTCCATTGTTCCCTCCCCTTTTCTTTCCCTGCTCCCCCTTCCCATTTCCTTCCCATCCTTTCCTCCCTCCTTCTCTCTTTTTACCCTTGCCCCCACTATTTCTCTTTTCCTACCCCCCCCCCCCACTATGTGAATGTTTAATCTACTTTATCTTTCAACCAGCCAACTCATTAGGCTCCTCACTTGTTTTATGCTCTTTATTTAGAGAATTCCGCACAATCCCACTTGTCCGCCGTGGGGGAAATTGGGCGGCTTGATGCCGCACATGATCACCTAGTTGTAGGGTAAGCTAATTCCTTATATATATTTTTTTGGTTATTTTTCTCTTTCTTACATGCTGTATTATGATCATTGTATCCATTATGCTTGTATTGTATTGTATTATCTGTCTCATAGATTGGTCCTCCTGAGGAAGCTGTAACACCGCGAAACTAGTCGAGACCCAGACCATTCTATACTTTGTAACAACAGATATCCCTTGGGGAATCCTGAGCCTCTGTTTTGCAATTTTAATAAGTATACTATGTATTTTCCTTTTTGTAATAAACCTTTTTACATAATTTGTTTATTGTTGTCAATCAGTACCGATATAGTCCAGCCACTTTCAGGGTGGGAATGTTATGGGGCCAACATCAGCCACTGTCCCCTTGTCCCCACTCTCCTTTGTTTCTGTATATTAATTTCGATGATGGTACGTTTTTAAGACTAGTTATCTTTGATTACATGAGGCCATACTCAAAATCTTAGCAACATACAGGGATATACAATGTAATATTGACATATAATCACAAACATAGGTTGGACTTGATGGACTTGTGTCTTTTTTCAACCTCACCTACTATGTAACTATGTAACTATGGTTTTGATTTCCTACTCAACCCCCAGGAAATCAAACATTTGTTGTAATGCAACCAAAAGAGTACAGAAGGAAACAAGTCATGTATTACTATATGCGGCACTGTTAATAATAATGTAGTAGAAGTAAAAGTCAATTTCGTTTGGTAAAGCACTGTGCTTCAAAAATAATTGCCTTAAAAAAAATTAAAAAAGAAGCACTTGTTTCCACCTTTTTTTTCACAAACATTGTTACATTGGGTAGCAACAGTGGGTCATGCCTACAATACATATTGTGTGCTGGAATGGCCACTGATTATAGGATAACCAGACAGCCCTGATTTTAGGGGACAGCCCCCCATTTCAGGAAGCTGTCCCCAGAAAAAGTGTCCCCGGATGTGTCTCTATTTTTGAAGGTTCAGCCCAGCCTGCCTGCCATAAAGCTATAGCTCTGGCAGCTAATGACAGCTGGTTCTAATGCTGCGTACACATGATCAGACTTTCTGCCAACAAAACCGTGGATTTTTTTCTGTTGGCTCAAATTTGTCTTATACATACACACGGTCACACAAATGTTGGCCCAAAATTCCGAACGTGAGAACGCAGTGACGTACAACACGTACGGCAAACCAAGAAAAAGGAAGTTCAATAGCCATTGCGGCTCCTTCTGCTTGATTCCGACCACAGGACACAGAATGCAGTGCGCACAGAACAGCCTGCTGGGAGAGGAAATAAAAAGGCGGGTGTGGCCTGATTTCGCTCTCTCTGGACGCCATTCTGAACCTGCCAGCAGGAGCTCTGTGTGACAGGGAGTGAGAGTCTGCGGCTTACACAGCGGAGACCCGGATCGCCAGCCTCAGAGCGACCTCAGAGGACAGCACCGCTATTCCAGCAAAGTGGACCGGCCTGCGCTCTGGATCATCGGGATACACCAGCATTCCAGTTCACCGGGAGTCGCAGCATGGCGGCGCCATTTCCACAGGACACCGACACCAGGGAATTCCGACTGGAACCCCCCGTCCATCTGATGTCCATAGTGGTGAGAGGGCACAGCCCATCCTGACAGTGATACTTGTAGTTCTACGGATGTGAATCTACTTCTTCGCAGACCTCACACAGCCGGCGCTTGGGGCCTATTCCTACCCATTGCACTCTAAAGTCAGTAGTGTAATCAACTCCCTATTACACTTAAAGAGGAACATATGTCTATCACTGATTGCTGGTCTGTGTGCTGAGGCCTCAGAGGAAAGGTATCCAATACATGTGTTAAGGGTGTTAAATATTTGTTTCTCTGTATACCTGTTCACATAGGTTTTGTAGAGGATTTATGTTAAGCACTTTTCTATATCAGTTATGAGAAATACTCTCTGTCAAACTTGAGCTGTGTTTTACTCATGTCATTCTTTGTGTTCATTTTTCATCTCAGTAAACATATCTGAGGGGTTCAGTGATTCTGTGTGAGTTTCTCATTACTAACGCAACATTGCAGGATGGAACCCAAGGTGTCAGAGGTAAGAGAGGATCTGTAGAGTCGAGGTGACCAGTGGGGTATAGAGTCTATCAGCAGCCCCCACAGGGGTACTGCTACATAAGCAATATTACTTTTTGTTTCTGTAGTGTCAATAGTTTCAGCCCAAGGTTGTAGTTAGACTGAATGTTTGGAGGAGAATCCAAAAATCCATCTCTATGTGTCTATGTATCTTTAAACCTCCTGGGGAACCATTAACCACTTGACGACTGCCGCACGACGATGTACGTCAGCAGAGTGGCACGGGCAGGCAAAAGGGCTTACAGGTACGTCCTTGCCTGCCCGCGTGTGGGGGGTTGGCAAATCCTCCCCGGCGATTGGTGGTGAGGGGGAGGCCATCCATTCGTGGCCCCCCCTCGCGATCGCTCCTGGCCAATGGGATCATTTCCCTGCCTCTGTATTGTACACAGAGGCAGAGGAAATGATGTCATCTCTCCTCGGCTCGGCATTTTCCGTTCCGGCGCTGAGGAGAGAAAACTGGAATGTGAGTTACACAAACACACACATACAGTAGAACACGCCAGGCATACATTACACCCCCGATCCCCCCCGATTACCCCCCGATCCCCCCCCCCGTCACACTGACACCAAGCAGTTTTTTCTTTTTTTTTTTTTCTGATTACTGCATGGTGTCAGTTTGTGACAGTGTGGTGGGACAGTTACTGTTAGCCCCCTTTAGGTCTAGGATACCCCCCTAACCCCCCCAATAAAGTTTTAACCCCTTGATCACCCCCCGTCGCCAGTGTCGCTAAGCGATCATTTTTCTGATCGCTGTATTAGTGTCGCTGGTGACGCTAGTTAGGGAGGTAAATATTTAGGTTCGCCATCAGCGTTTTATAGCGACAGGGACCCCCATATACTTCCTAATAAAGGTTTTAACCCCTTGATTGCCCCCTAGTCAACCCTTTCACCACCGATCACCGTATAACTGTTACGGGTGACGCTGGTTAGTTCGTTTATTTTTTATAGTGTCAGGGCACCCGCCACTTATTACCGAATAAAGGTTTAGCCCCCTGATCACCCGGCGGTGATATGCGTCGCCCAAGGCAGCGTCAGATTAACGCCAGTACCGCTAACACCCACGCACGCAGCATACGCCTCCCTTAGTGGTAAAGTATCTGAACGGATCAATATCTGATCCGATCAGATCTATACTAGCCTCCCCAGCAGTTTAGGGTTCCCAAAAACGCAGTGTTAGCGGGATCAGCCCAGATACCTGCTAGCACCTGCGTTTTGCCCCTCCGCCCGGCCCAGCCCACCCAAATGCAGTATCGATCGATCACTGTCACTTACAAAACACTAAATGCATAACTGCAGCGTTCGCAGAGTCAGGCCTGATCTCTGCCATCGCTAACAGTTTTTTTGGTAGCGTTTTGGTGAACTGGCAAGCACCAGCCCCAGGCAGTGTCAGGTTAGTGCCAGTAGCGCTAACACCCACGCACGCACCCTACACCTCCCTTAGTGGTGTAGTATCTGAACGGATCAATATCTGATCCGATCAGATCTATACTAGCATCCCCAGCAGTTTAGGGTTCCCAAAAACGCAGTGTTAGCGGGATCAGCCCAGATACCTGCTAGCACCTGCGTTTTGCCCCTCCGCGCGGCCCAGCCCACCCAAGTGCAGTATCGATTGATCACTGTCACTTACAAAACTCTAAACGCATAACTGCAGCGTTTGCAGAGTCAGGCCTGATCCCTGCGTTCGCTAACAGTTTTTTTGGTAGCGTTTTGGTGAACTGGCAAGCACCAGCGGCCTAGTACACCCCGGTCGTAGTCAAACCAGCACTGCAGTAACACTTGGTGACGTGGCGAGTCCCATAAGTGCAGTTCAAGCTGGTGAGGTGGCAAGCACAAGTAGTGTCCCGATGCCACCAAGAAGAAGACAAACAGGCCCGTCGTGCCCATAATGCCCTTCCTGCTGCATTCAGCAATCCTAATTGGGAACCCACCACTTCTGCAGCGCCCGTACTTCCCCCATTCACATCCCCAACCAAATGCAGTCGGCTGCATGAGAGGCATTTTCTTTATGTCCTCCCGAATACCCCTACCCAACGAACCCCCCAAAAAAGATGTTGTGTCTGCAGCAAGCGCGGATATAGGCATGACACCCGCTATTATTGTCCCTCCTGTCCTGACAATCCTGGTCTTTGCATTGGTGAATGTTTTGAACGCTACCATACACTAGTTGAGTATTAGCGTAGCGTACAGCATTGCACAGACTAGGCACACTTTCACAGGGTCTCCCAAGATGCCATCGCATTTTGAGAGACCCGAACCTGGAACCGGTTACAGTTATAAAAGTTAGTTACAAAAAAAAGTGTAAAAAAAAAAAATATATAAAAAAAATAAATAAATAGTTGTCGTTTTATTGTTCTCTCTCTCTCTCTATTCTCTCTCTATTGTTCTGCTCTTTTTTTACTGTATTCTATTCTGCAATGTTTTATTGTTATTATGTTTTATCATGTTTGCTTTTCAGGTATGCAATTTTTTATACTTTACCGTTTACTGTGTTTTATTGTTAACCATTTGTATGTCTTCAGGTACGCCATTCATGACTTTGAGTGGTTATACCAGAATGATGCCTGCAGGTTTAGGTATCATCTTGGTATCATTATTTTCAGCCAGCGGTCGGCTTTCATGTAAAAGCAATCCTAGCAGCTAATTAGCCTCTAGACTGCTTTTACAAGCAGTGGGAGGGAATGCCCCCCCCACCGTCTTCCGTGTTTTTCTCTGGCTCTCCTGTCTCAACAGGGAACCTGAGAATGCAGCCGGTGATTCAGCCAGCTGACCATAGAGCTGATCAGAGACCAGAGTGGCTCCAAACATCTCTATGGCCTAAGAAACCGGAAGCTACGAGCATTTCATGACTTAGATTTCGCCGGATGTAAACAGCGCCATTGGGAAATTGGGAAAGCATTTTATCATACCGATCTTGGTGTGGTTAGATGCTTTGAGGGCAGAGGAGAGATCTAAGGTCTAATAGACCCCGATTTTTTCAAAAAACAGTACCTGTCACTACCTATTGCTATCATAGGGGATATTTACATTCCCTGAAATAACAATAAAAATGATTAAAAAAAAGAAAAAAATGAAAGGAACAGTTTAAAAATAAGATAAAAAAGCAAAAAAATAATAAAGAAAAAAAAAAAGCACCCCTGTCCCCCCCTGCTCTCGCGCTAAGGCGAACGCAAGCGTTGGTTTGGCGTCAAATGTAAAAGCAATTGCACCATGCATGTGAGGGTATCTCCACGAAGGTCAGATCGAGGGCAGTAGACCTCCTCTGTAAATCTAAAGTGGTAAACTGTTAAATCTTTTAAAGGCTTTTAAAAATGTATTTTTTTTGTCGCCACTGCACGTTTGTGCGCAATTTTAAAGCATGTCATGTTTGGTATCCATGTACTCGGCCTAAGATCATCTTTTTTATTTCATCAAACATTTGGGCAATATAGTGTGTTTTAGTGCATTAAAATTTAAAAAAGTGTGTTTTTTCCCCAAAAAATGCTGCGCAAATACTGTGTGAAAAAAAAAATGAAACACCCACCATTTTAATCTGTAGGGCATTTGCTTTAAAAAAATATATAATGTTTGGGGGTTCAAAGTAATTTTCTTGCAAAAAAAAAAAAATTTTTCATGTAAACAAAAAGTGTCAGAAAGGGCTTTGTCTTCAAGTGGTTAGAAGAGTGGGTGGTGTGTGATATAAGCTTCTAAATGTTGTGCATAAAATGCCAGGACAGTTCAAAACCCCCCCAAATGACCCCATTTTGGAAAGTAGACACCCCAAGCTATTTGCTGAGAGGCATGTCGAGTCCATGGAATATTTTATATTGTGACACAAGTTGCGGGAAAGAGACACATTTTTTATTTTTTTTTGCACAAAGTTGTCACTAAATGATATATTGCTCAAACATGCCATGGGAATATATGAAATTACACCCCAAAATACATTCTGTTGCTTCTCCTGAGTATGGGGATACCACATGTGTGAGACTTTTTGGGAGCCTAGCCACATACGGGACCCCGAAAACCAAGCACCACCTTCAAGCTTTCTAAGGGCGTAAATTTTTGATTTCACTCTTCACTGCCTATCACAGTTTCGGAGGCCATGGAATGCCCAGGTGGCACAAACCCCCCCAAATGACCCCATTTTGGTAAGTAGACACCCCAAGCTATTTGCTGAGAGGTAAAGTGAGTATTTTTTAAACCTCACTTTTTGTCACAAAGTTTTGAAAATTGAAAAAAGAAAAAAAAAATGTTTTTTCTTGTCTTTCTTCATTTTCAAAAACAAATTAGAGCTGCAAAATACTCACCATGCCTCTCAGCAAATAGCTTGGGGTGTCTACTTTCCAAAATGGGGTCATTTGGGGGGGGTTTGTGCCACCTGGGCATTCCATGGCGTCCGAAACTGTGATAGGCAGTGAAGAGTGAAATCAAAAATTTACACCCTTAGAAATCCTGAAGGCAGAGGTTTTCGGGGCCCCGTACGCGGCTAGGCTCCCAAAAAATCCCACACATGTGGTATCCCAATACTCAGGAGAAGCAGCTAAATGTATTTTGGGGTGCAATTCCACATATGCCCATGGCCTGTGTGAGCAATATATCATTTAGTGAAAACTTTGTGCAAAAAAAAAAAAAAAATTGTCACTTTCCCGCAACTTGTGTCAAAATATAAAATATTCCATGGACTCAACATGCCTCTCAGCAAATAGCTTGGGGTGTCTAATTTCCAAAATGGGGTCATTTGGGGGGGGTTGTGCCATCTGGGCATTTTATGGTCTTCAAAACTGTGATAGGTAGTGAGGAGTGAAATCAAAAATTTACGTCCTTACAAATCCTGAAGGCGGTGATTGGTTTTCGGGGCCCCGTACGCGGCTAAGCTCCCAAAAAGTCCCACACATGTGGTATCCCCCTACTCAGGAGAAGCAGCTGAATGTATTTTGGGGTGCAATTCCACATATGCCCATGGCCTGTGTGAGCAATATATCATTTAGTGACAACTTTTTGTAATTTTTTTTTTGTCATTATTCAATCGCTTGGGACAAAAAAAATTAATATTCAATGAGCTCAACATGCCTCTCAGCAATTTCCTTGGGGTGTCTACTTTCCAAAATGGGGTCATTTGGGGGGGTTTTGTACTGCCTTGCCATTTTAGCACCTCAAGAAATGACATAGGCAGTCATAAACTGAAAGCTGTGTAAATTCCAGAAAATGTACCCTAGCTTGTAGACGCTATAACTTTTGCGCAAACCAATAAATATACACTTATTGACATTTTTTTTACCAAAGACATGTTGCGGAATACATTTTGGCCTAAATGTATGACTAAAATTGAGTTTATTGGATTTTTTTATAACAAAAAGTAGAAAATATAATTTTTTTTCAAAATTTTCGGTCTTTTTCCGTTTATAGCGTAAAAAATTAAACCGGCAGAGGTGATCAAATACCATCAAAAGAAAGCTCTATTTGTGGGAAGAAACGGACGCAAATTTCGTTTGGGTACAGCATTGCATGACCGAGCAATTAGCAGTTAAAGCGACGCAGTGCCAAATTGGAAAAAGTCCTCTGGTCCTTAGCTTAGGCAGCATAATGGCCTGGGGCTGAAGTGGTTAAAGTCCCATTCGCACAGTTTTGTAGTTTGAAGCTCAGAGCTCCAAAACTCTCAAACAAAATCCAATATAAATAAATAGTGGTGATTAATGTTTCCCTCACACGCCAAAACACTTTAGTTTGTTATATAAATCAAAGCATGCAGGAAAAAGTTATTAAATATACTCTTTCATATTGCAGGGAGTATGCCACCTCCTCTCTTGCAGGATCCCAGGGAAGGCTGTATACCTGAAATCTCAAGAAGTGCCACAGTGCACGAATGTCCCATACTCAGCAGTCCCCAGGATCTTGCCAGAAGGATGATGTCACCTTTTCCTCAGAGGGGCAGGTTGAATCTGTGGTGAGATAAGTATATTGCCTTCCTTTATTCTCTACAGGCTTTGTTTTTTCACCTAAAAATCTTATCTTATAGGCGCATGCGCGGTAGCTTCATGAGCGGTCGCTCGTTCTGAGAGCTCCGCTCCACTCCGGCCTACAATCACTGCCACAGCCACAAAAAGCGGCGGAACCGGACCATCGGACCCCCTCCTCACCTACTGGAGTCCTGAGGGACCCCCTTGCATGATCGGGGGCTCAGCCAGACGGGACCTATCCCGATTTCTTTACTCCGGCCCACGGATCGCGGCCTCCATGAAAATGGCGGCCGCCGGCGCCACACGAGGCTCCTCAAAGAATCCAGCGGCATCCCTGGAAGACTTTCCACCTCTGCCCTCACACAAAGACAGGATGAATCCGCAAAATGTGAGTAATTCCCAGGATGGGTTATTACCAGCATCCCCCACAAACTCTTTAGGCTGCAGCCCCATGGAAGTCCCCCCCCTATCCCAGATGGAGGAGAGCTGCCCCACATCCAGCCCTCAGAATGATCCCTCTGCTCCCATCCCCACTGACTTTGCAGCCCTCATGGACACGTTCTCCAATATGCTTTCAAGAGGGTTAGCACACAATGCCTCACAAATCACCACCACTATACAGGCTGACCTGCAGCAGCTGGGTGCAAGAATTGAAGCGATTGAATCTAAGACTGATCAAATTGCTGCAGTTGCCAACCAGAACACTGACAGGATCCAAGAATTACATGACCAACTGGATATGGCATACTCAAAACTCGATGACCTCGAGAATAGGTCTCGTAGATACAATTTTAGGTTAAGAGGCCTTCCAGAATCGTTTAAGGACACAGATAAAATCGTTCGCTCTTTCATCAAACATTTCATTCCGGACATACCAGACTACAGGCTGGAATTAGACCGGGCACATATTGCCTTGCAACCTCCACGCCAAGACGGCCTACCCAGAGATATAGTGGTTAAACCCCACTTCTTCAGAGTTAAAGAAGAAGTTATGCACAGAGCAAGAGAATCAGAAAATCTCTCCATCCAAGGACACCCGATTAAAATTTTTGCGGACCTTTCCCCTTCACGATACAGAGACGGAGATCCTTAAAGCCTCTCTTGATCATCCTATCGCAAAAATCGATCGCCTAAAGATGGTCGTTCCCCTTTCGCCTCAACTTTGCCTATTTAAATAAGTCTTACAGCTTCACGAATTTTGGAGATGGGGAACGGTTGCTGCTACAACTGGGCCTTATATCACACTCACCAGCATCATCTGCTGCTATGGATCCCAGAACACCTCAATCCGCGAAGAGACCACCACCCTCAAGCCCCATCCAACCCTTATGGCACAAACAACAAGCCAAGAGATCCAAAGATGGACGCCCTCCTTAATGGAAAGTCTACTATCAACAATGCCTTCTTCTCCCCAGGATTTCCTGTGGCAGCCTTCGGGCAATGGGACGCTGACTTCCCAAGCCCCCATCTTTCTCTGGCTGGGTTTTAGCCAGAGCTTTTTGGATTCTGAGACATTTTCTTTTGTTTCTTTTTGCCTCATTTTTCTCAGGACTCCTACAAGTCTGTTTTTATGGTTCTATTTTTGGTTTTTCTTTATGGCGGTTTGGCCGGAGTGGCAGCACTTCGCCTCCACGAGTTTCGGAGTGGTATTTTCCCCCACTCAGAGACACCTCCATAACCCTCTTTTAGGGGTTTTTGTTCTTTGGGAAAACCTTACAGGGGGTGGCTTCCTGCCCTCCCTCCTGTGAGGGTTCTTAGATTGTTATCTAGCTACACTAAGAATGTTTGCTTGCTTATGGCACTTGTTTTACATTGCTTTTGACATGTCTTGTCTCTCTCTCTCAGAGTCGATCTTCCCCCATTTTTTCCCCTCCTCCTCTCACCTATTCCCAGAGTCACTCAGAAGCCCAACAATGCAACTACAACCTGGAATCCAAAACTCTCAGGCTGCAGAGGCTTGGACACGAGCACAAATCTTGATGTCTCAGGTAGGCACCTGTTGTGTGATGCGCACATCCCCCCCTCTGATCCATGCATCCTGACACACTCATCCCTCCTTCCCCACTCTGTATAGCCATGCATAATGTACAGGGCATGAACTCTCCTGTCAAAAGACATAAATTATTTAATCACTACAAGTCACAAAAAATCGCAATTTTTTTATTGCAAGAAACTCACTTCCCATCCTCGTACAACCCCTCCTTCTTACATGGTCACTACACTCAGTTTTTTCTTTCTAATGCTGAAAACAATTCTAAAGGGGTAGCCATCTGTTTTGCAAAACACCTTAAATTTTCCCCCTCCGAAGTTATTAAAGACCAAGCGGGCAGGTTTCTACTGGTAAAAGACACGATTGAGGGTTCATTGTACTCCTTTATTTCTTACTACGCCCCAAACAAAGGTCAGGCTTCCTTTTTCTCCACAATGTTGTCACTAGGCCCGCAACTTGAGGGGAAAATAATAATGGGAGGAGACACAAACCTCCCTTTCGATACTTCTCTAGACAAATCGGGGTCTGGACCTCCTCGCTCCAGAAAACCTCCAAAACAAAGTACTAAAATAGCCTCAACACTGTATTCTCTAGGTCTGGTGGACATATGGAGAGAAATGAATCCTAGGTCCAAAGACTTTACCCATTACTCCGCCCCACACCACCTCTACACCAGAATCGATCACATTTTTATCCAATCACATAACATCCCCAGGGCTATTAAAGCAGTTATTAGAGACTCCTCCATTTCAGACCACTCCTTGGTTCTCTTATATATGCAACAATCTCCTAACCCGGGTAACAAATTCATATGGCGCCTTAATGAAGGGCTCCTCAGTGACCCAATACAATGCTCGATTTTAGCAAAGGAAATACAGGAATATTTTCGTTTAAACGATACGGAAGAGGTTTCTCCGGAAACGTTGTGGGCAGCCCATAAGGCAGTCCTCAGAGGGAAAATTATTCAAATCTCCCCCAACCTTAAAAAAGAACGCACGACTGAAACTAACAATCTTCGGTTAAAATTCCAATCCCTGTCTGGAGCCCATAAAAGGAATCCCACCAAGGATTCTCTAGAGGCGCTGGAAAATGCGCGGACATCTTTTTTTTTTTTTAACATAAAGTTTATTTATTTGTTCTGAACAAACAGAAATAAACAACAAGTTACATTAGCTCAAGACAGATAATGTACAATGATTATCTATACCATGTCAAGTCAATAAGTACAGTGCAAATAATACAGTTTAATGTCACACATATTGGCGAAAGTATACTATTAAATCTCCAGATCATAGTCACCTTATAAGACCCTTGAGGGGGGGGGAGAGGCCCGGGGGGAAGGGGAAGCCCGACAGGGGTCCCCCAATCCTAGTTATATACTAGCTGTGTATCGGGCAGGCCATGTCCGGAACAAAATTACAGAAAGTAGGGATGTATGGGTAGCCAATGGGCTAAGGTAGGGTACTTAATATATCTATGCAATGGTCAGGTGTTTGGCCTCCACCCAACCCGCCCATATCCTATCGAATTTCTTCAGACAATTTCTCTCCATATATGTAAGCTTATATAGCGGCAGGGCTGCATTGATGAGAGAGAGCCATAGTTGTTTAGTGGGTGGTTGAGGCTGGTTCCAGTTAAGAAGAATCGCCTTTCTGGCATACATTGCTGTGTAAAAAATGAATATTTTTTTTCTTTTGGGGGCCTCAAGAGAGTCACATATGCCCAACAAGAGGGGAATAGGACTGTAGGGGACCCTGATTTTGCCCACCGAGTTAATATCATCCAGAACTATCTTCCAAAAACCCACTATCCTTGGGCATGTCCACACCGTATGGAAGAAATCAGCATTATCCGCATCACACCTAGGACAGGTGGCTGTTCTATTTGCATACATTTTAGCAAGACGTGATGGGGAGTAATAAGCCCGATGTAGAAATTTTAATTGGGTAAACCTATCCCTGGAGGAGATGGTCAGAGTTAGGTATTGCTGCACCCCCTCTTCCCAGTCCTCATCAGTCAGGTCAGGAATGTCACGCTGCCAGGTAGACATCAATTGTGAGATTCTAGACGTGTCCAGTCGTGCAAGCTTATTATACATAATCGACAGCAGTCTGGTTCCTTCAGGTGCGCAGAGCTCAGTTTCCAAATCTGACATCTGCAAGATCACCGGACCAGGAAACTGGGAGCGAAAAGCATGTCTTATCTGAAGGAATCTAAAAAACATCTGGTTTGGGAGGCCCTTTCTACTCTTCAGTTCATCAAATGTTATCAGTTGTCCCTGCGATACAATATCGCTCAGGGTAACTATTCCGTATCTAGCCCATATGACGGGATCTGGTATAGAGTGAAAATGACTCAACCTTGGATTACCCCAAAGTGGTGTCACAGGGGACCACGTATTTTCCTTACCTAGCTTCGTGTTTACCGTATCCCATACTTTGATGGTCGTTTTCATGGGCACAGTCATTTTGGGATTGGAGCGGGGCCCTCTATGTATAAGATTTCTTAGCTCCGCATAGGAACCAAGCAACGCAGCCTCCACAGCGGATGCCGGGTTAGGAGGCTCCTCCGCCAACCACCATTTTAACGTCAACAGGACCGCCGCCCAGTGATATTTTAGGAAACTTGGGAGTGCCAGGCCTCCCAATGTAACCGGTAATTGTAAGGTTGTTTTTGCGATTCTAGCGGCCTTTCCATTCCATACAAAGGATATGACTAAGCTGTCCAATTTATTAAAAAAGGAAATAGGTATAGGGATAGGAGTTTGCCTAACTAAGTAGGTGAATTTGGGCAGGATAGACATCTTAATTAAATTTACGCGTCCCACTGGACTAAGGGGAAGAGACTTCCATGATGAAAATTGGTGGGTCACCCGAGACATCACCGGGGCCAAGTTGAGGCCAATGAATTGACGAAGGTCTCTATGTATCTCTACGCCAAGGTATCTGAACTGTGATACCCGGCGAAGCTGTGCGTCCAAGTGTGAAGGAGCAACCCCAGAGTGCAGTGGGAACAGTACCGACTTTCCCCAGTTAATACATATTCCGGAGTATCGCCCGTATCTATCTATTACCTGAAGCGCTTGTGTCAACGATTGTCCATCATCCTTAAGGTATAAAAGGGTGTCATCTGCGTATAACGACACCTTTTCTTGTAGTGGGCCTATAGTAATACCCTGTATACGTGGGTTGGACCTTATAAGGATAGCCATGGGCTCTATCGCGAGCGCAAAAAGCCCCGGGGATAATGGGCAGCCCTGTCTCGTTCCCCTACGGAGGGGAAAGGACTGAGAGAGGACCGCTCCAGTGCGCACCACGGCCGTCGGAGATCTGTACACCGCCTCAACCCAGGAGATGAAGACGGGACCAAATCCAAATCTGCGGAGGACCTCCCATAGATAATTCCATTCCACGGAATCGAAAGCTTTTTCCGCGTCCAGGGAGGCCACTACCGCTTGGTCAACGTCTCTAACCCCCGAGGTCAAGACCGCATACAGTCTCTGCAGGTTTATGTCTGTGCCCTTGCCCGGCATGAACCCCGACTGGTCCTCATGCACTAATGATAGTATTACCTCATTGACGCGGCTAGCAAGGATTTTGGTCAACACTTTTGCATCAGAATTCAATAGGGAAATGGGCCTATAGGATGAACAGAATTGGGGATCTTTACCTGGTTTGGGCACCACGACTATTATGGCTTGTGCCATGGAAGGGGGGCGGACTCCCTCCTTTAGCGTCTTAACCAACATGCTGTGTATTCTTGGGACCATTTCCTCAGTATATTGCTGATAAAACTCAGGAGGGAATCCATCCGCTCCAGGTGTCTCACCTGATTGTAATGAACCCAGGGCTATTTGGACCTCTTCTATTGTGATCAGGCTATCGAGGGACTGCTTTGCCTCCGGGGTAAGAGTAGGAAATTCCACTCCATCCAAGAACCGAGAGAGCTCTTCATCAGAGTATCCTGCTCTCGAAGAGTACAGATTGGAGTAGAACTCCCTAAAGCATGTATTTATATCTAATGGGTCTGTCTTTACCGTACCGTCTGACGCCTCGACTCTCGCTATAGTGGGGGTCATGGATTGTTCTTTAGCTAGCCAGGCTAACAGTCTCCCCGTCTTCTCCCCCTGTTCAAAAATTTTTTGTGTTTGAACCAGCTGTCTTTTATTGACCTTGGCCACCCTGAGAAGCAGAACCTCCCTATAAGCTGCTCTCATATCCTGTCCTGTAAGGGGGTTAGCCGTGAGGGCAAAGTCAGACTCGAGAGTCTGAGCCTTGGCCTCCGCCTCTTCCAGTGCAATCTGATTGTTTTTACGTTCCGTAGCTATGGAAGACATGTAACATCCTCTGATATAGGCCTTGAATGCATCCCAGTCATTACCCGGTGTAGTAGAGTCAGCATTTATCAACCAGTATTGTCTAATCAAAGTGGCCATCTCAAACTCTATAGTCGGGTGATTTATCCAAAATCTAGACAGTCGCCAGATTCTGTCAGCAGGGGGAGTCACCGTCTGCATATCACAGAACATCGGCGAATGGTCCGATATTCCTCTGGGAAGGATCTTGATCCCCCTAAGCCTGGGCAAAAGACTGCCACTGGCATAGATGAGATCAATGCAAGATAGCGTATTGTGTGAATGTGAGCAGCACGTGAATGACCGTTCATGAGGGTGCTTCCATCTCCACACATCCTCAAAACCAAAGATACCCGCCCATCTGGACAAGGAAGAGTCCGTAGCCGGGTCAGGTGTGAGCCTGTCTCGGGACGGATCTGGTGCTATATTAAAGTCCCCTGCCAGAAGGACATTATCCGTGGGATATTGGGCTAGGAGAGGGATAAGATTATGTAAAAGGGAAATGTCAGCCGGGGGTGGTAAATAAATGCCCACAACCACCATCTCAATCGTGTCAATAAGTGCATGTAGTAGTACGTATCTACCCCCAGGGTCCAGCTTAACATCCAACAACTCGAATTGGAGGGACTTATGAATCAAGATACTAACTCCCCGGGAGTATCCAGAGTGAGTGGCATGAAAATGTCTCACAACCCAGGGCCGTTTGAGGCTCATTATCTTACTCCCCACTAAATGCGTTTCTTGCAATATGCAGATGTGGGGGTTATATCTCTTAATATATTCGAACACTAGGGAGCGCTTTATTTTATCGCCAAGGCCCCGGACATTCCAGGAAAGAATTCTCAAGGGGGCCATAGCAAGGGGGAATAGGAATATGCAAGGATCAAATTACAGTCAGCTGGACCCTGAGAGGCCAACACCACCATCAATTCACTGTACATATGGGTCCGCCACGGATCTAAGCAGAGCGGCGGCAGGGCCCAAATCCACAGCACCCTTGTAAAACATACATTGTCACACATCTGTCTTATGTAGTAGAAATTAACTCTGATAAACCAAAAAAAACAAAAACCCAAGCCCCGCCCACCCCGCACATCCGCTGTAGAACTCGGCGTGCCTGAACCCCAAACGGAACCCATTAAATTCTAGGAAAGTCTCCTATAAGGCAGTGAGACAATTCCCTGAACGGCACCAAACAACACAGGGGCCGTCAAAGTTCGGTGCAGTCCAGAGATATCTGTCCGTATCCTGAGGATAAAAGCACCATAATAAAGATCCATGCAAACTTTAAACTAATATAAGAAAACGTAATAAGAAAAATAAAAATAAAAAACACCTAGCCGGAGCTAGGGGCACATACTTTGGTCCCAACTGTGACCTATAATCCCCCATATACCTTTTAAGGAGGTCCCCAGTTTCCTCTGACAAAAAATATAGTGTGTCTGAATTGTTATAGCTTCTACATATTTGAAGAGGGTAAAGGATAAATCCGCCATGTAGAGTTCAACAGTAAGAGGGGAGGGGAAAAAAACAGCAAGGGAACCATCCACCACCCCAACCCCTCCATCCTCAACAGGCACATTTTAGTGTACAGGAACCGAGAACTAGGGGGGGGAGGGCAGGGGGACGGCAGTAAGGCTTTTTGGGGAACCACATGAACAAAGACGATCTTCTTGGTAAGTATTAAAAGTGACAGTCATACGCATCTGAGAAGTTACTTCTAAGGCACTAGGTAGCATCTTTGGGCACTTACACCAGCATTTGCATATACTACTCCTGTCCCCTTCGATCTTGGGGTAGGGTATCCAACCAGCGGGAAGCCTCCTCCGGCGAGGTGAAGTATCGAGAGGACTCTCCATCAATCACTCTAAGGCGAGCCGGGAACAGCATGTTATACTTTAGCCCTTTCAGGCGGAGCTGTGCCTTGACGTGATCGAAGGTTCTGCGGAGACGCTGGGTGTCGATAGAGTAGTCCGGAAACATCATGATTTTGGTGTTTTCGAAGCGAAGCTCCGGGACCTTCCGGGCCTCCCTAAGGGCCAAGTCTCTGTCCCGAAAATTCAGCAGCCGGAAGATGAAGGTACGCGGTGGAGCCCCAGGTGGGCCCCGCACTGGAGGCATCCTGTGCGCTCGTTCCACCACAAAATGCGGGGAGAATGGGGCCTGTGGAAGTAAGGTGCGGAGCAGGGTTTCCGTGAAGGCTGTAGGATCCCGACCCTCAGAGCCCTCCGGGAGGCCCACCAGCCGCAGATTGTTCCTGCGACTACGGTTCTCACTGTCCTCAGCCCGCGATTCGAGGATCTTTACCTTGGCTTGCAGGGTATGGATAGAGGCCCGGTTGTCATGAACAGTATCTTCCGAGTCACCGATTCGCCGCTCCGCTTCATTCATGCGATCCCTCATCTTGTCCATATCCCTGCGCATAAGTCCGAATTCCATTTGTAGGGTATCAATTTTGGCTTTTTTTTTAATAATCACCGTATGCACATTTATGGATATGCGATGGATGTGTATAAGGCTTTTACTTTCTATATATATGTGTATGCATATATTTATAACTTTTTATAGAAGGTGTATTATATGTATTTTATTACCATTTATTTTAAATACAATGTAAGTGGGTCTCCTGCTGGCTTTCAAATACACATGTTTTGAGCATTGCTATTTTTAACTATTGTTTTAGACCAGATTCCACCACTCCCCTCCCATGGTCCCCCTTGAATTTCCCTGCTATAATTGCATACTATTGCTCACTACTATTTATTGTTGTCATCTATCTAGTTACATTTTTTAAACATTTTCACTCTTTTTAGTCGAAGTCAGACGCTATCAGTCTAACTTTGACCTCTATCTGTGCCTACAGCAAGATGGAGGCCACTGTTTACTCTATTGAGTCACATCCCAGGCGCCGTATGGCGCACGGGATGTGACATCACGACCGCACTTCCGCCCTGTGGATCGCAACCCGGAAGTTAATCGGCGGCGTGCGTTCCACCCAGTTCCATGGGGCACAGGAGCGAACGTGTCAGCAATGGCAGCCCACACAGACACAGCCCCTGCAGAAGACAAACGCACTCGAGCAGAGGAGATGGCATTAGATCTACAGATGATAAGGTACACCCCCCTTTCTCATATTCCTAACCCTCTGATCACTGCACATTACTCTGTATCATCTATGTGATATAAGAATGCAAGGGTAAAAGAGCAAATTGTGTATGGGTAACTACTGGTACGACCCTATCAGCTCACCCATTGTGTGTTAGACTAATTGTATTAGCGATAACATTAATGGATATGGAAGTACACCAATTAATTATTAAATGAAATCAATAAATCAATATGGTATGGCCCTTCAACAATGTTCACCTAGCCAAGATCCATAACACACAACCCCCCCTTCCCTCCCTCCCCCAGAGGACCGCCCATCAATTAAGGGAGGAGTCCCGATACCAACCTGATCAGTCTGCTTCAGCCTAACATGTGTATATAAAAAGTCGGCAGGAGACTGCCACCACTAAGGCTCTGAGGAAGAAGGTCAAACCTTTGAAACGCGTAAGCCAGCGGCGGTCCGTGTGCCTCCCTCCTGGGACCTGGACAGCTGCCTACCACTGGAACTATTGCCTTTGTGCGTTCGATATGCAATTTTACCTGCGACTTTTGTGAGTAGCTTTTTACCTTGTTTTCAATTCATTAAACTTGCTAAGGATAATGCGCTAGGCTGGTGCGCTCTCTTGTTTCTTTCTTTGTTTATCAATTTTGGCTGTCAGGGTGTTCTGGCATCCAGAAATGGCCAACATCAGAGCTTGGAACCGATCCTCCTCCGAGCCCGGATCTGTGGGGATGGTCTGAGATGCCATGTGTGCGTAGTTGGTCGGGCCCGCTGGGGCCTGTGACCTCCGCTGTGAGGAAGCTTTAGGGGTACGCCCACCTGTCTTCGCTGAACTAGATCTGCCTCTTGTCATGCCTAGATGCACTCCACTGCTGGATAGAATATTCTATAGTATTGGAGAGGACTCAGGCAGGGCACGGGCTTTGAAACCTGCGGTTATGTCACCCCCCACAACAGTACCTTGTGGTAGAAGCTGTAGACTGTCCTTTAGGTCACAGGTTAGGAGGGAGAGGGGGGGTCGTCTCTGCGATTTCTCAATGTCCCTTAGCTGTCCGTCCCCTCTTGTGCAGGTCCCAGGTTGGGTGGCAGCTCCCTCCCGCAGACCTCAGCACCCCAGGGCAATGTTGGTATAGTCCTGAACTCCAAGATAGCGGTCGGCGGCCGGTGTATGGAGCCCACCGAGGGCCTTTATGGTGTTTTCGGCGTCCCCCCCTCGCTTCCTCTGGATCCCGCTGCTGCTTCTAGCTGGGTGGCACCAATGTATAGCCTGCGGTGGCCCTCCTCCCGCCGATCGCGGTACCCGAGGCCGGGGATCGCGGAGGCTCCGCAGGCTGCAAGATGGCGGATCGCGTCCGGGTTATGGAGCCGAATGGAGGCCGCTGCAGTGCGATCGCTGGATGCGCTTGTCTCCTCCAGTTCTCGCCTCCTCCCACCTCTGGACGGGTTCGATGCGCGGAGCGCTGAGGTCCCCCTCCCGCCGATTGCGGTACTCTAGGCCGGGGATCGCGAGGCCGCTGTAGGCCGCAAGATGGCGGAATGCCTCCTGGAAGTGGAGCCGGCCTGCTACAACACCCTCGAGCGGCTGTCCTCCACAATACCCTCCGTCCCTGCTGAGGATGATAGCCTGCCACACTTAGGGAGCCGTGTGAATTCAAATGAGATGATGGCAGGATGGCTACGGATGAAGCCAGGACCGGCGGAGCTCCTCTGGATCACGTCCTGCTCCTTGCTACATCCAGACACGCCCCGCGTGGACATCTTTAAACCTGGCCCTCACCTCCGAGGCTGAGAAACAGCTCCGGTGGTCAGGTGCTCGCTTTTACCACCAAACTGACAAAATAGGAGCTAAATTAGCAGCCAAATTGTCACCAAGACCACGATCAGCTGCCTTCCCCAAAATTCGCACTCTTTCGGGTGAACTTTCTCAAAACCCAAAAAGCATAATGGAAACATTCCACGACTTTTATACTTCACTATATAAAAAGGAACAAACAACACCTGATCATTCTATATCGGACTTCCTAAACAACCTATCCCTTCCCAGATTATCGTCTGAACATTCGGACCTACTAGATGATCCCATTTCTGAAGCAGAAGTACTCAAGGTGATTAAGCACCTGAAACAAAACTCGGCCCCGGCTTTTCCGTTGGATATTACAAAAAATTTGGCCCTATATTAACCCTGTATTTAGTCAAATTCTTTAACTCTCTCAGGTGTGGCTCTCCCCTGGATAAAGCCCTCAATCTTGCCTTCATATCGGTCATTCCAAAACCTGGCAAAGACACAACTATGGTTTCCAATTATCATCCTATCTCCTTAATTAACAATGATTTAAAAATCTTAACTAAAGTTCTTTCCAACCGGCTAGCATCCTGCATAGCCCTTTATATCAATAAGGACCAGGTGGGCTTTATCCCGGGGAGACAAGGACCTGATCAGATCAGGAGAACAATTGACATTATTTCACTTCTCAAATCTCAATGGGATGGAGGCTCCCCACAACACGGCTATTTGTTATCCATCGACTTGCAAAAAGCTTTTGATACAGTCACCTGGCCCTACCTATTCCATATACTAGAACGCTGGGGTTTTGGTCAACGTTTCATGAGCATCCTTAGAGCCCTGTACTCTGACCCAAGTGAACAGGTCAGATTGCAGGGCTACTATTCCGAGCCTCTTACTATAGAGAGGGAAACTAGACAGGGGTGCCCTCTCTCCCCCCTTCTGTTTGCCATAGCCATGGAGTCCTTGGCTATTGCAATTAGAACTCATCCTGACATCAAAGGGGTGTTGTGTGGCAAACGCGAGCACAAATGCGCCCTTTTTGCTGACGATTTGTTGCTCTTCGTGACTTCCCCTCTAGTCTCTACTCCTAATATCTTCTCTTTGCTTGATAAGTTTGGTGAGGTATCTGGTCTGCGAGTCAACGTATCCAAATATTCTGCCCTGAACATCATGGTCCCTCCTAATGTTCTATGTAGCCTTCAAAACCACTTCCCGTTTTCCTGGATCGAGGTCTCACTTCCATACCTAGGGGTCAATCTCACAGCAAGTATAGGCTCACTCTATTCATCCAACTACCCGGCCATCTTTCGCAAATTGATTTCGGACCTATCCCCTTGGGATAATCATAACTTATCTTGGCTAGGCCGTATTAACGCAGTCAAAATGACCCTCCTACCCCGCATACTTTATTTATTCAGATCCTTGCCCATCCCTATCCAAAAATCGCAAGTTCACCTACTCCAATCCAAAATCATAAAATTCATTTGGGGCTCGAGGGGAAGTCATTGAGCACAACATATCTTATTCAGGCCTAAATCACAAGGTGGTCTAGCTCTACCCAACATTTGGTGGTAATATCAGGCAGCTCAGTTGGCCCAGATCTCCATTGTATATTCAAAGGGTCCGAAACCTGATTGCGTATCAATGGAACGTCATGCAGTCCCTCACCACACGATTGATTTTTTGCTTTGGTCTCCCACTAAATTGAGACCACCCATTCTAGCCTCCACATTATCACATTCTCTGGCATTATGTGACCGACTTTCTAAAAATCCCTCCCTGATTTCCCCCCTCAAACCCCTGACACATATTTTTCATAATCCCGACTTTCCGCCTGGAATGAACATTTTAGCGTTTAGTTGGTGGCTGAATAAGGGATTACTTAGAATAGGGAACTATTTCTCCTCCACAGGCCCGCTCTCTTTGGCATTCTGTACAAGTAAGCTTGAAATGCCCCCTGCTGAACGTTTTCGTTTTATGCAAATTCAACACTTCCTTCATTCCATTTGGCCAAATAAATCAGAGCCCCCTTCAGTAACTAACAATGAATCATGGTGTGCGGGTGCAATGGATCAGAGAGGGGGATCTCCATCATATATGCCTCGCTTGCCTCAGCGGTGTCCAAGCCTCCATACTCCTTATCCTGGGAAAAAGACCTTGATATCTCCTGGGATAGAGATCAATGGTTCTCCTGCTTTCATCGCTCGTTTAAGGGAATCCTTAATGTTTCCCTCATGGAGGGCAGCATTAAGGTGCTCATGAGATGGTACAGGGTACCCTCTCTTCTTGCTAGGATATATCCTGATGCTTCCCCGCTGTGCTTCCGTGGATGCAACCATATAGGGACTCTGTACCACGTATGGTGGACCTGCCCACGAATAAGGAGCTTATGGAACAAAGTATTCTCAGTGATCCGCAAAGTAACCACCGCTCAGATTTCTCAAAACCCAGAGATAGCCCTATTGAATCTGAAAGTAGATAAGGTAGATAAATATACCCAACAACTGATCTTTTTCATCCTACTAGGCACCAAAATAACAATAGCCTCTTGTTGGAAAAAACACAGAGTCCCATTCACAGCGGTGAAACATAAAATTTCCTGGATTATGGCACAAGAAAAGATAGTTAGCATTATACAAGACAAAGTTCGTAATTTTGAGTTAACATGGGAACCTTGGGCCAATTTTTGTCATATTTCCTTATGCCCTGGAATAAGCCCACCAGGGCAACAGGTACTCTGAGTGACTCCATTGATAATCCTTATCACGTGCGAATGTCTTCTTCCCCTCCTTCCTTCCCCTCCCCCTGGTCTTCCTCCCCTTTCCTTTTATTACCTCAGATTCCCTGATTGTTTTCTCTGTAAGCTGTTTAACCCTGATATTTATTTATTTATGTTTTTTTTTTTTTTTGCTTTTCTTTGGAGGGACATGGTATTACTTTAACTATCCCTCGGCTCCCCGTGCCTAGGGCTTTTCTGATTGAATACCTCCCCTTAAGCTAGAGTCTATGTAACTAAGCTGGTTAGATCACTTGACTATAGTCATTAGCGGGGTAAGGCTTTTCTCACTGCTAGATTAGAACAATAATATAGGGCTCTCCTGCTTGGGAAGGACTCGACCGAGGTTGGGGATCCGGGAGGGTGGAGTGGCCCCACGCCCGCAGTGTGTTCCCATATGGGGCGGGTGGCGGACGCCTCTCCTGCTCCCTGAGCCCTTGCAAATAAACGAGTGAAGTCTTCCTTATTTACACAATCACATCACCCTCACCCCGGAAAAAGTGTTATACCTGTCTCCTTCAGTCTTTTGATCCGGCAGAATACACATTATATATTAGTCTAGCTTCTGAGACATGTCTATTTTAGCTTATAATCTTGATATACTTTAAATTGTAACACAGAATTTTGCTTTATTGGGCTTTCCTTTTTACACCCTGCATTGAGAGGTTTCGCCTCAAATTCATTTGTTCCTTATGTTTCTTCATATCTTACTGCTTTGTAATGCCTACTACAAAGGTTCTGTAAAATTTTTGTTACTAATAATAAAAATCTATTGAAAGAAAAATCTTATCTCATTTTACCATAGTGGGGCTTGGGTTAATGTGAAAAAATAAGCAAATCATGTTTTTGTTTTTTTAGTGCAAGCTGCACTTTCACTTCACCTTCCCCATCAGTTCTAATAAATTTTGCCAAAATCTCATGGCATTTTCTAGGGACAAAGACTCAGTTTTACTGATCCCTAATGGCAGCTTACCAATATATATGGACAAATAACATTGTTTTGAAAATTCTGAAATGTTATCTCAGACTATTGTTTGAAATAGGGCAAAATAAGTGCTTGGTGGTAAAACTGACTCAACAAGAATGGAATAGGGTACATCACTTTAATAGAAAATTGTATAAAAGAGTTAGATTCTAAATCCATGACACAATATACAGTTTCATCATCTTGTATTGTTCCAGGTTATGATTCAAAATGCTTCAGAGACTGGACCGCAGAAGGTGTTTTTAACCATAGAAACTTTAGAGGTCATGTCCTAAAAATAAAAAAAAAAGTTTACATAAAGACTGTGAATACATAGGATAATTTATCAACATGAAAGAACCAAAAAATATTGAAACTTTTACAACAAACGAGTGTTCCAAAAACTGCAAAATAGACTTTTTTTTTAAAAAAATCTCTTCTTTCGTTTTTATTAGAATTGCACAGAAATATCGGCCGCCAAAACATATCCACCGAAAATCGTGTTATTGGCATTCTGTCGATAAGAGTGCCGATAATAAAACGTACACAATTTTGCCGTGATTTTGCCACGATTTTACTGTGCTTATGACGTGCTTTTCATAGGTCATGCAACTCAAAAAACGCATCAAAAACTTAACATAGGTGCATGTTTGCATTCTTGCTGCATTTTCATTGCATTTTAACAGGGAGGTGCATTTTTGGTGCAGCTTTTTTAGCTGACCAAAAATGCAGCAAGCAGGATTTTTAACACCACAATGGAAGCACAACAGACCAGTGTCAAGACATACATAGAATTTAAAGAGATACATTTTTCTTGAGATTTTCATGTGCTAAAGGTGACAATGGCCGACAAACTCATATTCATTTAAACTCATTATATTAATTAAAAAGTGGAATATGATACAGTTATATATAAATATATATATTTTTTTAATTTTCGGTTTCGTTTTTCAGCTAAGTGCATCCTACATTTTCGGTTTCGGCACCAAAGTTTCCATTTGGTGTACCTCTATTTTTTATTGCTTCCAAAATACCGACTCTCAAACCACCCTTCTTGTGTCCAGTCCTATGCATTTACGGCCATTATAATTTTTGGTCCAACTTATCTGGTAAGAGGGGCACTGTAACAACTACTGCTGTCTGGTGGTGGAGTCCACTTTTCCCACATACAGATGACATCTTCTGGAGCATTTTGCACAAGAGATTTCTCATGATGGAATTCTCTTTTATGGACTATGTTTTATGATTTTTGTATGCACTTTTTTGTACCTTTTGGCATTATTTGCACTTTCTAATTTGAATGGTGATATGCCAATTTCTTTGATATGTAATACTACTGATATTTCATATAGGCGATATCTTTGGTGTTTAGATGATGAGTTATATCAGAGATGAATGCAGCCAAGTAAGTTATAAGAAGCTGCCAACTCAAGCAGTTCTTTTCCGCTGTAAGCATTATGTAGGGGAAACAAAAGGGTCAATAAAAATTCTCTTCAAGAAGGTTGATCTTTATGTAAATGTTGAGAAAAGTATAAACAAAGACATGACAGGAATTCATATACTCAAAAAACCTATCATTACAGATATTAACCTGATACAATTATCAGAATATAAAATATGCTTTATGATTATAAGTCTTTAACAGAATTTGGATTGTAAAATAAAAAAAAAGGTTTGGTTTTTAAGGGCTCATATGAAAGACTCACTTTTTCAAAGTAGCTTCACTTATCCCGGACTTTTCTTACTGATCGTTGACTTTCTTTTCTTCTTGATGTTGATGTAGCTGATAAGACAAGTTCAGCAGACCAAAATTTTAAAAAGTAACATAAACATTCTAAACATATAAAAGACAAAAGAATAACACATACAACCAAAGTCTATAAAATAAATCAAATATTGGCACAAAGTCTATTTATCAATGATTTCCCCATAAAATAAACTCATATTTAGATGTACCGTATATACTCAAGTATAAGCCGAGTTTTTCAGCACATTTTTTTGTGCTGAAAATGCCCCCCTCGGCTTATATTCGAGTCAATCGCTTTTCTGCAGCAGAGAATGACATTTTCCGAACCAAATTTGGGTCCCCGTATCTCGGGGCCACTTGGTGCTAGGAACCCCAAATGTGGTGTGCAAACTCAGTGGAACTAGCACTACAATATATCCAACGCTGGGGTTCCTAGAACCAAGTAGCCACGAGAGGCCCCAAAGTCAGTTCGGAAAATATCATTCTCTGCTGCAGAAAAGTGCTTGACATTTTCTGAACCGAATTTGGGGCCCTGTATCTTGGGGCCACATGGTGCTAGGAACCCTAGCTTTTGATATGTTGTAGTGCTAGTTCCACTGGGTTTGCACACCAAATTTGGGATTCCTACCACCAAGTGGCCCTGCGATACAGGGCCTAAAATTCAGTCAACTGTGTCCATCTGCAGCAATGTCATTTGGGGACCCTTTGGGTCCAGAGACCTCAAATTTTGGCTGCAGCTAGGGGGCATCTAGGAACCCTTAACTAAGTGGAAGTTTGGGGGATCTATGGCTGCAAATGGGCACAGTGAGGCATGCAAATAAGCACAGTGAGGCTAAAATTGGACATTGTTTTTTTTTTTTTTTTTTTCATGCCACATCAGCTAAGTACTTTTCATGAGGATATATTATTTCAACTTTTCAGTCAAACTTATCCCTCAATACTTTCACATCCTTGTGGCTGTTTTCTATTGGCAGGTACACCTTATAATCCCTATATAGTCTATACAATATTTGCCTTTTACCTTCATAGTTTAATTCCGTGTCCTATTACTATATATCCTCCCCCCTCACCCCCACCCCTCCCAAAACCCCCCCATTTGAGAGAGAGAGCTCCAACGCAACCTCAAGCTGTTGGTAATCCCTTCCTACTATTTCTAGTGATTCTATAGCCTGTCGCCATAGGTAACTTCAATCTTAATTAGGATGCTTCATTTAGGGTGAATTTTCTGCTTTGTCCTCCCACACCTCAGCTGCCTGGTTGGAGGCCTTAAATTTGGCCCAGTCTCTCCATGTCTCCTCATACTCCTCCATCTCCGTTCCTTCACTGTACCTCAGATATTCCATATGATAGATTTAGTCTATTTTGTCGAGCCACTCCCGCGTTGAAGGTCTCCTACTGTCTCGCCAGTGTCTAGGGATGAGGCTCTTGGCCGCATTGAGGAGGTGTGGTGTTAGGCTTTTACAATAGTTTTTGGATGGTGTATTGCTACCATGGTGCAGGCAAACCCAGGGGTCGTCCGGGATTTTCTTGTTGGTTATCAAGTATGTGGTCTCTCGCACCTCCTCCCAGAATTTTTTAATTTCTGGGCACGACCACCAGATATGCGCTGCTGTCCCAACTTCCCCGCACCCCCTCCAGCAGAACTGCGAAGTCTCATCCTACATTTTATGTGCTAAGTCCGGAGTGATGTACATTCTGGCCATAACTCTATAGTTCATCTCTGCAATCCTATAGTTTACTGACATGCCATTTACTCTACTCAGAATTCTCCTCGCCTCATTGTCACTGATCTTATTTCCTAATTCCTCCTCCCATTTCCCGAGAAATCTTGGTCGGCCTGTCTATCCCATTTCTATCAGCCTTCTGTATATTCTTGACATTCCTCCCCTCCTATTTTTCTTTATGAGTGCTTTCTCAAGGGGGTAGAGATCTTCTATTGATCTAATTGGCTGCGGGAGTGACTCCACAAAATGTTTGAGCTGCCTGTATTTCCAGCTGTCCATCACCAGCCGAGATTCTCGTACTTTGAGATCCTGGAAGGTACGTAATGTTCCCTGGCTGGTAATGTCCTTAAGTTGGACCTCTTCACTCAGGATCCATCTTCCAGCCACGTCTTCCCTCCCCGGCGGGAAATAATCTGTGCCCTTAAGCGGGACTAGCGGCGAGTTATATTTCCACCTCTCTCTAGTGTGAATTTTATCCCAAGTATTTAAAACATGTTTCGTGATATCAAATGTTTTAGTGTTTAATTTTCTAACTTGTGGTGGTATCCAAATATTTTTTCCCAGTTCTACCCCGCTCATTATATTTTCTATTTTCACCCATTGCTTTTCCTTGTTGTTATTAATCCAATCTGGTATACGTGATAAGATTACAGCTGTGTAATATTTTTTAATGTCTGGTGCTCCCCAACCCCCCCTCTTCTTGCTACTCACTAATTGTGCATATTTTACTTGTGACTTCCTCCCTCTCCATATGAAGTTTAAAAAAAGTGTGTGCATTTTATTCAAAAAATTCTGTGTGATTGCCAGAGGTAACATTTGAATTTTGTACGTGATTTTGGGCAGAATTGACATTTTTTTTTTCCAAATTGTTATTTATTGTAAATAAAAGTCATAGTACACAATAGTGATACAGAATGATAACATACAAGGATTATTATAATGCAGTAGTATAGAGTGCTACATACAGTAATCACCCTTATTGTATTATCTGCTCTGAATAACTTTGCAACTTAGGTACTGAAGTACGGTTTAACAGTAAGTAATGATAAACAAGTAATGAACAGTCAAACACTGGTATCTATATCTTGAATTAATATAATGCGTACAGCGTGTTAACTGGGGTCTTTTTAGGGTTTTGTGTATTTAATAATGTAACCTAATGTAATGGTGTGTTCTATTGTGTTTGTCTGGCTTCTTGTTTTTGAATCAGTAATCTTTCTATTGCTGTAGTAAAAGTTCTGGGATCTCCAGGTGTTATATCTATAATTGAGACTGTGTGTAGGATCATTTAGTCCTAAGCTAAAATTGACTTTTGTTTGTTTGGGCTCGGTGTGTTATCTGTGAGTAGAGTTCTGTTGATGATGGTGTGTTGCCTCTAAATAGGTTAATGTGTGGTAGGATTGCGGTCACCGGACCACTAGCAATCCTTTAAGAGGTAGGTCAGAAAGGCATAAAAATGATTTAGAGTGGAATACGGAAATTGTGGGCTTGGGACGAGTGGATACAATGAGAAGGTATATAGTGGGCAGGCGGGAGTGGACGTGTCATCTTTAGCATCATGTAGCAACCCTATTGATGGGAAAGGAGAGTAAAGAAGGGTAGGGTAGAGGGATTAGTGAGGGTACGGGAATTAGAAGAATAGGATAGATTTTGATGTTTCCTCCTCCGACTAGGCTCGGAAAGACAGTGTGAGCCTTTAAGACATTAGATCAGCGTATTCGTCTGTTGTTTGGAAATGATGCCAGCATGACCAGGTATTCCTGAATTTGGAGGGTGTATCTTTGGCTTGGTGGATCAGTTCCTCCATTTCTGCTACTCTAGTTATTCGTTTGAGCCAATCAGCTATAGTAGGGGGTTTGGATGACTTCCAGAGCGTCGGTATGCACGTTTTTGCCGCGTTTATCAGGTGTAGAGCAAGAGACCGATGGTATTCCTTTTTTGGGATGGAGGAGTGGTGTAGCAGAATTTGGGCTGGCGTGAATTCAATTTGATAGGTGGTTATGTTAGAGGTGATGCGATTGACCTCTTTCCAGAAAGGTTGAATGGATGGACAGGACCACCATATGTGGAGAAGGGAACCTTCTCCCTCTGAGCATCTCCAACAAGTGGAGGGGACATTGGGGGAAATTTTGTGAAGTTTAAGTGGGGTCTTGTACCACTTAGAGAATACTTTGAAGCCATTTTCTTGCGTCAACACGTTAATAGATCCCTTGTGGATATAGGTGTATATGTTTTCCCATTCTTCTTCTGATAGGTCTAATGCTAATTCGCTTTCCCAACTGCGAGTGGCTATGTTAGATTTAGGATTGTGGTCAGAGAAAAGGAAAGCGTATATCTCTGAGATCACATGTCGTTGTGGTTCCGTCTGGGTACACAATATTTCAAAAGGTGTGAGTTGTCTGGAATAGTTAGAGCTCTTGTGAGGGTGGTTAATAAAGTGACGTATTTGAAAGTTTGTCCATAACGGGAAGGGACGTCCAGATGTATGCGTGGGTAGATTAGGAATGGTTCGAAAGGTTCTTCCGGAGAAGAAATGTTCTGCACGCGGATCAGTGTGGGGCCAATAGTCCGCAAGGAATGTAGCCGATAGACCCGCTGGGAAATCTGGGTTGTTTCGGAGTGGTGTCATTGGGCCTGGTGTGGAGGAGACGTGATGTTTAAGGCACGCTGTTTTAAAGGAATTGAGAGTGGTGGAGATCAGGGGATGTTGCAGAATTGACATTTTAAGTAAATTTATTCTCCCGCCCCATGATAACCTATTCCGCGGAACTCTATTTAGCTCTGCTCTAGTCTCATTAAGGAGATTCATGAAATTGGCTTGAAACATATCTTCTTTTGTTGATGTTATTTTTACTCCCAGATAGCACAGTTCCTTTACCCCCCATTTAAAAGGTATGCTCTTTTGGTAGGCCTTATCCCCCCCTTTTTCTTCTACGACTTCCATTACTTCTGACTTTGTCGCGTTTACCCGGCAGTTTGATAGCCGCCCATATTTTCTAAAGGTCGCTAATATATTGGGGAGGGTAATCCTTGGGCGGGTGACGTATAACAAGACGTCATCTGCGAAGGCTGCTATTTTATATTCGTCTTCCCCTATTTTAATACCGCTGATGTCCGGGCTGTGTCTGATCGTGGCAAGCATCGGCTCCAGAGTCAGCACGAACAGCAGCGGGGAAAGTGGGCAGCCCTGTCTGGTGCCATTTTTCAACTCAATGGCCTCAGACAGGGTACCATTAATTTTGACTCTGGCCATGGGGTAAGTATATAAAGCCCTGATCTTATTAATCATTTTGTTACCAATCCCAAATTCCTCCAAAGTATTCCACATGAAGCCCCAGTCTACCCTGTCGAATGCTTTTTCAGCATCGATCGACAGGAGTAGTCCTGGGGCTCCCCTGTCCTTCATTATCTAGGTCACCATTAAGGTTTTTATACCGTTATCCCTCCCTTCCCTCCCTGGTACGAATCCCACTTGGTCGGGGTGGATCATTTCTTTTATAACCCTTTTCAGTCTATCTGCAAGGATCTTTGCATAGATCTTTATATCGATGTTCAGGAGAGAGATGGGTCTGTAACCGGAACATGTGGTATCATCCTTCCCCTCCTTCTTTATAACCGTTATCTTCGCTTCTAATGCTTCCTTTCTTATCTCCCAATTTTCCCCGATCCCGTTAATGTAAGAGCATAATATAGGGAGGAGGGGTTCCTGCAGCTTTTTATAATAGAGGGCAGTCAGCCCATCGGGTCCTGGGCTTTTCCCGTTAGGAATATCCTGGATGGCCCTCCTGACTTCCAGAAGGGTCACGGGGGCATCCAGCATGTTACTGTCCTCTTCCGAGATTTTATTTAGGCTTGCCTCTTTTAGGAACATTTTACTGGCTTCTTGCCTATGTATGACCTGTTCTTGAGTGCTACCCGCTTTAATTGCATACAATGCCTCATAGAACTTTTGAAAAGTTTTGGCTATATCTTGCGTTTTGTATTTAATATCCCCCGAGCTATTTCTAATTGTTTCGATGTAATTACTTGTTTTCTTCTTTTTTAGGGTCCTTGCCAGGTATCTACCGGGCTTATTGCTATTTATGTACCTCTCTTTTTTGACCAAGTAGTAAGTTTTACGTGTTTCTTGTTCCAGGGATATCCTCAGCTCTTCTCTCTTTTGGTGTAGGGTCCTCCAAATCTCCCTCCCCCCTGATGTTTTGTGTTGTTGCTCTAGTTTGTAAATCTCTCTGGTCAGGGCAAGCCTTTGATTTTTCATTCTCTTATTTCTTTCCCCGCCTATCATCATAAAGATCCCCCTTACGTATGTTTTATGCGCTTCCCAAATTGTGGCCTCATTCACCTCACCGGGGATATTGATTTTAAAAAACCATTCTAGTTCCTCCTTTAGTCTTTTTAAGATAACGTTATCAGCTAAAAGATCCTCATTTAATTTCCATCCTGTGCCCTGTGCGTCGGTTTCACCCGTCTTTAAATGCAGACTCACAGGCGCATGGTCCGAAAAGGACATATTGCCAATGGTAGCCTCTGCGATTTCCTCCAACATCCTGTGTTCTACCAAAAAAAAATCGATCCTGGAGTATGTCCCATGCACGGGGGAGTAGTAGGTGTAGTCTCTTGTGTCTCCCTGTTGTATCCTCCAGGCATCCACTAGTTGGAGCTGGTGAAGTTTTTTTTTAAGTTTCTCCGGCCACAATCCTCTTTTCCCCCGAGCATGGGACGTACAATCTCTCTCGGGGTCGAGACATAGGTTAAAGTCTCCTCCTACGATTGCTCTCCCCGTCTTAAAAGTCTCAAATTTGGTCAGTATGGCCATTACTGTTCTGTAAGTATTTTTATTTGGCCCATGATGTTTGCCAGGGAGTACTTCCGTCCGTTAATTTTCCCTTTCAAGAAGAGATACCTCCCCTCCGGATCGGAGAGCCTCTCCTCTAGTTCGAATCTCATTCCCCCGGCAAACCCTATGGCCACTCCCCTTGCTCCCCTAATTGGTGAATCACTATAGTACCATTCTGGGAATTCCCTGGAGAAGATGGTTTGATTCCTATTGGTGCTAAAATGAGTCTCTTGCAACATTACCACCTCGGCCTTCAAGAATTTTAATTCCCCCAAAATATTTGCACGTTTAACACAGGCATTTAATCCCCTTACATTGTAAGAGATGATTATTAAGTTAGCAGGCATCTCTCTTTTCTGTTAATATTCTATTTTCTATGAGACAAGCTCCTGATACTATGGGTTGCGTTGGGCTCTCCCCTACTCCCCTCCCCCCCCCCATCGACCCCCTCCCCCACCCTCCAAAACCCCGCAAAAAACCCCTCCCCCCCCTTTCCTTTCCCCTATTTCTTGGGGGTGTAGCAGGCCTTGACTTGGCCCATGAATTATAACCGAGGTTCTCCACCGCCACTCAACCCCCAGGTTATCCCCCAGAGGTTGAGCTCGGTGCGGGGTTTGGTCGCGATCGCGGGGCTCCATTTCTTGTATAGGAGCTATCAGCCTCGGCTCTCCCTCCCTCATGCCTCTCCCCCTCCCCCCCCCGTCCCGGTCACCTCCCCTCCACCATCCCCCACCAGCCCCATGGTCTACTATATCCTCGCTGGGTAGACTGTTTGTACGCCTATACACGAGCCACTGATTATCCTTATTCCTGCTTCTTTCTCCCTTTTTCTTTATTATTATTATTTTTTTTTTTTTTTATTAGCAGGTATACTACTGATTTCAAACAGGTCTCCAACTAGGTATTTCCCCTATTGGTTCGTGGTTGGTATTTTTCTCCCACCAACCCGGGATGACCACCGGGGGGATTTCTAAATGTTCACAGAATTTTTGTGTTTCTTCAGGGAATCTTAGCACGGCCTTTCGGCCTTCTTTGCGTCCGATCAGGCAGGCTGGGAAGCCCCAGGAGTATTGTACTCCATGCGTTTTTAGGGTCGCCAGGAGAGGTTTCTGAATTCTTCTCCTATTGAGCGTCTCTGCTGCCAGGTCTTGGAAGATTTGAAGGTTTGTATCTTTATACTTAGCCTGGAGATTTCTCTTTAAATTGGTGGTTATTTGTTCTTTGTCCGCAAAATTGTGGAAACGCACGATAACATCTCGTGGTGGGTTTCCTCTGACATCAGGTGGTTTCCCAATTCTGTGCACCCTGTCCACTTTCAACTTTCGGCCTACTTCCCTTGGGTTCAACAAATCATTAAAAATTTCTTCCATTTTAAGCTGGAGGTTCTCTATTCCATCTTGTGGTTCCGGGAGGCCTCTGATCCGGAGATTCTTTCTTCTGTTGCGATTTTCTTGGTCCTCCAATCTGTATTTGATATTTCTATGTTCGACCTGCATTGCTTCCATCTGGTGTTTCATTTTTTGGATTTCGGCTCCCTGTGTTCCCGCAATGGTTTCCGCCTCTTCAACTCTTTTCAGTAGGTGGCTCATATTTTCATGGACTATATTGATCTCCCCCTTGATTGAGGCCTGCAGTCTGGCGAACATCTCTGCTATTTCTTCCTTCGTGGGGAGTATTCTTCCCTGCTGGAGTTCGCCTAATGATTCCTCATCTCTATCTTGACCTATAGGTCTTGTGTCCCCTTCCGCCGTTTGTTTTCTTGTTCCCATTTTGCCTGCCCGCTCCGGTGTCTTGTTTTTTGTGCCTGTCGTCACTGCTGCCGCTGTAGCCCCTGTTAATTCGCTCGAACTCTCTTTGCTACCATCATTCGTCATGTATCTCCTGATTGTACCTGGACTTGAGCTAGTCCTGGGTGGATTTGCCGTATTCCCTCTGGTTGACTTGCCCCTCATTTCCCTGTTTCTTCCGGCCCCTGAAGGGGTAGGCCGCTGAGATATGCTGACCCTGAAGGTGAGGGGGTCCCCAGGAGTTACTCCAAAATAGTGTTCGCAGTGTACCTGGGATTTCAATCTCAGGGGTCTACTACTAGACTAGTTGTGCTTGATATTCAAGACAGTCACCAAAATAAAGAGACAAGAAGGTATGGTCGTAGACTCAGGGACGTATGCCACTATTCCACCCCCGATTATGATCCCGGGTATTATCAAATGTGAAGGGCTCTGGGGGTACCAATGCCGTTGTGAGATCGTCATTAACTCCTCCCGCCCTTCCACTCTACCCCTCCTTCAGTTATATCCTGGTTAAGACTAATTATTTAACACTGAGTAGATAGTTTTTGTACAATGGTTTCAGACACTTAATGTTACAAGATATTACAGATAGCACCATGATTTGAGACCCAATCTTTTCAGGGATGGGGGGGCAAAGATATCCAGCCAGCTGTAAATCACATTATGACAGTCACTTACCCTCCTCGTGGGTTTAGCATTTTGCAGAGTCTTACCCTTCCTGGCTCCCTGCACCTCCTGGATGCTTCCCGCAGTGCTTAGATTCCCACTTACTTGCTTCTCTATTGAAATCTTGCTGCGTGCACTTCAGCAACTCTTTCAGTGATTTCACCGCTGATGAATATCGCTTCCTAAGAGCTGGTTGCTTTATCTCCAGGAGGGGGGGTGTGACGGCATCCCCGGCCGCAGACCCGGCCGTGATCCTCTCTTGCTGCCACCGCCGTCTCCATGAATCGCGGCACCGCCTACACCGCCCTCCTCCCTACCTTCGATCTCGGGAGCTGGGGAGGATGCCGAAGGAGAGGGGGGCGAACAGGGGGATGTCGGCTGCGTGCTCCGCACAGTAGTCGCAGCACGCCGGGACGAGAGGGGGGGGCTAGTGTTTACTCCGTGAGCGCGTCGTCTGCATCACGGCTGGAGGGACGCCGAGCTGCCGCCTCACATCTCTAGCGATCCGTCCTCGCCCACATCTGGCTCCTCCCTCCACAACATCATCTGAGCCTACAAATGGACATTGTTGACCCTCTTTTCCACTTACAGTAGCTGTGCATTTCTCACCCTAGGCTTATACTCGAGTCAATAAGTTTTCCCAGTTTTTTGTGGTAAAATTAGGTGCCTCGGCTTATATTCGGGTCGGCTTATACTCGAGTTTATACTGTATTCCTATATAAAAAATGTGAATACTAGGCAAACAAAATTGATAAACAGACCCTAAAATTTTACAAATATTTTTGTATGTTTGTCAGAATGTTGTTTGTTTGTTCCGTTTCTGATAAGGAATGAGCAGATTTGTCCGATTTCGCTTTTCCAAAATTTTGGCAAAATGTATAATATTGCATAAAAAAATTCACAATTTGGCAAAATGCATTAGAGTCAAAAGGAAAGCATAATTTAAGTGGTTTAATCTGATAACTAAAGGATAAAGGTCACAATGTGCTTTAGGCCTCATTCACACAAGGCGGATCCGCTCAGCGGAGTCCCCCAGCTCAGCAGGAGATCTCTCCGTTGATCTCTGCTGAGCTGGCGGGTGACAGGTCCGTCTCTGCTCACTGAGCAGGGGAGGGGCCTATCAGAGCGACGCTGATTCCTATGGAGAGATGGTACCAAATCGAACAGCATGTCTGTTTTCATCAGATCTCAGCCAACCCAATCGCCATACGTTTGATTTTAGCGGATCGGATGGCAGACGGGTGTCAGCAGACACTGACATCCGTCTTCCCATAGGAGTCAATGGATGGCCCGCTTGGATCCGCCTGAAAAACCGACAGGCGGATCCAAGCAGGCTTGCCGTGTGAAAGGGGCCTTAATGGGTTACGGTTGTTTATTTTATTTATTATATTTATTTATTTTTTTGTTATTTTTTTTGTTGTTTTTAAGCATTAGAGGAAAAAAAGGTGCAAACTAGAAACTTAAAAAAAAAAAAAAAAGAAAAACATTAAAAAGGCAATACCAAACAGTGCAACAGATTTTGTTGTCTTGTTTTGTTTTCTTGTCCTTATTTTTTTTAGTATGGTCATTTGATAGTTTAAAATATTTGAAATTTTTTTCTAAAAAAAGGAAAACTATTTTTGTGCCATCTGGTTAAATTTTTGCATTTTTTTCCCCATTGTCTACAAAATGTTAACAACAAAACACACAAAGTATATTAAGAAAAATAGCAAAAGAATTTTTAAAATCTTTTTTGTTATGTAATTTTTTTATTTTAAAACCACATTATGAATGACCAGCGATCATGATTTTAAAATAAAATGAAAATCAAATTATTTTCTGTAAATCTAAACAAGCAGACTTGCTTTTTTTTTATAGAAGATGGAGTTTGAATGACTTCATTTTGCCTCAGGAATAGGGATGAGCCGAACACCGCCCGGTTCGGTACGCACCAGAACCTGCGAACGGACCGAAAATTTGCACGAACCTTAGAACCCCTTTGACGTCTATGGGACTCAAACGTTCTAAATCAAAAGTGCTCATTTTAAAGGCTTATTTGCATGGTATTGTCCTAAAAAGGGTTTGGGGACTCGGGTCCTGCCCCAGGGGACATGTATCAATGTAAAAAATACTTTTAAAAACGGCCGTTTTTTCGGGAGCAGTGATTTTAATGATGCTTAAAGTTTAAAAAAAAGTGAAATATTCCTTTAAATATCGTACCAGGGGGTGTCTATAGTATGCCTGTAAAGTGGCGCGTGTTTCCCGTGCTTAGAACAGTCTCTGCACAAAATGTCATTTTTAAAGGAAAAAAAGTCATTTAAAAACTGCTTGCGGCTTTAATGTAATGTCGGGTCATGGCAATATAGATGAAAATCAGTGAGACAAACAGCATGGTTCCCCCCCAGTCCATTACCAGGCCCTTTGGGTCTTCTATGGATATTAAGGGGAACCCCGCACCTAAATTAAAAAAAGGAAAGGCGTGGGGCCACCAGGCCCTATATACACTGAACAGCAGTATACAGGCGGTGCAAACAAGACAGGGACTGTAGGTTTGTTGTTAAGTAGAATCTGTTTGTAATTTTGAACTGGTACATTTTTAACGTGTTTAGTTCCAGCCAAAAAATCTATTTTAAGCTTTTTGGAAAACATAGGGAAGGGTTATCACCCCTGTGACATTTGTTTTGCTGTCTGTGCTCCTCTTCAGAAGATTTCACCTCATTTTTTGTCCCAATGACAAATGTTTTTTGAAAATTTATGTTTTTTTGTGAAACAAGGATTGGTGATAAAGCATCAGTGGAAAGGAGAAATGTTTTTCCCATATTAACTCTTACAGGAGAGAATTTCCCTTCCTAGGGGTAGATTTCATCTCACTTCCTGTCGTCTCCTTCCGTTTGCAAGTAGGAGTCGTTTGTAAGTTGGATGTTTGAAAGTAGGGGCCTGCCCTATATACTCAGCAGACATTTGGGCCTTAGGTGTTGTTGTGGCCTCAACACTGTAAGCCCTCACAGGGCCCTGCTGTGAAATATTAGATCAAAAATTGTAATTACATGCCCCTGTTGAACAGGGGCTGAAAAATTGGGCCTTTGGTGGTGGTGGTGCTAGTGCCACAACACTGAAAGTCCTCACTCGCTCTTGGTGGGCGCAGAAACGGGCCCTGCTGTGAAATATTAGATCAAGAATTATAATTACATGCCCCAGTTAAACAGGGGCTGAAAAATTGAGTCTTAGGCACTGGTGGTTGCGCCCAGAACCAAAAATGTTCTTACAAGCTATCAGCATGATCATTGAGGAGGAAGAGGATAATTACTCAGGATAGTCACTCAGCATCAGCATAGGCAGTCTTTGAAGGGATCTGAGATTTCAAAAAAAATGATTTGGTTACATCAGCATCAGGTGCTTGGTAGCTGGTGGTAATCCAAGACTGATTCATTTTTATGAAGGTCAGTCGATCGACCGAGTCGGTGGACAGACGCACCCTGTGATCGGTTACAAAGCCTCCAGCAGCACTGAATGTGCGTTCCGAAAGAACGCTGGATGCAGGACAGGCCAGTAGCTCAATTGCATACTGTGCAAGCTCTGGCCAGTGATCCATCCTCAAGACCCAGTAACCCAGAGGATTTTCGGTGGGAAAGGTGTCCAAGTCAGATCTTGCCCCTAGGTATTCCTGCACCATGTAAAACAGATGCTGGCGATGGTTGCTGGAACCGATCATACCTTGGGGCTGCGGACCAAAAAATTGTCTGAACGCATCGGTCAGACAGCCACCTGCTCCACCGCTCCTTCTGTGACTGACCGAAGCCTCAGCAACACGTTGTCCAGGAACAGGGGTTTGTAACCTCCCAGTCTCTGATAATGCATTGCACAGACCTTTCTGCAAGGCCTCCCGAAGATGTTTCATCCTCTGCTTCCTCTGCGATGGCAAGATAAGGCCCGCAACCTTACCCTTGTAACGTGGATCAAGGAGGGTTGCCAGCCAGTATTTGTCCTTCTCCTTGATACCACGAATACCAGGATCCTTACGCAGGCTTTGCAATGATCAGGGAGGCCATGCAGCGTAGGTTTGCTGAAGCATTCGGTCCAGAGTCCTCTGGGTCACTAAGGACGACATGGTCTGCAGCCACCTCCTCCCAGCCACGTACAAGTCCATGTGTTTCTTGGGACTGATTCCTAAAGACTGCTGCTGATGCTGAGTGCCAGGCTCCACCTCCATACTGACACAATCCTGCTCCTCCTCCTCGTCCTCTTCCTGTGTGATCGGTGGGCACGCAGGAACACTGTCTGGATAAAGGGGGGCCTTGAGAGCTAAGGAAGTCCTCCTCTTCCTGCCTCTGTTCTGCCTCAAGTGCCCTATCCATTATTCCACACAGCATGTGCTCCAACAGGTGGACAAGGGGGACAGTGTCACTGATGCATGCACTGTCAGTGCTCACCATCCTCGTGGCCTCCTCAAATGGTGACTGGACAGTGCATGCATCCCTGATCATGGCCCACTGGCGTGGGGAAAAAAAAACAAGCTCCCCTGACCCTGTCCTGGTGCCATAGTCACACAGGTACTCATTGATGGCCCTCTGCTGCATGTGCAGCCGCTGCAGCATGGCCACCGTTGAGTTCCACCTGGTGGGCATGTCACAGATTAGGCGGTTCTTGGGCAGGTTAAACTCCATTTGGAGGTCTGCCAGCCGAGCACTGGCATTATATGACCGGCGGAAATGCACACAGACTTTCCTGGCCTGCCTCAGGACATCCTGTAAGCCCGGGTACCTGCCCAAGAACCGTTGCACCACCAAGTTAAGGACGTGAGCCAAACAGGCTTCACGTCCCTGTCGGAGGGCAGAGAGGAGGTTGGTGCCATTGTCGCAAACCACCATTCCTGCCTTAAGTTGGCGTGGCGTCAACCACCTCTGAACCTGCCCCTGCAGAGCTGACAGAAAGTCTGCCGCAGTGTGGCTCCTGTCCCCCAAGCACACCAGCTCAAGCACCGCATGGCATCTTTTGGCCTGCATACTTGTGTAGCCCCTTGAACGGCTATGGAGCACTGCTGGTTCCGAGGACAAAGCACAGGAAGAGGCCATGGAGGAAGAAGAAGAGGAGGGGGTGGAGGAGAGAGGTGTGTCACAATCATTAGTAGTGGCATTTTGGAGGCATGGTGGCGGAACAACCTCCAACACTACTGCACCTTGTCCTGCATCCTTCCCAGCTGCCAGCAGAGTCACCCAATGCGCGGTGAAACTTAGGTAACGTCCCTGTCTATGCCTGCTGGACCATGAGTCAGCGGTAATATGCACCTTACCACTGACCGCCCTGTCCAGCGAGGCCAAGACATTGCCTTCCACATGCCGGTAGAGAGCCGGAATCACCTTCCATGAGAAAAGTGGCATTTGGGTACCTGCCACTGAGGAACCGCACATTCCACAAACTCACGGAACGGGACAGAGTCTACCAACTGAAAAGGCAGCAGTTGAAGTGCTAGCAATTTTGCCAAGCTAGCATTCAACCGCTGGGCATGTGGATGGCTGGGAGCGAACTTCTTTCGGCGGTGCAGCGGCTGGGGCAGGGAAATTTGCCTGGTACAATCTGACGTCAGTGTACTGAAAGCAGATTGCCCACAAGTACTTGGCTGTGACACACCTAATTCTACACCTTCATTCCTCTCAGTGCAGGTCTCAGAGAGGACTGAAGGTATAGTGGGGTTGGAGATCTCAGCTGAAGAGGAGCAAGGAGAGGTCCTCTTTGTTCTTTGGTGTGTGTCTTTTAAATACGCTTGCCAACGAACTGCATGGCAGGTCGACATATGTCTGATCAAGCATGTGGTGCCCAAGCGGGCGATGTTTTGGCCACGCGAGATACGCTTGAGACATATGTTGCAAATAGCAGCGGTGCGATCTGATGCACTCGTCTCAAAAAAGGCCCACACCAAAGAACTTTTTGAATAACGCGCAGAGACTGCAGCGCCCTGCACATGCGGAGCTTTGGGGTGTGATGCAGTCAGTGTGCTGCCCTTAGGCTGGCCCCTGGAGGGCATCCTGCCTCATTGGTGATGTGCCGCCTCCTCCTCCTCCTCCTCCTCTCTCCTATCAGGCACCCACGTTGAGTCAGTGACCTCATCATTCCCTCCCTCCTCATCACTGGAGCAAACCTGGCAGTATGCTGCAGCAGGGGGAGAATGACTGCCAGATTGCTGTCTTTCTTGGGCACCCCTCTGTCCGTGCTCACGTTACTGCCTTCATCTAGCTCAGTATCATCATCAGAGCCTTCCAAACGCTGGGCATCCTCCTGGAGCATGTACCCAACACTGTGGTCAAACAGTTCGAGGGACTCCTCAGGAGCACATGGTGGGGCTAGGGAAGGAGTCACTGATGACATTGAGCCGAGGGAAGAGGCCGCCGCTGTGCCAGACAAAGTACCCTGAGCATGGGTGAGAGAGGATAAGGAGGATGAGGACGGCTTGGTCATCCACTCGAACAAGTCTTCCGCATGTTGCAGCTCAACATGGCCAGCTGCCGAAAAAAAGGCCAAGCGTGTCCCACGGCCACGTGCTGATGAGGATGCACCGTCTCCACGACCAGCACTGTTGCCTCTAGACACAGTGCCCGCTTGCCCTCTTTTATTGGCTTGTGACTGTCTGCCTCTCCTTGTTGGCCTTCCAGACATACTAATGGCCTGTAGCTGCACTAAGCTGGGATATATATATATATATATATATATATATATATATATATATATATATATATATATGTATTGATACTGCAGCTAGCAAAATCAACTGCCTGCCTGTAGTATGAGAACACCACCAACCTTCTACAGGTAGCTTTAGCTGAACACTGTGCAGAGCTCGCCAAAAAATAAAATGTCGCTTATTTAGCTGCCTGCGGTAGTGATAGGATCAGGAAAACACCACCAACCTTCTACAGGTAGCTTTAGGTGAACACTGTGCAGAGCTTGCACTACACTAACTTGTAGCTTATTTAGCTGCCTGCGGTAATGATAGGATCAGGAAAACACCACCAACCTTCTACAGGTAGCTTTAGCTGAACACTGTGCAGAGCTCGCAAAAAAATAACTTGTAGGTTTAGCTGAACACTGTGAGGAGGATGCACTACACTAACTTGTAGCTTTAGCTAAACACTGTGCAGAGGTCTCACTACACTAACTTGTAGTTTTAGCTGAACACTGTGAGGAGGACGCACTACACTAACTTGTAGCTTTAGCTGAACACTGTGCAGAGGTCGCACTACACTAACTTGTAGTTTTAGCTGAACACTGTGAGCAGGATGCACTACACTAACTTGTAGCTTTAGCTGAACACTGTGCAGAGGTCTCACTACACTAACTTGTAATTTTAGCTGAACACTGTGCAGAGGTCGCACTACACTAACTTGTAGTTTTAGCTGAACACTGTGAGCAGGAAGCACTACACTAACTTGTAGCTTTAGCTGAACACTGTGCAGAGGTCTCACTACACTAACTTGTAGTTTTAGCTGAACACTGTGAGGAGGACGCACTACACTAACTTGTAGCTTTAGCTGAACACTGTGCAGAGGTCGCACTACACTAACTTGTAGTTTTAGCTGAACACTGTGAGGAGGACGCACTACGCTAACTTGTAGCTTTAGCTGAACACTGTACAGAGGTCACACTAAACTAACTTGTAGCTTTAGCTGAACACTGTGAGGAGGACGCACTACCCTAACTTGTAGTGAAAATTGCACAATAAAGATCAATTGTGTATGTGATTTCGTGCAAAACCTCTAAATGAGCTTACTAATTAGTAAACCATGAGAGAATAAATAAACTTAAACTTGGTGATAGAATTCCATAATTATAAATCCACAATTAATAAAAATAAAAATAAAAATAACCATATGTATGATTGTCCATGGGTGAATGAAACGTGACTTCAGTGCTGATCAATCAAGTGAAATAAATAAATAAATATATAAATAAAATGTGACTTTAAAAGTGCAAGTGCGTTGATAGGAGATCTGGTGACTTTCGTGGTGTTGGATACCCACTAGGGGCTCCCAGAACTCTCACCTTGGTGACACAATAAAAGTGCCTTTATGAATCCGTTAGGAACTGTGCTCGTTCTGGTCCGATCGCTGCTAACGTTCTGATGTGTCTATGGGGAGGAGGCGCTCCCTCCAGTACATGGACTCCACATAGGGGATAATCAAAAGGAGGGCACTCCAATAGGGTGATATCGTATAGCCAAAGACTTTTATTAAAAATATATTTGCTTACATTGAAGTAAACGAAGTAGCGTTGAACAGCAGTACAAACAGCGTGGTTTCAATCCATGCTACGTCACTTCCGGTCCGCGCTATTGTGTATCCGGTTACGTCCTACGCGTTACGTCATATCACATGACTTCCTCAGGGCACCGGATTGGCTATTGCCATTGTGTATTTATATAGTTAGGACAGGTAGTGTACTAATCGCCATTTTGTTGTAGACCAAATGTATGCCAGTACAGCGGCCATCATATGGAGGATGATCTCGCTGGTGCTTTGTAAATAAAGTTTCCTTGTGTTCAGACAAAAACGTAAAAAAAGTTCAGCCAAGATGTTTATGTTTGGAAACATCTATGTTGGTGATAGTGTTGTTTAACGAATCAGTGACCGCTCAACGTGCGATCATACGTATTGATTTTTCCAAAATTAATATAATTATACTTTTAAAAAACGTGTTACTAATGTATAAACCCCGTGATGTAGCTTACTAAAACCGGTTAGGAAACGCTAAAAAAGCGGCTAAAAGTTAAAATCAGTTAAAAATGTATTAATATAAAAATAAAAATAATAAAAGTAATACTTTTAGGACACACAATGGAAAAAAAGATATGTTTGTGGTGGGACACAAATACATTCGAACGCTACCTGAGAGAGAACATAGTTCCCAGAAGACTCAGGTGGGGAATTACCCCCAAACGATGGTCTTCTTGATAAAGAATCCATTAATGAATGGTACAGCTTCTTTAATGGGAAGAGCATTGAAGGTCTTAGATTCCTCTTAGATAGAAAATATAGAAAAATGAAAGCTATAGACCAACAAATAGAGGAACTAAAATCCAAATTGGAACCACATAGGGAATCTGAAGATTTTAAAAAACTAGCAAACCAGCTAAATAAGGATCTAATGGCCAAAGATCTGGAAACACAACAGAGAAAAACAAAAAAATACCAGAGAGACGTCACAGACTACAAAACAGACCAAGTGTTTAAATGGCAAAACAAAGTTGAAGAACCAGCCATCACGTCAGCATACTCAACACCAGAGAAAGAGGTGAAAATTTTTGAACCCCAAGGGAGTATATCATATCAACCACCACAGTATAATGGCTATAATAGGGAGACATATCCTCACACTCCCAAACCCTATCAAGAACAACAAAACTATCAAACTCAGGATCAACAAACCCCGAGAAACACTTGGAAAAAACCTTTTAAAAAACCCCGCCATAATAGTGGATACAACCAAAGACACTATAATGACAGACCGTACAATGAAGGTTCATCTAGAGATTATAGAGAAGTACCGTATCACAATCAACAAGGTAGATACGAAAGAAGCCCAATACCAATATACAACAGGTTTGAACCGATCAGAAATTATAATGACTCCAATTCATACTCTCGCCAATACCCATATGGACGAGAAACACATGGCAATAGTTTTTTAGATCGAGGCCGGAGAGAAACATCACCGAGGAGGAAACAGGATTATGCACACCGATCCCCGAGAAGACACCCACAAGAACCTCAACATTCCCCAAAGAGTCGACAACAGGAAGAAAGGAGAAGAACCCCAGAACCAAGAGGGGATGTTGAGCGGGAAAGAGACTCAAAAAGAAAAAGGGAATAATGGGAGAAGGAATCTTTAATTTAAATGGACAAACTCTGACCACTGAAGAATTGGCCGTATTGGATAAAGGTCTAAAATATGCCCCCACAAAAAATTTGGACAAATTTGCAACATATATAGGAATAAGGAAATACGTGAGAAAAGTTCATATTAAAAAAGCAATTTTAAGCAACCCTCAAACTAGACGAATGACAATCCCACAAGAAACACAACGAGTTGAACATAGCGGACTGCGGAATAAGTCTCTCTTTAACCCTCAAATACACGACAATCAGCATATTGAAGTATTTAAAAACTTAGTATTAAAGGATCTGGATCAATTAAAGATTAAGAAGATAAATGACCCTATACACATTAAGGTATACGTTCTTTAATCAATAGAAAAGACCTGGTAATAAGGCCGGCAGATAAAGGAGGAGGTGTGGTCATTCAAAATAAAACGGAAACAAAAAATATAGTTTAACGCTATGTGTATATACAAATCATATATATAACATATGTGAACAGTGTGTCAGAATGTTCTATACGGGACAAAACCAATATAAAACAACACTAAGTGATACAAAATAGACAAAATTGACCCCAGATGAAGGCTTGGTAGCCGAAACATGTCGGGTGGACCCCTCACTATTACCGCGAACAATTTTATATGAGCTATTTCTGATCTCCTATTATGTGAGTGTTCATTTTGTTATTTTAATAAATTAATGTCTTTTTATAAAACGTTATTATGCCATGTGAGCTTTCTTTCTCGCATGATACTTGAATTATCCATTGGGCCTGTTGGAGTGTCTTGGGGGCGTTTGAAGCTGTGGTGAAACCCCCTCCCCCCCCTCCTTTGGAAGCCGAGGACAATCTGACGTTTTACCCCGCAAGACCTGGTGGTCTTTAAGCTTTCTTTGACTTGTGAGAAGTAAGTCTTCTCATGTCACCTCATTCCGGTAAGCCTCCTTAGATGCTTCGGTGATGGTCCTGCCACTTATCTAGACCTTCCACCCATCTGTGATCTATTTATTCACCTACTAGAAGTGAACCACTTCGCTTAGGAGGAAACCCTGGGAATTTCTTAATTTTTATTATATTTTTATTTTTTTCATTTTTGTCCTTATAGACTTTTGGTGGTGGTTTTCTGTTCCACTAGTCATTATTGACCAAAACAATTAATGGACTACATTATTTGATTTATTATATTATATGTTTCTATATACCTAACACGGATTTATACTACTCATTTATTATAGTCATCTTCATATGTCTATTTTGTATCACTTAGTGTTGTTTTATATTGGTTTTGTCCCGTTCATTCTGACACACGGTTCACATATGTTATATATATGATTTGTATATACACATAGCGCTACACTATATTTTTAGTTTCTGTTTTTTGCCTATGTCTAGAGATTTGTTAGCTGCTAGCTGTATATTATAATCATCTCTTGTTTTGTTAACGTTTGGCGCAGCGCTGTACTCATTTTCTTTTTTCTTCTTTTTTGTATTCAAAATAAAACGGACTATCAAGCAGAAATCAAACGCCAACTGGAAGACACCACTACATATCAAAAATTACTTGGCAACCCTTCTAGTAAATGTAAAAAAGAATTAGAAAAAGTAGTGCACTTAGGTACAAAAAAAGACATACTAGATGCGAAAGAAGCAAGATATCTAGTCCCTGATTCACATAGGATTCCAGTATTGTATACAGTCCCGAAGATACACAAGAGTCTCCAGAACCCTCCAGGAAGACCCATAGTTAATGGGATCAATTCCCTAACAGCAAGAATTGGCCAGTATATTGATTATTTTATCCAACCTGCCATTCAAAAACAACGTCGTATGTAAGAGACACAAAACATGTCCTACAACTATTAGAAGATATACCAGTCCTGGAAGGAAGGACCCTAATGGCCACCGTAGATGTCTCATCCCTCTACACGATTATCCAACATCACCAGGCGTGTGAAGCGACCAAATGGGCTCTGAGAAAATTTAGTACACTGAAATGTACACAAAGAAAGTTCTAAATCAAATGTCTGGAGTTTTCATTAAAAAATTATTATTTTTGGCATGACCAAAATTACTATAAGCAAATAACCGGTATTGCCATGGGTGCAAATTTTGCGCCGAGTGTGGCCAACGCCTTTATGGCACAATGGGAGGAGGAATCTGTGTATAAACATCAACCTTGCGAACTAGGACTGTTCAAAAGGTTCATCAATGATATTATTATCATTTGGAATGGAAGTAGAGAGTCGCTGGAACAATTTCTATGCAACTTAAACAGCAATGATAGAAACATACAGCTGACCTGGAACATAGATGCCAAAAAAATAGAATTTCTTGATTTAGAAATTACTATTGAAGAAGATTTATTAATAACTAAAACCCATTTTAAGGAAGTGTCAAGAAACAGCTACCTACCCATAACAAGCTGCCACCATAAACCCTGGCTATACAATATTCCAAGAGGCCAACTTGTAAGAATCAGGCGCAACTGCACTAAAGATATAGATTTCGAGACCCAGGCCAACCTGATTGGACAGAGATTTGTTAATAAAGGGTATGAAGAAGCACAAATTAAAAGAGATATCCAATCGATCCAAACAATGAATAGGAAACAAATGATTCATACACCTAAGAAAGCACAACTATTTTCAGAAGCACCAAGTTTAATCCTGGATTTCAATGTCCAATTTAAAGACATAGAAAAGATAATTCGGAGACACTGGCACATCTTAAAGGAAGACAAACATCTACAAAAAATATTACTAGAGAAACCACCGATTATTTATAAAAGAGCCCCCACCCTGAGGGATATTATTGTCAAAAATGTGGTCGAACCACCTCCTAAAAATAAATTTTTATTCTTCAATGGCAAAGGGTTCTATCCCTGCAAATACTGTTATGCATGCACACATGCAAAAAAATTCCAAGGCAAAAGACACGAGTTTAAGGCAACGAGTACAGGAAATACCTACCCAATAAAAGATTTTATTAATTGCTATACAGAAGGGGTAGTGTACATTTTACAATGTTCCTGTAACTTACAGTATGTAGGGAGGACTAAGAGAGCACTAAAAATTAGAATCAAAGAGCACATTGAAAATATCATAAAAGGATGCCCGAAACATAATGTATCCAAGCACTTTGCGCTGGTACACAACAAAGACCCCACGGGACTGTTATTTTGGGGCATAGAGAAATATAACAGATCATGTAGAGGGGATCACAAAATTAGAACACTCAGTCAGAATGAGTCTAAGTGGATACATAAAATCAGGACACTAGCACCTGAAGGGTTAAATATAGAATTCGACTTAAACTGCTTTATAAGTGATTTCTAGTTATTTTTCATTTCCACCTATGTAAACCCAGTATATCACTTCCGGTGTACATAATGTTATTACTATTTTTTCAGATTTTTATTATCAAACGATTTAGCTCCAATATGGATTTTGGGTTTTTTTTATAAATCATATAAAATAATTTTTATTATTTGTATTTTTATATTAATACATTTTTAACTGATTTTAACTTTTAGCCGCTTTTTTAGCGTTTCCTAACCGGTTTTAGTAAGCTACATCACGGGGTTTATACATTAGTAACACGTTTTTTAAAAGTATAATTTTATTAATTTTAGAAAAATCAATACGTATGATCGCACGTTGAGCGGTCACTGATTCGTTAAACAACACTATCACCAACATAGATGTTTCCAAACATAAACATCTTGGCTGAACTTTTTTTAAGTTTTTGTCTGAACACAAGGAAACTTTATTTGCAAAGCACCAGCGAGATCATCCTCCATATGATGGCCGCTGTACTGGCATACATTTGGTCTACAACAAAATGGCGATTAGTACACTTCCTGTCCTAACTATATAAATACACAATGGCAATAGCCAATCCGGTGCCCTGAGGAAGTCATGTTATATGACGTAACGCGTAGGACGTAACCGGATACACAATAGCGCGGACCGGAAGTGACGTAGCGGGGATTGAAACCACGCTGTTTGTACTGCTGTTCAACGCTACTTCGTTTACTTCAATGTAAGCAAATATATTTTTAATAAAAGTCTTTGGCTATACGATATCACCCTATTGGAGTGCCCTCCTTTTGATTATCCCCTATGTGGAGTCCATGTACCGGAGGGAGCGCCTCCTCCCCATAGACACATCGGAACGTCAGCAGCGATTGGACCAGAACGAGCACAGTTCCTAACGGATTCATAAAGGCACTTTTATTGTGTCACCAAGGTGAGAGTTCTGGGAGCCCCTAGTGGGTATCCAACACCACAAAAGTCACCAGATCTCCTATCAACGCACTTGCACTTTTAAAGTCACATTTTATTTATATATTTATTTATTTATTTCACTTGATTGATCAGCACTGAAGTCACGTTTCATTCACCCATGGACAATCATACATATGGTTATTTTTATTTTTATTAATTGTGGATTTATAATTATGGAATTCTATCACCAAGTTTAATTTTATTTATTCTCTCATTGTTTACTAATTAGTAAGCTCATTTAGAGGTTTTGCGCGAAATCACATACACAATTGATCTTTATTGTGCAATTTTCAGTACATAGGTAGTGAGTGGTGTTCACTATTTTTTGATTTTGCAGCATTACACACATAATTTTACACGGTTTCACTTTAGTAGCGCAGAAGTCTATCTTAGGGTATTTCACCCTAACTTGTAGCTTTAGCTGAACACTGTGCACTACACTAACTTGTAGTTTTAGTTGAACACTGTGCAGAGGTCACACTAAACTAACTTGTAGTTTTAACTGAACACTGTGAGGAGGACGCACTACACTAACTGTAAATAGTCTAGCTGCCTGACTGTGGTACTAATAGGATCAAAAGAATACCAGCAATTTTCTTCAGGTAGCTGTAAATACTGTAACAAGACAAGCCTGCCTGTCAGTAGGAAGATAACAGGAACGGATCTAGCTAAACTGAATACAGTGTATATATATATATGCAACACCTGGGATGCATATATATATACACAATACACTATAAGTGCATCTAACTCACTGACTGTCCTGCCTAATCTAGCTAACTCAAATGAAATGACACTGTCTCTCTCTCTCTATCTAAGCACGCCGGAACACACTACACAGGGCCGCCGTGTAGGCGGCCTTATATAGTGTGGGGCGTGTTCTAAACCCCCTGAGCCATAATTGGCCAAAGCCACCCTGGCTTTGGCCAATTACAGCTCTCTCTACCGACGGCACTGTGATTGGCCAAGCATGCGGGTCATAGTGCATGCTTGGCCAATCATCAGCCAGCAATGCACTGCGATGCTGCAGTGAATTATGGGCCGTGTATACTAGGGGGGTGGTAATTGCGCTGTGATAGGGAAAGGGATAGGGAAGGAAAAATCCTACACTAAAGTGCATATGGCAAACATGCCAAGTGACCTAGAAATAATCTCTATGTGATTTAACACCACTCTGTCTCCTAATCTACACCATTTAGTAGTCTTTATTTATTTATCCATTATACTTATTGGTTAGTGTGTTTTTTTTTTTTTTTTTTCCCGCCAATCACTATATACACGGATCTGTGTGTTTTGCAATTCTTTTTTGTCATATTTTTTATTTACATATAACTAAATTCTGGTTATTTCTAGGTCACTTGGCATGTTTGCCATATGCACTTTAGTGTAGGATTTTTCCTTCCCTATCCCTTTCCCTATCACAGCGCAATTACCACCCCCCTAGTATACATGCGTCTTTGCCTGTTCGGAGCAGTCTTATAGGTGTTGCAGCAGTGTCCCCCTCTCAGTCTAGGAGTCCGCAAGCAGCGCAGGAGTTCCTTGCCTAGTTCCATTTACTATCTCCACTCCTCTCTATACCCCTGCTGCAGCTATGGATATTTTCACTTTCATAGAACGTAGAGAAGTTGACCTAGACACAGTTTTTAATAGTGATGAGAAAATACCAGACAGTACCATTGAAAGTTTGGTACGCAAGTTAGGCCACAATATGGAGAAGAAAATCAATATATGGTGGGATGTCACCACGTTTGATAGATACATCAAGGCAAAGATTGTACCTAGACGCCTAAGATGGGACGTCCCTCCAAATGATGGCCTTGTAGACCAAGAGTCCATCGACGAGTGGTTTAGATTTTTTAATGAGAAAGGGATTGAATTATTGGAACTTTTGCTGAAACGTAAGCAGAAAAAAATTAGAAAGGTTGACCAAAACATAATGGATCTTAAATCACAGCTCGAAATCTATAAAGATACGGATGAATTCCAACGGCTCACTGCACAATTAAATAAAGATCTCTCTAGGAAAGATGCTGAAGTCCAACAGAGAAAAAGTAAAAAGTTCTCGAGAGATATTGGTGATTTTAAAAAAGATCTAGTCTTTAAGTGGCAGAACAACATCGGACAGACGGAACCTATCTCTTCATCATCTACCCCTGATAAAATGGTCAAAATAAATCCAGGTCAAGTTGATATGTCACCTATTCCTAGATCTTCTAGAGAAGATACCCCCCGGAAACAGTCGGGTAATTACACCCCTAGAAGGGATCCTTCAAGACACTCTGAAAATAGACACAGATATCCCAGTAACAATACTCCGCACAACACCCGGAGACAACCTTTTTATCCACCACGTACCCCTCAACAGGGATGGAAGAAACCTCAAAATAGAAGAAACAATAATAGAAGACCTTACTGGACAAGACCTCAAAATGCACCTAGAGATGCAAGAAGACCACCACAAGACTCCTATAGACAAGAAAGACTCCCATCATATCCCCAAGCACACTATGAAAGAAGGGACCACCATTATGGGCAATATGACTATTACAGGCCTCGTGATAGAAGTCCGGGCCCAAATCATCACTATGACTACCGTGAAGAAAGAGGACCTTATGCACCCTATAGACCTAGGGAACGCAGTCCTATTCCCACCTCTAATTACTATGCCCCTCTGAGGGAACTTCCAGACCCCGATAGAGAGGCAAGACACCATTATGACCATCAATACGAACATGGTCACAATAGATCTTTTTTAGAGAGAGGAATGGAACACCAACCCCCAAGAAGAATAGAAGAAACAAAGAAGAAAAAAAGTCCTACAGAAAAAGAGGCTGTAGAGGAGGAAAGAGAAAACAAAAGGAGAAGGGCAACATAGGAGAAGGTATCTTTAACCTTACAGATGTACCCCTGACCTTGGAAGAACTGACGGTACTAGACAAGGGACTCAAATATGCGCCTGTTAAGAATTTGAATAAATTCGAAACTTATATTAGTATCCAAAAATATGTGAGGAAATTAAACATTAAAAAATATTTGTTGGAGAAACCCATCAACACTATCACCATTCAAGAAGATCCAGTAGTACACAGCAATTTAAGGAATAAATCCATCTATAACCCCAAACCCAAGAACAATACCCATATAGAGGTATTTAAAGACCTGGTTACGGAAGAAATTAAGAACCTCACATACAAAAAGAAAGAAGAACCTAGAGTGATACGTACCGGCATTCAAAAGCTCACAAAAAGAAAGGATCTTGTTATCAGGCCTTCAGATAAAGGCGGTGGGATTGTAATTTTAACCACCGAACAATACCACACTGGCATGCTTAAACTTTTAAGGGATCAGAATACATATGCCATACTCCCCAACAATCCCACATTTAAATGGAAGAAAGAATTAGAACTATTAGTCCAATTGGGTCTCGAGAAAAATATTCTGAATAAAAAGGAAGCTAAATATCTGGTCCCTGAAGCATGCAGAACACCAGTCATATATGCCTTGCCGAAAATTCATAAGGATAAAACTGATCCTCCCTTTAGACCAATGGTCAATGGTATAGAATCAATCACTGCAAGATTGGGAGAATACATTGATAAATATCTCCAGCCTGCAGTACAGTGCACAAAAGCTTACCTGAGAGATACGAAACAAATGCTTCAGATATTGAATGAGAGAAATGACACGGGCACCATCTGGATGGCCACGGCAGATGTGTCATCGTTATATACCATCATACCCCACTTCGCGGCCTGTGAAGCCGCGAAGTGGGGTCTGAGAAAATTTACTAAGCTTCCCCGGTACCAAAGAAAATTTTTAGTTAAATGTCTGGATTTCTGTTTGAAACATAGCCATTTCTGGTACTCCAAGCAATTTTACCATCAAAAAACAGGAGTTGCAATGGGGGCGAAATTCGCCCCAAGTGTAGCAGGACTGTTTATGTCCCAATGGGAAGAAGAAACAGTGTTTCTAGAACCCCCTAAAGAGCTTCTTATGTTTAAAAGATACATTGATGATATCTTTATTTTATGGGAGGGCGAAAAGGATCTTTTAACGACTTTTTTTCTTAAACTTAATAATAACACCAACAATATTGTACTAACCTGGCAAATTGAAGAACAGTCTATTGCATTTCTAGATTTAGAGATCTCACGCATCAACCACCAATACATCACCAAGACCTTCTTCAAGAATGTTGATCGTAATAGTTATCTGCCCGTAAGCAGTTGCCACCATAGGAACTGGCTATTTAATATTCCTAAAGGCCAGATAATGCGTCTGCGACGTAACTGTACTTTAGAGGAAGATTTTCAAATGCAGGCCAAATCCATGGGAATGAGGTTCATAGATAAAGGATATGACCAGGATTTTATAGATAAACAAATAATGGAAGTAGGACAGCTACCTAGACAGGAACTGCTTGAGGATAGAACCCCGACTGATCAATTAGATCAAGTTCCTCTAGTCCTAGACTATAATCTTCAGCATAAAAAAATCGAGAACATCATATCCCGTCATTGGCATATCCTTAAATCTGACATAGGCTTGGGAGAACTATTACCAGAGAAACCCAAATTTATTTATAAAAGAGCCTCTACTTTGAGAGATCGGCTAGTTAAAAGCGTGATTGATCCCCCTAAAAAACTATTCTCCTTCTTCACAGGTAAAGGATTCTATCCTTGTAAACGCTGCTACGCTTGCACTCGAACCAAACATCCGAATGAAAAGGTTTTTTCATTTCAGTCCAATAGCAATGGTACTATGTTTGACATTAAAGAGTTTATTGGATGCAACACCGAGGGGGCTGTATACGTTTTGGAGTGTAGTTGCGGCCTCCAATACGTGGGCCGTACCAAAAGACTACTAAGAATTCGTATTAAAGAGCACGTCCAAAACATTACAAAGGGTTTCGATAAACATAGTGTCTCTAGGCACTTCGATAAACACCACAACAGAGACCCTAGACACTTGAAATTTTGGGGGATCGAGCCCTACACCAAACCGTGGCGAGGAGGACATAAAGTGAGGACTCTAAGCAAACTGGAGTCCAAATGGATATTTTCCTTGGACACCATGGCTCCAAAGGGACTCAACATAGAGTTCGATATAAACTGCTTTATAAGCGACTTTTAGTCACCCTCACCCCCTTTTTTTCTGCCTCCTGTTTTTTTTCCTTCCAGCATATTAGCTTCTTCCCCTTTTTGTTCCTTTTCTCTCATGTCTATCAGAGAGTAATATTGAATTTATTATAATATTATACACTGTATACCATAGACTTATCCATCTACATGCTGATTTACTGTGTAACAAGATTCGGCTTCCTGGTGCGTTTTTATACTCTAGTGTCTATCTGTATATTATATGATTAATGTTTCAGATGGTGTGCGACACCTCCCGAGCTCCTGTGTTTTTTAATTATCATTTTTTTATATATATATTTTTTTATATATATTTTTTTATATACATATTTTTTACATATTTTTTAAAAAATATTATTATACACAGATATAAATATTTTTTTATATATATTTTTTATTTCTTATAGATTCCCCATACTCTATGCGTTTTTTGGCACACTCCAGAGGCTTCTACTGCTATGGGAATAATGTGGCTTTCCCATATCAACATCAGCCTCTATGTTTTGTCTAGTATCTATTACGGCCGGAATGTTTCCACATACACATTCCGTTTTATTCTGTTTTTCCTTTTTTTTCCCATATCTTATTATGTTGAGGCCCCCACATCAGTGAGACTGCTAGCATCCGGGCCTCACCCTCCTCTCTTCCCTTATCTCAGTTTAATTTTTTGGCCGCATTCACAAATTTAACATGTCATTCTGCCCGTTTTTTGTGACCCTGGGAAAATGGCCGCCAGGTACTATTATTCATTATCAGCGTCCTTCGGGAAAATGGCCGCCGCGTATCCATTACGCGGGGACCATTTAAAAGCATTGGCTTTCTATCCCGTGTTATCCTCTGAAGAAGTCACGTGACGTGACGACACGCGTTAGGAGCACGGGACGCTGCCACACACACAGCTGATGTTACGAGCACGGCGCTCGCGGAGTTTTACCCCCCAGCTGTCTACTTTTGTAAGTTGATAAGTGTTTTTTATACAATAAAGTGAGTTTTTTGTACGGGATTACGCTATATGCGGTTCTTGTCTTGTTACCATATCATATATACCATGTATGACGGGTGGTGAGCTACAGGAGACGTGAGATGTCAGAAGGTCCTACGGCCAGCAGGTGTGGACTATACGAGTTCGGCACTCGTGGATTGAGGCTTGCGCTCATCTGTTACAAGTGAGTGCAACCCCTCTCCCCCTTTCCTCCTACAGCTCGCTTATCCCCCCATTCCCAGACGGTATCACACTATATGCCATCTATGTTTTTTTGCATGGGATACCACTGCATTCACGAGCTATATCATCTGATGCAAAGGTCTTGGATTCCATACCTTACTGGGCGTCCAACATATATGCTGTATACCTTACAGCCGTAAGGTAAGGGGCCTGTGTTCACTGAGGTGCCCCCAGCGAAGGAAAACACCCCCCCTGTTTCACCTGTCGTGTGCTGGTTTTTTCTTTGGACTGTGATCAAGCATTATTACACTTGGTGGTGGGACTGTCGTGTATATTCAACACCACTTTTATGTGTTTTTTCAGATTGTTTTTGGGAATATTTATAACCTCTTTTTGCTGCCATCCATGCCAATACATTTTTATGCTGCATGGTGTTTTCTTTGAGTATATTGGTCGAGTGTTTTTTGATTTTTTGATTTTTATCAGGACTATTTGCTATTCCTCATCAACTGTTTTTTTCTTTCTACACTTAGTGCTATATGCATTTATTTATTCTGACATGGCATCAGTTTAACTGCCTCTTTCATCATGCACACTGTTCATCTCTATGTGATTTAACACCACTCTGTCTCCTAATCTACACCATTTAGTAGTCTTTATTTATTTATCCATTATACTTATTGGTTAGTGTGTTTTTTTTTTTCCCGCCAATCACTATATACACGGATCTGTGTGTTTTGCAATTCTTTTTTGTCATATTTTTTATTTACATATAACTAAATTCTGGTTATTTCTAGGTCACTTGGCATGTTTGCCATATGCACTTTAGTGTAGGATTTTTCCTTCCCTATCCCTTTCCCTATCACAGCGCAATTACCACCCCCCTAGTATACATGCGTCTTTGCCTGTTCGGAGCAGTCTTATAGGTGTTGCAGCAGTGTCCCCCTCTCAGTCTAGGAGTCCGCAAGCAGCGCAGGAGTTCCTTGCCTAGTTCGAATTATGGGCCGTGACGCGCCACACAAATTTGGCTCAAACGGCCCATATCGTTCGCAATTCGGCGAACGTTCGAAAAGCCGATGTTCAAGTCGAACATGGGTTCGACTCGAACGTGAAGCTCATCCCTACTCAGGAATACCAGTTCTCAAAAAAACAGCCCCGATGAAGGAGACACTATAAAAGCCTCTGATACACATTGGCTGTATAACACTACAAACAATTAACACACCTGTCATCAAGTTTAATTTGCAGTCTTTGACAATGACAGTTGGAGCCTTAGATGTGCAAATGAATGCTTTTTACATTTTAACATCTGCATCTCTGACGCAATGCAACCAGTGCCCAACCACAACTGAAATATACGACTAGTGTTTGTATTATGGCAGAGAGAAGCAGATTGTTTGATTACTGGAGCAATTTGTGTCACACACCTTACTGATATCTTCCACAACTAACATCTTTATTTGGGTTTCGCCCATACGGTCAAGAACTTTTTCGACCGTTGTTTGTGCGTGTCTCACAGTATGGCGGCTAATGATGAGGTCAACCATATCCTCCACAGATTTATCTTTAATATGTCTTGTCTGAATTTTGCTTTTTTCAAAAGGTGCCTCTGTTAAACTAAGAAAGTATTTAAACCTTCCTATGCCGTCCTCTCCCAGTGTTTTCAGATGGGTTGCCATGATGTTGCCTATTTCCTTCTCCATACTGATGTTGGGCAGAGAATTTTCTGACTGTGAAGGTCCTGGAATAGACACATAAATGTAAGAATCTGAACACATACAGCACATGAAAGGGTCATTCCAACCCAAACTATTATTTTTATGTGGTAGATGCTGGTAGATTGAATCCCCTTCTGTGTCTCCTGGGCCCCAAATTTATTTCTATGAATTCTCCTGATCGGATTCCCGCTACTACTACTAGAGGAGTCTCACCCATCAAGTCACATTCTCTATAATGTAGTGATAAAGAAACATTCACAACATGGAAATCCCTGTTAATGCAACAGAAGGTTGGAGGAGATTAGAACTTAAGCTTCTATTCATAACTCATGAATGCATTTATATAGAAAAACCCTTTAATGGGAATTAATATTGGACAATAAATTCGGCTATTAACAGTAGAAGAAAATCTGCATTAAAAGAGTCTTTTTTTTTTATTTAAAAAAAATTTGAGACTAATTTCCGATCACTTCTGATCCCATGTCCAGTTTCATTTGTTATGTTTATTGCTAATATTGTTATTTGGCTTCGCATTTCAGAAATTGGCTGCTGTGGCCAAACCAGCTTTGGTGTTGTGTTGGGTCATTTTAATTGGTAGAGTTGGGTTGTGGATTTTGGTTGGCCCAGGTGATCCCGGGACTTATACAATACCCTTGTCATGTGCTCTATACCTCCATGGTAGTGGGTTGCTTGTGCACTGCATCTCCCTTTCTGAGTGTCGCTTGTGTTAGGTATGCCCATGACAATGTGCTCAGAGTGTTCTGCATGTACCTAGAATACTTGGCATGCTCCACTTGTCCATTGCAAAGTGCCTTTTGTAATTACCATGTCCCTGGTATAGTGCTCCTTATCCTCTGTATGACTCTGGCAGAGTGCTCCATATGCTTAATATATCTGTTGTAGAGCTCCAACTTCTCAGCATGCTCAACGTAGCCCTGGCAGAGTGTTCCTTGTGCTCAACATGCACCCGGTAGAGTGATCCATCCTTCCAGCATGCCCTAGACAAACCACTAAGTTTTGATATGTAACTATACTGTGCTCACTATACTTAACATCTCCCTGTGCTAATCATAACCTTGGCAAACTGCTCAGTGTTTGCAGCATGTCCCTGAGAGAGGGCCCAGTGTGCTCAACATTTCTTTAATAGAGTGAGTGAGTGTGTTCAGCATTTCCCAAGGAACGTGTTCCTTGTGCTCAGCACATCTCTGACAGGGTAATCAGTGTGCTTAGTATGTCCCCTGGCAGAGAGATCAGTGTTCTCATCATGTCCTTTGCAGTCTTTTTATTGTGTGTAGTATTCCCCTTGTGCCCAGCTTCTTCCTGGCAAAGTGTTGTGAGTATTATGAGTTCAGTATGCTTGTGTAGAACTTTGAACTACTCTGCATATCCGTGGCTGTGTACTCCACATAGACCTAGCTGAGAAAGTCATATGCTACATGTCCCTAGAAGCAAACCCCATGTATTTTATTAGAAACATTGCAGGCTGCTCTGTGTGTGTTTTCCCATTTCCACTGTAAATGTTACGCCAATGGGTACATTATATCCATGTTAGAGTTTTCACTGTGTTCATCACATCCCTGGCACAGTGCCTCTTGTGTAATTAGCAGGTCTACACACCACTATTATCTAAACCATTTAGCAACCAAAATGGTTCCTTCCCAGCTCCCAAGCCCGAGGTCACCCCCCCAGAAAGGGCGCTCCCTCCAAGGCCTAGACAACCTAATGCCCCGTACACACGGTCGGACATTGATCGGATATTCCGACAACAAAATCCTAGGATTTTTTCTGACCGATGTTGGCTCAAACTTGTCTTGCATACACACGGTCGAACAAAGTTGTCGGAAAATCCGATCAATCTGAACGCAGTGACGTAAAACACATACGTCGGGACTATAAACGGGGCAGTAGCCAATAGCTTTCATCTCTTCATTTATTCTGAGCATGCGTGGCACTTTGTGCGTCGGATTTGTGTACACACGATCGGAATTTCCGACAACGGATTTTGCTGTCGGAAAATTTTATAGCCTGCTCTCAAACTTTGTGTGTCGGAAAATCCGATGGAAAATGTGTGATGGAGCCTACACACGGTCGGAATTTCCGACAACAAGGTCCTAACACACATTTTCCGTCGGAAAATCTGACCGTGTGTACGGGGCATAACACTCCATCACTCAGTTCTTCCACCCGACAACTCCTCCCACAGCAGGCTGACCATGAGTATATAATCCTAGTTGGGGATTGGTCGGGGCTTCCAGATACACTCCTTGCCACTCCAATCCTCTGCCCTGCCTCTTTTCCAGAACCTTCCAGAAACAGAGGAGGCTCCAGAGAGATGAAGTGCATATCAGTCACCTGCTGCTACTCTCAAAACCACTCCCAGCCCCGATCAAAAACAAACATGTCTAGCTCACAGCTAGGCCTGCCTAAATTTACCTGCACTGGCTGAAAAAAAACCCACAGCTACCTCTAGCACATCCTACCTGAGGTAACGGGTGCTACACTTGCATATAATTACAGTGAACACTTTACCTATATACAGTACATGCATGTATTTTTGTTGGTTGGATTCAACAGCGGAGCGAATACCCATACTGTATTATGCTTGATGTGATATGAGATACAGTACTTGGATATTTATACCTATTGTATAATTGTATGTGCTGTACACGCCTAATACAAATTTATTGCTAAAGCATTTTTGTTATGTGGTGTGCTAATGCTTATATATTTATTTTTTTAAATTAAAGTGCATCTTATGCTCAACATATGTTTGGCAAAATTTTTCCTCTGTACACATTATTCATAGTAGAGCATTTAGCTTCGTTCCAGATGTTCCTGGCAGAAAATGCCCTGTGACTATCCTGTCCATGGCAAGGTCTTTCATATGATAACCATGTCTCTAATGTGTGTTTATCATATCTCTGGTAGAATTTTCTATAGGGTTAATGTGTTGTGTTCCAGGTAGAGGGCTATCCAACCTCAGGATGTCCTGTCAGTAGATCCTATATACTCAGCAGAGTGTGATACTTGTGCTCAACATGTCCCTGGCAGGCTTTTCATTTCTCTTAGTGTGTACCTAGAAGAGTGCTTTGTTAGGACGAGTGTACAGCTTTGTGAGTTTCAAAGTTATAATTGCTTCCTTTATGTATATTGCTGTGCCTGGCCTGTACTATAGAAAGTGAAGATCAATGTGTGCACAGCCCCTGGGTGTGATTTGTAGTGAAGGAGTGTAGATCATTACCTACCTTTGGAAGATGTATGGGAAGGAGCTCTTCCCAATTGCTTGTTTGGAGCTGTATGGGAAATGGTGTTTTTAATGTTGCTTTGTTCCGGACTGACTTGTGGTTGTGGTTCTGCAGGGTACAGAAAAGAGGCATGTAGTGATTAAACTGTAGTTTCCAATTATGAGTAAAGAATATCACATCAGCTCTCTCTATCAAGCCAAGATAGTCCTAAATTTTAGACTTACTACCAGAAATAGAGTAGAGGGGCATTTACCCAACGAGGTCATTGTCAAAGGTACCAAATCCCTTACCATTTTCCTAAACCTACTGAGCATTAAGTCTCATATGGCCGGTGGCTGAAAATACTCACTCCGGTTACAATCAGCTAACCAAGCTAAGCTGGCTCCAGCAATGCCTCACATGATAAGCACTCTGACCTCTTTTGGTGCATACAAACTTGAAGGGGGTCATTAAGTCCTTTAGCATGAAGGAGGTAAAGTTCAGGACTCCCAATGGGACCGGTGATGGGTAATACTTTTTGGAACAGGCAGTAGAAGCTTGAATAGAAGGCTCTTCAGTCCTTATTGTTGGTATATGCAACTGCCAGAGGGTTTTGTAAAGCCCCCTTCTCTCTCCCCTTTCACTCTACAGCAGATGTTTCTGGCACAGTGCTCATTGTGTATAGCATACCACTAGAATAGGGCTTAATGGGCTTCATATGATCTTGGCAGGGAATCCTACTTAGTCAGCATGTCCCTAGAAGAGTGCTTAGAGATTTTCATGTCAGAATTAAAGTACAATTTCCTAGTGGATCCTATGCAGTTTGACAGTTTTCCCATTGCATTCCTTGCAACAGCTTCCGATTCACTGACTCTGTGGTTGCTCTGTGCCCCCCCCCCCACACTTTTTATAATGAAGGGACTGACTTAACCAAATGCTTCTTTTTGGCCTTCCTGAACCTGTTGACCATAGTTCAAATGCCATGCAGTGCATTATGGTTTTAAAAAAATATCCTGGGTGAATCTGCACAAACTGTAAATACAAATGGACCATGAAGCTCAAACACGCAGGATTCACCCTGAACCTGACAATGAAAGCCGAACCTCATCCCTACACAGTACGTCATAGGAGACTGTTTTGCCTGGGTGAAAAACAAATGAGACTTAAGCAGGGTCCATCTCAGGGCTATAGATGACAACAGTAAATTGGTATCTGGTGTGTAAATGAAGTACCCAAATCAAAATAATGTCACTATACAATATCAACAAGTTACCTTCTTTGGGTGGGCGATGTACTGGACTGTGCCCTTCATTTCTACTTGTGGTTGCTTCTCTGTGGTTTGAGGATCCTGCCACAGCATTTCCTTCTTTGTCTCTTTTTAATTTTTTTGATGGGGGTTCAGAACATGGTACAGCATCACAGGCTGGCACCAAAGTTATGGAAGCAATCTTGAATAATTGGTTGTCATCTTGCTTAACTTTTATGACTTTTGATTTGGAATCTTTGGGTAAAAATGTGCAAAAAATTTGGATTGGCAAGTTAGTTTTCTGCAATACCAAGCTTCAAACTAATTTGCTACGTATATATATATATATATATATATATATATATATATATATATATATATATATATATATATATATACATATATAAATATCAGGATCCTGGTGGAAAAGAGGATGATAAGTCCTGGTCCCACAGAAAGCTTTGATGTATCATGGTCCATATGGGGAATACTGAATAGATTTAGCAGACCCTTTCTAGCCAGAATATTGAGTATACATTTTCTTTAACACCTTTTACTTTTTTTCACTTTCTCTTATCCTTACCACTTTGTTTTGTTCTCAACAATTTTATTATGTTAAAAAAAAATAGCCTTAAGGTGTGTTTAAATGAAAAACACATTTTTTGGGGGTTTGGACAGCATTGGCAATCATTAGATTCCTGGTGCCCAACATGTGGCCCTTGGGTTGCATGCATCCAACCAGTGCTCAGACTGTGTCTGACTTTGCTCCACACCTCAGTTGTGTCTACTTATACTGAAGCCACTCTTGGCCCTCCTTTATAAGTGTAAAAAAAGATGCCAACTTGTTATTTTAGGATCACTGACAGATGAGGACTTGCTTATGTATAATAAAATTGCCTGCACCGACCCAAACCGCCCCTCTCCCACCTGTGTCATCGCCAATCACACTGCTCCCTGGAATGTCTTCCCCTTTCAGGTTTCCAATCTCTCTTCCTTGTAACCCTTCCCCAGTCAATCTGCTCCTCTCCAGGCTGTGTCCACCCTGCCAACATTGAGGACATGTGGCCTGAGATCATTCAAGAGTGGGGGGGGGACACACTCCCTGCCCCCCTTTCCAGGCCAGCCAGGTTGCATGCCCTGGATAAAGATCTGGTGAAGGTTTTGAGGGGGACCCCACACTTTTTTTTTCATGGGATCCCCCTCCAAATCAATACCAGACCTTTATCAAGAATATGTATTTTGTTATTTAACACAACTGTATATTTTAATGTTTCCCTTTAGGTCTTCTTAAAATACCAATCACAACTGAAGGGTATTTTTTTTTTTAGTTCAGGTCCACTTTAAACATGGTGTCATCTCCTCACAGGTGTAAAGAGTGGCAGGTAAGTCAAGGGAAGGTAAGTATATGCAACCTGCGGATACCAGCATTTTTTGGGAGGTATAATATAAGGCTTTGTGTACACATAGCCTATTTTGACCTCTGGCCATGGGAAAATGCAAAACCGAGCCACACTTTTACAGCAATTTTGCCGCCATTGGTCAAAATGTTCCTATCCTGAACGCGATTCTTCTGCATTCCGGAGAGGGCGTTCGAGGGAGACTGAAGCTCCCCTAACCTGCTGCAGGTCCTAAACTCTGGTAAAAGCCTATGTGTACATGGACACACATTTTGTTTAGGAGCTTTGGCAAAAAAAGCCAAAAGCTCCTAAACTTAGGTTTAGAAGGTGTAGTGTACACAGCTCAAGTCATCATCAATTACCAATTCTATCTTACCCTCATTTTTTTCAGTGTCCATGTTCTTGCTGCATTGGACAGCTAAAGAGATAATAAATCAAATGTATAACATTTTACAACACAGAAAACAATTATATATATTATTATAGAGTATTTATATACAATAGAGAGCGCATACAATATACAATATAACATAATTCTATGAAGAAGTAGGTCCTCCATGAAGCATAAGACTGAGAAGCATATGACTGCGGAGACAGGCATTAGTTAGGAGATGAAGGTGGACTTCTACACTGGATGATGTCATGCAAGTTACTTTAACTGGTTCCCGACCAGTCGCCGCAGTTATACCGTGGCAGGTTGGCTTCTCTGGGTGAAACATCGTAACTGTACGTCGGCCCTTTAAGACGCTGTAGGAGGCGCCCATCGGGCACCCACTATCACTCATGACAGAGCGAGAACTGGGATCTGTGAGTGTAAACACACAGATCCCAGTTCTTTCAGGGGAGAGGAGAGAGATCATACTAAGTACTAAGAACACATCTCTCTCCTCCCCTAGTCAGTCCCACCCCCCCCACAGTTAGAACACACCTAAAGAACACAGTTAATCCCTTGATCACCCCCCTAGTGTTAACCCCTTCCCTGCCAGTGACATTTTTACAGTAATCAGTGCATTTTTATAGCACTGATTGCTGTATGAATATGAATGGTCTCAAAAATGTGTCAAAAGTGTCAAATTTGTCTGCTGCAATATCACAGTCCCGATTAAAATCGCAGATCACCGCCATTGCTAGTAAAATAAATAATAATAATAAAAACGCCATAAATCTATCCCCTATTTTGTAGACGCTATAACTTTTGCGCAAACCAATTAATATACGCTTATTGTGATTTTTTTTAACAAAAATATGTAGAAGAATACATATCAGCCTAAACTGAGCAAAGCAATTATCATTTTTTTTTTTTTTTTTTAATTTGGGATATTTATTATAGCAAAAAGTGTTTTTTTCAGAATTGTCACTCTTCTTTTGTTTATAACGCTAAAAATAAAAACCGCCGAGGTGATCAAATACCACCAAAAGAAAGATCTATTTGTGGGAAAAAAAAGGACGTCAATTTTGTTTGGATACAGTGTTGCACGACCGCGCAATTGTCAGTTAAAGCGACGCAGTGTCGTATCGCAAAAAATGGCCCAGTCATTGAACAGCCAAATCTTCCGGGGCTGAAGGGGTTAATAATATAATGATCTAGTAATTAGTATCTAGTAATGATCTAGATCTAGTATGTACGACTACTATGACTTTTACTGCTCAGAACACTGTGTAATTCTACAATACAGCTCAAGCCATCATCAGTCACCAATTCTCTCTTACCCTCAGCTTTTTCAGTTTCCATGTTCTTGCCGTATTGGATATCTAAAGAGATAAATGCAATTTGTTACCTTTGACAGCATGGAAGAAAATTATATATATTTGCTGTATATACAGTACTAGAGAGAGAGAGAGAGAGAGTAAAATATAACAAAATTCTCTGAAGAAGTGAGTCCTCCATGAAGAATAGGACTGAGAAGCATAGGACTGCAGAGATGACATTTTTTAGGAGGTGAAGGTTGACTCTACACTGGATGATGTCATGCAAATTGTTTAATTATATAATGATTTACTATTACCAGTGATGGGAGTAAGTCACACATGTGCAAGTCACAAGCAAGTCTCAAGTCTTAACCTTCAAGTCACAAGCAAGTCTCAAGTTACTGTGGCGAAAAGCAAGCAAGTCAAGTCGAGTCCCTGCTAGAAGTCAAGCAAGTCAAGTCAAGTCATTTATTTTGGTCAAGTCACAAATTAAGTCAAAATACTGATCTACCTCGAAGCCGGGACTCGGGGGAGCTTTCTTTTGTGGGGGGGGGGCAGCTTTTGCCTAGGCCAAGACACAGCACTGGTTGGTGCCAAGTCATTGCAAGTTATTGCAAGTCAAATAGCCCAAGTCAAAGTCAAGTCGCAAGTCATTAGTGACAAGTCAGCAAGAGGAAAAGGGTACCATCCAACAGTGTCACAAGAGTTGCCACCATCCCTAGCATACGAGAAATGAAAAAGACCCCTCAAAGAGTGGTGGGACTTTTAAGGCAACGGAAATAGGAATAAAAAAAAAACGGGCTTTATTATTACAATTATATAAAATTATACATATTGACAAAAATTTATCCAAATACAAACATGTAGATCAATTTGACAGTAAAAACAATGTTCTGCTGGTGAATGAACAAACGGTATATTCATGTAGTCTTCTACCTGGGCCTACGCGTTTCGGGACTGTTGAAGTCCCTTCATCAGGGGCAAAATGGTAAGTAGACTTTACACTAGTAAAACATGAAATATCGTAATTAGGTACAATTGTATTGAACATGTTTACTGCACTTAACATCATTCCAGGAAGGGGGACACAAAAAAAAAAAAAAAAAATACACACCCAAGCATGAACAGGAGAGGAGACCAACCGTCGGAGGCACTCTCAGGGGCAGCTACGCATCAGACGCCAGAAAACCAAATAGGGAAACAGGCGTGTCTCTGGCCCCACCTTCTCCACACTGGTCCCAGTGTATCACCACAAAGGGGAGACAACGCTACCCCAGGGGTCCCAGCGACCAAAGGATCAAGGGGAGAGAGGAGGAAGAAGAGGGGATTATCTAGAAATACATAAAAAGAGAAGAGAGGAGGCCTTATGTGCTGAGATGTTAAGAAAGGGGAGCTTATAAGGTAATTGGATGTATATCTGCGGAAGCCGCATAATGACATGCGTCAGAGCAGCAATATAACCATGTATTCTAAGTGATATGCAAATTGCACGGTATGCGGGTATTCATAAAAAACAGGGTTCAGAAAGTAATCTCAGCATACATAACTTACCCCAATATAGGTACGTAGAAAATATATCCAGTAACAAGTAAGAGAAGCAAGTGTACTAGAAGCGCTAACTCAGCTACAGTTGCAATGGTGAGTAAAGACCTCATCTGGGGAAATCTGAAAAGGAGTGGAGAGGTAGTGATTGAGTATAATGCAGGCCACTGTGTGAAATCATGGAGTCTCATGGCAGGTGCATAGAAGGGCGTATTTATGTGGAAAGAATAAAATAGAATGCAGGTGATCCTGGAGGCTAGTGCAGGAGAAGCCTTACCTAAATCTGGTGGTTGCTGGCCGCCTTACATCGCCGCCGCCGTGTCAGGCAATGACACCGGCACGGGAGTAAGGGGGTGGGGTATAAGAGGAGAAGGAGGAAGTGGGTGCGGCGATGATTGGCGTGGGATCCCGCCAATCATAACGCCGCTCCCATTAGTCACAGGTGCCAGGGGAATCCTGCAGCGTCACCAGACGCTGAAAGGGAGAACCCGTGGCGACGTAGTGTAGGGGGAGGAGAGGGGAGTGGCTGCGGCAATGATTGGCGTGGGATTCGGCCAATCATACGGCAACTCCGATCCATTGTAGATGCCAGGGTAATCCCACAGCGTCAACAGACGCTGAGAAAGGGAAACCATGGCAACAAGTAGAAACAACTCAGGATCGCCTCAATCCCCGCTGCTATCCAAAGGGGGGCTGCCCAGGAAGCAGTGCCACTCCAGCAAAAACGCTGGAGCGGAAGGATGCACAGAGACATAGGACATAGGGGGGGGGGGAGGCCCGAAAAAAGGTAACCAGCCACTTCACCGATGCACCTGCATAAATGTATGCCTGGCAATGCAATGCAAACCACCCCTGAAAGGGGAGGTATGCAGTTAGTGTATAGATAAAAAGGTGTAATGGGGAATGTTCACCAAGGTCGTCACATGGACATAGCAGGGGCAGAGGGACCCTGGGCGGGGACTGCACGGCACCCCCCCACGTGGGGCCGTGGGGGGGGGTCATGCAGAGACCGCCCACCGACGCAGAAGAGGGAACCAAAATAGCGGGCAAGGTCTGGCAGAAAAAAGACTGCCAGGCGTACCGCAAATATGTTCCGGGTACCCATAAGGAGGCCCCCTGAAGGACATACGGTTCCAGGGGGGCCCACGTGCGCCGGGCGGGACAAGAGGGGGCCAGAGCTGCGGCTGACAGATGTAGCCCAAAAATGATCGACAGTGTGTCTCGAATCATGGCATGCCTGTGTGTGACAAGGGAAGAAAAAAATGAAATTAAACAAAATTCACAAGGGAAACACATACATGAGGGCAATAAGGATAGACGTGACAATCTCAGTATTTTATAGATCTTTCTCGCAAACCCCAGAGGAGAAACCTTCTAGAAAGGGTCTAAAACTCAAATGATCGTTGAGACCGGGGGGTGAGGTGGCGGCAAGGACTGCGATCCAACGAGCCTCCCGTTGCAGCAAGGCCTTGTTCCAATCACCACCCCTCGGACTCGGATGCACTCTGTCCAGGATTAGAAAATAGATTTTGGGAAAGGTACCGTGGTGCACATTTGCCACATGTCTCCCCAGTGGGAATTCAGGATTCGCTTTCCTCATGGCAGAAATATGCCGTGAGGCTCGCAATGAAAATTTTTGTTTAGTCTTACCTACATAGAATTGGAGGCACTGGCAAACTAAAAGATATATCACGCCCTCTGTTTTGCAGTTAGCAAAATGGCGTGGTCTATATGGATGTCCATTGGGGAGGGTCACATGTTGTTGTATATTCATGAATCTACATGTGGAGCATCCTCCACATGTGAAAGTTCCAAACCTCTTACAAGGGTCCCCGTGTGTTTCACCAGTAAACTCACTGCGGACCAAATGGTCACGCAGGGAACTGGTACGCCGGTAGGTGATTGCCGGCCGAGCAGGTAAGTATGGGCGTAGATTATTATCAGAGTGCAAAAGATGCCAGTGTTTGTTGAGGATGTATTTGATAGATTCATGTTGGTTTGTGAACCGCATGATGATCCTAGTAGTGGGGTCCATATTAGCCTTTTTCTGAGAGCCAGAAAGGAGTTCCCACCTAGTGTGTCTATTAGCACGTTTAAACGCTTTTTTCAGGAGTGTAGATGAATAGCCCCTCAGAAGTAGTCTCTCTCTGAGAGCGGCAGCTTCACTTAGATAAGATTGTTGATCAGAGCAATTCCGTCTCAGCCGCAAATATTGGCTGTAGGGAATCGCTCGGATGAGTGGTTGGGGGTGGGAACTAGAGGCGTGTAAGATGGTGTTGCCAGCGGTAGGTTTTCGGAAAAGGCTGCTGGAGAGCGTTCCATCAGAGTTCTTGCTGATGGTTGTGTCCAAGAATGTAATGTTGTGTGCACTATGGGTCACGGTAAACTTTAGATTGAAATTGTTGAGCTGCATCATATGGATGCATTCATTAAGTTGGTTTTCGGAACCCTCCCATAACACCAAAATGTCGTCTATATAACGATACCATGCGACTATGTGTTGAGTGTGCGATGTGAAGGCCTCATCAGAGAGGAAGGACTGCTCCCACTCCCCCAGGTACAGGTTGGCGTAGGACGGGGCACAGGAGGTCCCCATTGCCACGCCCTGTACCTGGAGGAAGTGGGAGCCAAATCCTTACTGTCCAGGGGTCTAAGTTTTTGCCCCAGCTCCAACCTTGATACTTTTGAAGTTATCAAAGACCTTAACTTGTTCGCTCGCAATTTATTATTAAAGAGCATGTACTCTAAGGCTAAAACCAAACCCGAAACCATCAAGGAACAACACGACAGAGACTTAGATGTCCTTTTGTCGTTGTTGGAAGATGAGGACCCCCCCGATTTGATTGACACTATTGACCTAGATTCTCTCCTTGCCGATACACCTATGGAATCAACCACTCCATCTCATGCTAACAAAAAATTTAAGAACAAATCGGACAAATTCCCTCCCCTGAGCTCTAACCCCAATTTGTCGTCTTTCGTTACTATAGTCACATCTGTAATTCAAAAACTTAAAATACATAAAAGGATCGGGAACATATCCCCTTCCGAAATGCTCGCTCTAAATACTCTGAAAAAATGTCACTCCTTGGTCATTAAGCCCTCCGACAAGGGGGGCAATATTGTGATCATGACCAACGAGCAATACAAAAACATGTGCCAGAAAGTGTTGTCTAATCGGGACTGGTACAAACCTATACCCAGATCCAACATCACGAAATTTGAGACCCAATTCTATGCCCTGGTTGATGGTGCCTTTTCACAGGGCATCATCAATCAGGACACTTGGGAATTTCTACGAACAAAGTTTCCCAAAATTCCAACGTTCTATTGTCTACCCAAAGTTCATAAAAACTGTACAACTCCACCAGGTAGACCCATAGTCTCCGGTAACGGAGCTATCACTGAACACTTGAGTCTCTTTGTAGACTCTTACCTCAAACCTTTCGTGGAAAACTTGCCCTCTTACGTACGTGACACTATCCACCTGTTACAATCCTTGGAAGGCCTACATGTCTCAACACAGTCACTATTGGTAGCCATCGACGTCGAGGCCCTTTATAGCTCAATTCCCCATCATTTAGGGCTGACTGTGGTCAGACACTTCATCACTCAAACTCACAGAGATGACAAAAAACTCTGTGAATTTATCATTATGGCCCTGGAGTTCATCCTTTATCATAATGTTTTTACTTTTGATGGCTCCCACTTCCTCCAGGTACAGGGCGTGGCAATGGGGACCTCCTGTGCCCCGTCCTACGCCAACCTGTACCTGGGGGAGTGGGAGCAGTCCTTCCTCTCTGATGAGGCCTTCACATCGCACACTCAACACATAGTCGCATGGTATCGTTATATAGACGACATTTTGGTGTTATGGGAGGGTTCCGAAAACCAACTTAATGAATGCATCCATATGATGCAGCTCAACAATTTCAATCTAAAGTTTACCGTGACCCATAGTGCACACAACATTACATTCTTGGACACAACCATCAGCAAGATCTCTGATGGAACGCTCTCCAGCAGCCTTTTCCGAAAACCTACCGCTGGCAACACCATCTTACACGCCTCTAGTTCCCACCCCCAACCACTCATCCGAGCGATTCCCTACAGCCAATATTTGCGGCTGAGACGGAATTGCTCTGATCAACAATCTTATCTAAGTGAAGCTGCCGCTCTCAGAGAGAGACTACTTCTGAGGGGCTATTCATCTACACTCCTGAAAAAAGCGTTTAAACGTGCTAATAGACACACTAGGTGGGAACTCCTTTCTGGCTCTCAGAAAAAGGCTAATATGGACCCCACTACTAGGATCATCATGCGGTTCACAAACCAACATGAATCTATCAAATACATCCTCAACAAACACTGGCATCTTTTGCACTCTGATAATAATCTACGCCCATACTTACCTGCTCGGCCGGCAATCACCTACCGGCGTACCAGTTCCCTGCGTGACCATTTGGTCCGCAGTGAGTTTACTGGTGAAACACACGGGGACCCTTGTAAGAGGTTTGGAACTTTCACATGTGGAGGATGCTCCACATGTAGATTCATGAATACACAACAACATGTGACCCTCCCCAATGGACATCCATATAGACCACGCCATTTTGCTAACTGCAAAACAGAGGGCGTGATATATCTTTTAGTTTGCCAGTGCCTCCAATTCTATGTAGGTAAGACTAAACAAAAATTTTCATTGCGAGCCTCACGGCATATTTCTGCCATGAGGAAAGCGAATCCTGAATTCCCACTGGGGAGACATGTGGCAAATGTGCACCACGGTACCTTTCCCAAAATCTATTTTCTAATCCTGGACAGAGTGCATCCGAGTCCGAGGGGTGGTGATTGGAACAAGGCCTTGCTGCAACGGGAGGCTCGTTGGATCGCAGACCTTGCCGCCACCTCACCCCCCGGTCTCAACGATCATTTGAGTTTTAGACCCTTTCTAGAAGGTTTCTCCTCTGGGGTTTGCGAGAAAGATCTATAAAATACTGAGATTGTCACGTCTATCCTTATTGCCCTCATGTATGTGTTTCCCTTGTGAATTTTGTTTAATTTCATTTTTTTCTTCCCTTGTCACACACAGGCATGCCATGATTCGAGACACACTGTCGATCATTTTTGGGCTACATCTGTCAGCCGCAGCTCTGGCCCCCTCTTGTCCCGCCCGGCGCACGTGGGCCCCCCTGGAACCGTATGTCCTTCGGGGGGCCTCCTTATGGGTACCCGGAACATATTTGCGGTACGCCTGGCAGTCTTTTTTCTGCCAGACCTTGCCCGCTATTTTGGTTCCCTCTTCTGCGTCGGTGGGCGGTCTCTGCATGACCCCCCCCACGGCCCCACGTGGGGGGGTGCCGTGCAGTCCCCGCCCAGGGTCCCTCTGCCCCTGCTATGTCCATGTGACGACCTTGGTGAACATTCCCCATTACACCTTTTTATCTATACACTAACTGCATACCTCCCCTTTCAGGGGTGGTTTGCATTGCATTGCCAGGCATACATTTATGCAGGTGCATCGGTGAAGTGGCTGGTTACCTGTTTTCGGGCCCCCCCCCCCCCCCTATGTCCTATGTCTCCGTGCATCCTTCCGCTCCAGCGTTTTTGCTGGAGTGACACTGCTTCCTGGGCAGCCCCCCTTTGGATAGCAGCGGGGATTGAGGCGATCCTGAGTTGTTTCTACTTGTTGCCATGGTTTCCCTTTCTCAGCGTCTGTTGACGCTGTGGGATTACCCTGGCATCTACAATGGATCGGAGTTGCCGTATGATTGGCCGAATCCCACGCCAATCATTGCCGCAGCCACTCCCCTCTCCTCCCCCTACACTACGTCGCCACGGGTTCTCCCTTTCAGCGTCTGGTGACGCTGCAGGATTCCCCTGGCACCTGTGACTAATGGGAGCGGCGTTATGATTGGCGGGATCCCACGCCAATCATCGCCGCACCCACTTCCTCCTTCTCCTCTTATACCCCACCCCCTTACTCCCGTGCCGGTGTCATTGCCTGACACGGCGGCGGCGATGTAAGGCGGCCAGCAACCACCAGATTTAGGTAAGGCTTCTCCTGCACTAGCCTCCAGGATCACCTGCATTCTATTTTATTCTTTCCACATAAATACGCCCTTCTATGCACCTGCCATGAGACTCCATGATTTCACACAGTGGCCTGCATTATACTCAATCACTACCTCTCCACTCCTTTTCAGATTTCCCCAGATGAGGTCTTTACTCACCATTGCAACTGTAGCTGAGTTAGCGCTTCTAGTACACTTGCTTCTCTTACTTGTTACTGGATATATTTTCTACGTACCTATATTGGGGTAAGTTATGTATGCTGAGATTACTTTCTGAACCCTGTTTTTTATGAATACCCGCATACCGTGCAATTTGCATATCACTTAGAATACATGGTTATATTGCTGCTCTGACGCATGTCATTATGCGGCTTCCGCAGATATACATCCAATTACCTTATAAGCTCCCCTTTCTTAACATCTCAGCACATAAGGCCTCCTCTCTTCTCTTTTTATGTATTTCTAGATAATCCCCTCTTCTTCCTCCTCTCTCCCCTTGATCCTTTGGTCGCTGGGACCCCTGGGGTAGCGTTGTCTCCCCTTTGTGGTGATACACTGGGACCAGTGTGGAGAAGGTGGGGCCAGAGACACGCCTGTTTCCCTATTTGGTTTTCTGGCGTCTGATGTGTAGCTGCCCCTGAGAGTGCCTCCGACGGTTGGTCTTCTCTCCTGTTCATGCTTGGGTGTGTATTTTTTTTTTTTTTTTGTGTCCCCCTTCCTGGAATGATGTTAAGTGCAGTAAACATGTTCAATACAATTGTACCTAATTACGATATTTCATGTTTTACTAGTGTAAAGTCTACTTACCATTTTGCCCCTGATGAAGGGACTTCAACAGTCCCGAAACGCGTAGGCCCAGGTACAGTAGGTGACCGCGATATTGTGTCAATCTCGCCGCACTTCTCGGCGAGATTTGACACCTACGAGCCCCGTCGCAGGAGCCAGCGCCGAGATGCTTCACTCATCGGGAAAGGAAAACTTTGTTTTCCTTCCGCGATGAGTGACAGGCAGCGCTGACAGCTGTCTGGTATGAATCCTGAGGCGGGAACACCGCGCCAAATTTTAAATGAAAAAACCGGCGTCGGTTCCCACCTCGGAGGCATACCAGGCCCTTAGGTCTGGCATGGATTGTAAGGGGAACCCCTATGCCGAAAAATCGGCGTGGGGGTCCCCCCCAAATCCATACCAGACCCTTATCCGAGCACGCAGCCCGGCCGGCCAGGAAAGGGGGTGGGGACGAGCGAGCGCCCCCCCCCCTCCTGAGCCGTACCAGGCCGCATGCCCTCAACATGGGGGGTGGGTGCCTTGGGGGAGGGGGGCGCCCTGCGGCCCCCCCACCCCAAAGCACCTTGTCCCCATGTTGATGAGGACAAGGGCCTCTTCCCGACAACCCTGGCCGTTGGTTGTCGGGGTCTGCGGGCGGGGGGCTTATCGGAATCCGGGAGCCCCCCTTAATAAGGGGGCCCCCAGATGCCGGCCCCCCACCCTGTGTGAATGAGTTTGGGGTACATGGTACCCCTACCCATTCACCTAGGGGAAAGTGTCAATAGAAAAAAAACACACTACACAGGTTTTAAAGAGTCATTTATTAGTCAGCTCCGGGGGTCTTCTTCCGACTTCGGGGGGTCTCCTTCCGACTTCTCCCGGTGTTCGGCCTCTTCTCCCGGGCCCCGCCGCTATCTTCTTCCAGCTCTATTGCCAGCGAGGGGCGCGGTCTGCTGCCGCTGTCTCGCCGCCGCTGTCCCGGTGTTCGGCCTCTTCTCCCGGGCCCCGCCGCTATCTTCTTCCAGCTCTATTGCCAGCGAGGGGCCCGGTCTGCTGCCGCTGTCTCGCCGCCGCTGTCTCGCCCCTGCTGTCTCGTCGCCGCTGTCTCTCCGCCGCTGTCTCTCCGCTTCTTCTCTTCTTTTCTTCTTCCCCGATGTTGACACGACGCTCTCTCCGGCTCGAATGCTGTGTGCGAGCTGCGGAGCCATTTATATAGGCGGTAACCCCGCCCCTTACGACGTCATGGTCCCAGCATGCGCAGGGACTCTGGCGTCATAAGGGGGCGTGGCCCCAGAGTCCCTGCGCATGCTGGGACCATGACGTCGTAAGGGGGCGGGGTTACCGCCTATATAAATGGCTCCGCAGCTCGCACACAGCATTCGAGCCGGAGAGAGCGTCGTGTCAACATCGGGGAAGAAGAAAAGAAGAGAAGAAGCGGAGAGACAGCGGCGACGAGACAGCGGCGACGAGACAGCGGCGGCGAGACAGCGGCGGCGAGACAGCGGCAGCAGACCGGGCCCCTCGCTGGCAATAGAGCTGGAAGAAGATAGCGGCGGGGCCCGGGAGAAGAGGCCGAACACCGGGAGAAGTCGGAAGGAGACCCCCCGAAGTCGGAAGAAGACCCCCGGAGCTGACTAATAAATGACTCTTTAAAACCTGTGTAGTGTGTTTTTTTTCTATTGACACTTTCCCCTAGGTGAATGGGTAGGGGTACCATGTACCCCAAACTCATTCACACAGGGTGGGGGGCCGGCATCTGGGGGCCCCCTTATTAAGGGGGGCTCCCGGATTCCGATAAGCCCCCCGCCCGCAGACCCCGACAACCAACGGCCAGGGTTGTCGGGAAGAGGCCCTTGTCCTCATCAACATGGGGACAAGGTGCTTTGGGGTGGGGGGGCCGCAGGGCGCCCCCCTCCCCCAAGGCACCCACCCCCCCATGTTGAGGGCATGCGGCCTGGTACGGCTCAGGAGGGGGGGGGCGCTCGCTCGTCCCCACCCCCTTTCCTGGCCGGCCGGGCTGCGTGCTCGGATAAGGGTCTGGTATGGATTTGGGGGGGACCCCCACGCCGATTTTTCGGCATAGGGGGTTCCCCTTACAATCCATGCCAGACCCAAGGGCCTGGTATGCCTCCGAGAGGGGAACCCACGCCGGTTTTTTTCATTTAAAATTTGGCGCGGTGTTCCCGCCTCAGGATTCATACCAGACAGCTGTCAGCGCTGCCTGTCACTCATCGCGGAAGGAAAACAAAGTTTTCCTTTCCCGATGAGCGAGCCAGCGCGACATGCACAGTACCCTGTCGCCGAGAACCAGCGTGATGCTATCGCGCTGGAAACACAATCTCGCGGTCAGGTACTGTAGAAGACTACATGAATATACCGTTTGTTCATTCACCAGCAGAACATTGTTTTTACTGTCAAATTGATCTACATGTTTGTATTTGGATAAATTTTTGTCAATATGTATAATTTTATATAATTGTAATAATAAAGCCCGTTTTTTTTTTTATTCCTATTTCCGTTGCCTTAAAAGTCCCACCACTCTTTGAGGGGTCTTTTTCATTTCTCTTAGTGACAAGTCAAAGTCGAGTCGAGTCATTTATTTAATTTTGTCAAGCAAGTCGCAAGTCCTCAAACAGGTGACTCGAGTCCCCCACCTCTGACTATTACTATGAATACCACTACTACTACGACTGCAAAGAACACTGTGTATTTCTACAATACAGCTCAAGTCATCATATCTTACTAATTCTATCTTACCCACAGTTTTTTCAGTTTCCATGTTGTTGAAGCTTTGGAAAGCTAAAGAGATAAATGGAATATATAACCTTTTTACAGCACAGAAGAAAGTCATATAATTTTATACTGTATATGATAGCGGGAGTATTACATATAAAATCATTCTCTAAGGAAGTGAGTCCTCCATGAAGCCTAGGGCTGGCAATCATAGCAATGCAGAGACCAGCTTTACTTAGGAGGTGAAGGGTGACTTCCACTTTGGATGATGTCCTGAGAATAGGTAAGTATATGTATCTTTCTTCAACAGGTTAGTTAGCAGTGGCAGCCCATCCATTAGGGGCGCCTGGGCTCCGCTTCCTCTCTCTACGCCCCCCCCTATATGATAATGGATAGATTCATGCATAGCATAGCATGAATCTGTCCATGGCCACCACGGGCACCACCTATTCAGGCGTCTGGCCCCTTTCCGGATGCCGGGTGCCTGAATTCCAGCAGCGGGGTGTTTTTTTAAAGTATCTGATTAGAGCCAGAGGCTCTAATAGGCTTCAAAATAAGGTGGACTTGTGGCGCAGAGAATTGCGCTACGAGCCCACCCAGGTGCTACAACAGCGAATGAATATACACAGTTGTAACACTGATCCTCAATCCAGCCAATCAGAAGCAGGTCTGAGACCTGTTTTCTGATTGGCCAAAAAGAGAAGATCTCCGATTGGCCACCGAGAAGGAGGGAGGAGCCATCACCCATGGAGCACAGGAGAACTGGAGAACTGCCGCCTTGAGCCCGGGAGAAGCGCTGCCTAGATAGGGTAAGTGCATTAGACCCGACTGACTGACTGACGGATGGACGGACCGGGGGGGTGTTACTGTTTGCTGCCGCCCCCCACCAAAGAAAATAACCACCGGCTGGCACTGTTAGTTAGTATAGGTGTTAGAAGGGGGTGGGGTGTTTGAGATTAGTTAGTGATATCCCGGAATTCTACTTTATTTATCTAATTATTTACTATTACCACTATTACTATTACTCCTAATGCTAAAAACACTATGGGGGTGATTTACTAAAACTGGAGAGTGCAAAATCTGGCGCAGCTCTGCATAGAAACCAATCAGATTCCAGTTTTTTTTTTACCAAAGCTTAATTGAACAAGCGGAAGTTAGAAGTTTATTGGCTGTCATGTAGAGCTGCACCAGATTTTGCTTTCTCCAGTTTTAGTAAATCAACCCCTGTGCAAATCTACAATTCAACTCATCAAGTCATTATTAGTCCGCAATTCTTACTTGTAATTAATAGAATTATGCAATCCTAGACCTGCACAAATCTATGCATCTGTAAAGAATTGTGATATTGCTAAAAATACAAAAATGCTAAGCAAAAAACAAACAAAATACTAAAATACAACCTTACACATAGGTTAGAGAGCTGCTCTTTATAAAGCTAATGAATAGCCTGAAAAATTGTAAATAATAATATAGTTATTAACTGCGCTCTCACTTCCACAAACTTGTAAACATTCTCATAAAGTGCTCAAACTCCAGTGAAATGTGTTAGAGGTAGTTAACACGAACAATATAGTTATAGTGTCCTTTAAAAATTCCAAGTGAATCCAAACAACACCACAGTAGTTCCACACCGAATGTGACCCTGAGTGTCTCCTCTTCACCAACACACAAGCACACAGCCCACTCACCGGAACTTTTTGACCCCGATTACAGGCAGTCAAAAACAGCATTAGGTATCTGGTGGTTCGCTTGCATTTATCCACTGCTTTACATATTAGGGGAACATCTAGGACCGGACCATCGGTAACAGTGCTCCTACTCTCATGGCAGAACTTGATCAAAGAGGGAGGTAAAAGAGAAGTCTCCCTTACTTACCCTCATTTATTTTAGTTTCCATGATCTTGCGGTTTTTGCTATCTAAAAGATAAAAAATGAATATGTAAACTTTCACAACACAGAAGAATATATATACCACGTATATATATATATATCATCATATAACGATTTACTAACTGTGAAAACCAACGACCACTACTCTATACTCCTACTGCTTGACCTCTCTGTGGCCTCTGATCCCTTTGGTCCCCCAAGGCTCTGTTCTTGGACCCCTTCTCTTCTCTATCTACACCTCCTCCCTTGGTCACTTGATAACCACCTACAGCTTCCAATACCACTTATACGCCAATGACACCCAAATCTATCTGTCTACTCCTCACCTCACTCCTTCAGTCTCCTCTCGCATTAATAACTTGCTAACTGACATATCAGCATGGATGTCGCACCACTTCCTTAAACTAAATCTCTCTAAAACCGAGATTAATATTCCCCCTCCCTCCGCACGTGCCCCCCCCCCATGACTTTTCCATCAAAATCAACAATGCAACCATCCTCCCCTCACGCCAGGGTACTAGGTGTAATCCTAGACTCTGACTTGTCATTTCAGCCTCAAGTCCAATCGTTGTCAAAAGTTTGTAGAATTCCCCTCCGTAACATCTCAAAAATGTGCTTCTTTTTAACAAATGAACCAACCAAGCTCCTCATTCACTCCCTTGTTATCTCTCGCCTTGACTATTGCAACTTCCCTCTTATTGGCCTGTCTCTCCATAGGCTATCCCCTCTTCAGTCTATCATGAATGCTGCTGCCAGATCTATCCACCTTACCCACTGTTCAGCGTCCGCCAACCCTCTCCTCCAATCCCTACACTGACCGCCACCCCTCTCCTCCAATCCCTACACTGACCACCACCCCTCTCCTCCAATCCCTACACTGACCACCACCCCTCTCCTCCAATCCCTACACTGACTGCCACCCCTCTCCTCCAATCCCTCCACTGACCACCACCCCTCTCCTCCAATTCCTACACTGGCTCCCAATCACCCAGCGAATTAAATTCAAAATACTAACCACAACATACAAAGCCATTCACAACTCTGCCCCGAGCTACATCACCAATCTTGTCTCCAAATATCACCCAAATCTTCCTCCTCGCTCTTCTCAAGACCTCCTACTCTCAAGCTCTCTCATCTCCTCCTTTCATGCTCGTCTCCAGGATTTCTCCAGAGCCTCTCCCATCTTCTGGAACTCGCTACCTCCACCGGTCCGGCTATCCCCTACTCTCACTACCTTCAGGCGATCCCTGAAAACTCATCTCTTCAGGAAAGTCTATCACGTCTCCAACTAATCTTTTACCACTTCCATCAGCTCATTCCCCACAGTTACAACCTTTTGTACCACCTGCCCCTCCCTATTAGATTGTAAGCTCTTCTGAGCAGGGCCTTCCTAATACTCTTGTTTTTTATTGTGTTATAATTGTATTGTCTCCCTTTTATATTGTAAAGCACTGCATAAACTATATAAATCCTGTATAATAATAAAAATAATAATAATAATAATAATAATAATATTATATACACACACACACACACACACACACACACACACACACACACACACACACACACACACACACACACACACACACACACACACACACACAGTATTTTCCAGAATATAACCTAATTCTCTAATTATAAAAAATGAGTCTTCCATAAGGTGTAGGACTGAGATATGCTGAGATATACACTATATATCTCTAAAACCACACTGAGGCATTTTTCAGGAGATTTTGGGCTAAAAATAGCACCTGTAAAGCGCCGGAAAAATGCCTCCCCTGCAGCCCCAGTGTGAGAGCCCGAGTGCTTTCACATTGGAGCGGTGCATTTGCAGAACGTTAGAAAAAGTTCTGCAAGCAGCATCTTTGGAGTGGTTTAGGAGCAGTGTATACACCACTCCTCCACCACCCCTGCCCACTGAAATGAATAAGCAGCACTGCCGAATCGCCTGCACTTTTCTTCGGCTGCTAGCGGGGGTTAAAAGTGTAAACAAGGTATGTGGCGCTACCTAACCTGAGTGAAATATCTTATGAAACAAGGGGTTAAAAGTGCCCCGCTAGCAGCCAAAAAGCGTAGCTAAACAGGGGTAATGCACCGCTAAAACTAGCTGCGCTTTACCGCTAACGCGGTAAGTGTGAAAGGGTTCTAAAAAGGGCTGTGACAGCTTCGGTGGCAGTGTGAAAGGGTTCTAAAAAGGGCTGTGACAGCTTCGGTGGCAACTAAAGCTTCCACAAATAATAATGGTAACTAATAATACAAATGATGGTTTTGGGTGGTTGGTGTAGAGATACGGCACTTGTAATATACCTTGCAGGTTCCATCTAATGCAGTCAATATGAGGAACTCTTTCTGCCAGATTTTTCAATTTAGTTACATTATAGAGAATATAATAAACATAATAAGACTGTCAAACTTTGCATTGTAACTTTATGAAGTAATATTTAGGGTAAGGAACTGCTATCATAAATTGCTTCCTGAAGAACACAAAAAGCCAGTGGGTGTTTAGATTATTATATCTACTAGTATGATTAGTAAGTTGTAGCTATAATCATAAACAAATGAATAAAGAATTTGGTGTACATGGCATATTTGACACCCAGGGCAAATCATTTCTAACACCCCCATACTTCATTAAAATGAAATAATAATAAAGACAAGAAAAGAAAAGCAGACAGTGAAAATAGTAAAGTCTTATCACATCTGTGGTCAGTAGAAATGTGCTCCCTATAGTGATGGTTGGCAGAGAAGTCCCCCCCTTTCATTGTTGATCAGTTGAAGAAGGACCCCTTTCTATTGGTGTTCATTGAAGAAGGCCCCCTTACATTGGTGGTCCAAAGAAATTGACCTCTGTATTAGTAGTCAGAGAATACTACCCCCTTATTTTGTGGTCAATGGAAGTAAAGGCTGCTTATATTGGTGGTCAGCTAAAAAGGCCACTCTTACACTGCTGGTCGGTACAAATGTGCCCCCTAGATTGGTGGTTAGTGGAGAAGGTCCCTCCTTATATTGATCAAAACGGTCTTTATGTAACAGTGGTCCGTGTAAGAAGGGCCCCTTATTTTGGTGGTCAGGGAAGAAGCCTCCCTCTACATTGGTGGTCAGTAGAAAAGTGTCCCTTAGAAGGGGCCCCTTATATTGGTGGTCATTGATAGAAGGGCACCCTCATATTGGTGATCAGTGAAGAATCCCGCCTCTTCCATTGGTGGGCGGTAGCATGTACCTTTTTTTCTTGGTGTTCAGAAGAAAAGACCCCACTACATTGGTGGTCAGTGAAAGAAGGGTTCCTGACACTGGTGCCTACCGGAAGGAGGGCCCTCTTACATTGGTGGTCCATGGAAGAAGGGCCCCCTATATTTGTGGTCAGTGAAGAAGGCCCCCTACTTCCATTGGAGTAGAGCCTCCAGCAGATTCCAGTGGAGAAGAGCCTCCTATATTGGTGGTCATTGGAAGAGGGGCACCCTTATACTGGTGGTCAGTGAATAAGGCACTCCTTACATGGACGGCCAATAGAAAAGTGTCCCTTTTACTAATGGTAAGTGGAGCAAGGGAAAACTTACATTGCTAGACAATTGAAAGAAGGTTGTTCTTTACAATAGTGATTACATTTTTGGTTAGTCAAGGAACTCCTAGCAATCTTTGGAGTAACCCTGATTGAGAAGGGCTGCTTTATTTTATTAAGATGACTGCAGGCAGACAAAAGCTTTTCCAATAGTAATGAACTGGGGGACAATCGTCTATCCTTAAATGCCTGGGTATTCTCCACTGTGTATTTTACAAGAGAAGGTGACTGGTGAAGGGTTCTGTACTTGCTATCTTATCATTAATAGAGAAAGGAAGCAAAAGCCTCACTACAGAATAGGTTTCAAGCTGGAAGACTGAAAATCACTGCGTGGGTTAAAGGTGTTTTCAGCTCTAGAAAAGCTCTTGTTGCTCCTATACTAGCTCAAATGTCTCAATACTTGCTCAAGAGTTTCATCTGGCTGCAAAATCAGGGATATGATGGAGACATTTGTGGGCGTGGCCAGCCTTATAAAGAATATATTGTGTAACATTATAGTGTACCCACCATCCTTGAGAGCTTTCTCTATCGACGTCCTTATCTGATTCTCATTGATTTCTTTAAGCGTCTTGATGACGGTTGATGCTCCACGTCTTTCAGTGTGACATCTGAAGATAAAGTCAACAATTTCCTCTATGGATTTGTTTTTAAGGTTTTCCATCTTAATGAGTCCAGCTCCACGACGAGGCTTCAGCTGACAAAGAGCCTTCTTAAAATTTGCCATCCTCTTCTCATCCAGATCTTTAAGATGTCTCGATATTATTAGTTTCTTTATTATATTTGGGCTGAGAAGTTCTGAACTCTGCCAATTACAAAAACAATAAGAATGTTCCATTTTTTTTCCTACTGGGACATAAATGATAGTATCTTTCTTATCCTGTATGCATCAATGTGACACCATAGCTCTTCTCTTGTCATGTATGTTAGGTGTAAATCTCCATATCTGTTCTAATTCTGTATGTTTGGCACTGCACAATACCACTTCTCGTTTTATTAATTAGGTTAAGTCTCAGTATCTATTCTTTTTCCTTTATGGGCAGAGACCCTGCTCTATGAAGTTGAGTCCCTAGCTAAAATTGTATGTGTTAGTTGCTAGGATATAGCCAGCCTTAACTTTTTTCTGGGAGTTCCCCTGCTATGAGGATACTTGTATGAAGGGATTGCTGCTCGGGCCTTGCATTAGTCTGGGGCATGTTCTTAAAGCTCAAGAACCAAACTGAGGCTGGAATGTGTATTTGGAAAAATGCTGGACTGGAAAAGATATTCTTGCCAAGTGTCACAGAGAAGCTAAGCAGAGCTATCGTCTAGACCTTGTGAGAAGGACTTTTTGCCCATAGACTAAAGTACCTTTGTCAGTTCACAGAGGGTCAATAAGCCAGATTTGTGGGAGAGAACGACCATGACTACTTGTACAGGGACATAGACTGGTCTGGTTGCTCCCTCGCTATTAGAATCCACATGGAGGTCAAACTGTATCTGAGCACCATAAACTGAAAATGCTATTTAATTCATGTTTAATATTCAAAGGAAACTCACCCATCCATCCATTTCTCCATGCTTTATTTTGTTGAGAAATCGCTTTGAAAAACACCCCCCCTAGCATTTCTAGCCACAGCCATCTTGACTGAGGGAACCCCCAAACCCTCTCTCCTGTATTTGAGTTCAGGAAAACTGTAAAAATGTTTAAAGTGATTGGAGTTTATTGTTGCAACAGAGGTATCGGCCCAGTACCGGGATGGTTACTAATAGGCATGTCAATAGAACCCATCATTTATCAACTGCTCCAAAGGGGTTGCTAGATATGTTCGGATGCTACACAGTACCACTTCTCTTATTCGGTGTGTTGCATGTAATTCTCAGTATGTGTTTTTATTCTTAAAGTGACTCTTTCTATAAGGTAAGTATCTAATGTCCTCCCTGAACATGTCTGAAGTCCAGCCTGGGTGAAAACCATGGCCTCCACCACAGATACAGAACAGTGAGTGAGGGTTGTCATCTTGGAGCAGGAAGTGTATTATTTTCAGGACAACCAGGTGAAAAAAAGGGAGAAAAATGTAAAAAAGTAATCTAATGCAGCCACCTCATCATTTATTCATTGGATTGCAGTTCTTTCAGCCATAGAGGCTCAGGATCACATATAGTTGTTATCTAGGGTGGTGTACATGCAAATATAACCTGCACAGGAACACAGACTTATGCCCTGTACACACGGTCGGACATTGATCGGACATTCCGACAACAAAATCCTAGGATTTTTTCCAACGGATGTTGGCTCAAACTTGTCTTGCATACACACGGTCACACAAAGTTGTCGGAAAATCCGATCGTTCTGAACGCGGTGACGTAAAACACGTACGTCGGGACTATAAACGGGGCAGTAGCCAATAGCTTTCATCTCTTTATTTATTCTGAGCATGCGTGGCACTTTGTGGTTCGGATTTGTGTACACACGATCGGAATTTCCGACAACGGATTTTGTTGTCGGAAAATTTTATATCCTGCTCTCCAACTTTGTGTGTCGGAAAATCCGATGGAAAATGTCCGATGGAGCCCACACACGGTCGGAATTTCCGACAACACGCTCCAATCGGACATTTTCCATCGGAAAATCCGACCGTTTGTACGGGGCATTACAGGAGAGAGTTGGCAAGGAAGAAACAATTGTTTACGCTATCAGTTCAGTGTGCAGGAATTGACAAAGGCACACCATTTCTGGCAGAATCAACTGCTATTTTCTGTGTTCACTGAAAATGTACTTAGCTAGAAAAAAGAAAATGAATGCAGTCATGACATCTAAGGATTGGTAAACTGCATTACCTTTTTGCCCTTGGGGTTAGGTATACTTTAAATTGCAGGTGTAAGGAATACCGTATATACTCGAGTATAAGTCGAATTTTTCAGCACATTTTTTTGTGCTGAAAGTGCCCCCCTCGACTTATACTCGAGTCAAGCACTTTTCTGCAGCAAAAAATTTCATTTTCCAAACCGAATTTGGGGCCCCGTATCTCAGGGCCACTTAGAGCTAGGTACCCCAAATTTGCTGTGCAAACCCAGTGGAACTGGTATCACAACATATCCAAAGCTGAAGTTCCTAGCACTAAGTGGCCTCGAGATACAGGGCCCCAAAATTGGGTCAGAAAATGTCATTCTCTGCTGCAGAAAAGTGCTTGACATTTGCTGAACCGACTTTGGGGCCCCATATCTCAGGGCCACTTGGTGCTACGAACCCCACATTTGGTGTGCAAACCTAGTGGAACTGGTACCATAACATATCCAAAGCTGGGGTTCATAGCCCCAGGTGGCCCTGAGATACAGGGCCCCAAAACCAGTTCGGAAAATGTCATTCTCTCCTGCAGAAAAGTGCTTGACATTTTCTGAACTGATGTTTGGGGCACTGTATCTCGGGTCCACTTGATGCTAGAAGCCCCAGCTTTGGAAATATTATGGTGCTAGTTCCACTGGGTTTGCACACCAAATTTGGGGTTCCTAGCACTAAGTGGCCCCGAGATACGGGGCCCCAAATTCGGTCAACTGTGTCCATCTGCAGCAATGTCATTTCGGGACCCTTTGGGTTCAGAGACCCCAAATTTTGGCTGCAGCTAGGGGGCATCTAGGAACCCTTAACTACTGAGTTTGAAGTTCAGGGGACCTATGGCTGCAAATGGGCACAGTGATGCTGCAAATTGGCATTGTTGACCCTCTTTTCCACTTATAGTAGCTGTGCATTTCTCACCCTCGTCTTATACTCGGGTCAATAAGTTTTTCCCATTTTTTTGTGGTTAATTAGGGCCTCGACTTATACTCCGAACGACTTATACTCGAGTATATACGGTAGATTGAATACTTACCTCCATTGAGAAGAGGGAAGCCTCCTTTCTGCTGTACAGATAGTTTCACTTGTCCTGAGCTGTTGTGTGCAGAGATTTAATTTTCTGTTTTATTGATGCTTCAAATTTCCTGCTTTCCCAGAATTATCATGGAAGTCTTGCTGTCATGTAGCCAACAGGAACAAGGAAAGATAGACATAAAGATGAAATAACAGTTTGGAAGGTGATCCATACTCTATCCCTATAGTGAAATTGCTCGTTCGCTCCACCAGGTGTATAGTAAAAAATATATAGCAAACGGGAAGAACTTCCTAAATTCACGTTGCTCAAAACCACATCATCCCCATTTCTTTCCTGACACTGTTTCCACCTAATCATAATTTTGCACAATTTTAAGGCAACAACAAAAATAGCTTTCAATGGCAAACCAAGTTTCTCCAGCACCTTAACGCAATAAAAAAGTTCATGGAAAACAAACAGCTGTACTCCTTCTAGCAACCCACCAAGCTTAGGGAACACCAACAGAACCAATAAAAGGTAAATATTTTCCCAGGCTTCTTGGCCTTCTCTTATTTCCCACTGGTGCACTGCGGAAGCACCCTGGTTCATGCACCTTATGGCCCTGACAGTAATACTTTCCCCCTAGACCCTCTTGCCATTATTAATTGCGGGTTATACAAGCCAACAGTCTTATAACCTGATGTTGACTCAAGCTCTGTTTATCTGAGATATTGCTGGGTAACTCAAATCCTTTTCGGATCTAAAGAAAGGAATTTAATTTGCCAAGTTTCATGCTTTTCTGATACCTTCAGTTTAAAGTATAACTAAAGGCAAAACTTTTTTTTTTTTTTAGTTTTGGATAGAGTGGAGAGGGATTAGAACACCTGCCAGTTTTCACTCCTGTCTGTGTCCCCCGTTAGGGAGATTCAATCTCTCTACTTGTCCTGTTTACCATTACCATTATAAGTGAAAGTACAAGAAAACCCCAAATTTTGGCTTGTCTCTCGAGTTTTGGTTATAGTTTAAGTCACAAGGAAATTTGGTGTCAAATGACCTATGCCTGCAGATATCCATTTGGTTGCTGCTATGGTTAGAGCTTTTCCCAACCAAAATTTTTTTTGAATTCTATACAGCCTTCCAGGACTCCGCGGCATGAGCTCAACTTTATTATAGAAAGATTTTGTGTTAGGCTGGGCATTGATTATGGGTCCTAGGAAGAGGTTCTAACAACCACTGATTGATCTCCTGAAAACTTACCAATAAGCTACCCCATCAATTTATAGTTCATCATACCTACTGAATGCAAATTCAGTTAGCAAGATATGGACCATCTTGAAATATAAATTGCCTTAAGTGTCTGGGGGGCCGCTGGCTCCTTTTTTTCCACCTACTCTAGTCCTGCCCACATATACTGTACATGCTTACTGGAAGCAAATCATCTTTATACATGACATCACGGGTTCCCCTGTACAACTAGACCCTCTCTATGCCTGCTGGATCCTTCTGAGTCTTTAGAATTGAACACCTTTTTGTACAAGGTATTGTTTAAAGTGGAGTTCCACCCACTTTTACAACTTTTTCAGCATCCCTCACTAAACTGTGCACTGTAAACTAATTGGATATTTTTAATTTTTTTCTCAGCACCTACTGTATATCTGCTGTATTCATTTTTTCACTTCCTTCTCTCTGGCCGTGGCTCATCGCATCATTTCCTGCTGTTTGCAATGCCTTCTGGGAAGGGGCGGCAACTTCCTCTGACACTGCCGTTGCTATGGAAACCTGACCTGAAACCTATTACACTGCTTGTGCTGCACTGAGCATGTGCGAGATCTGCAAGGATGAGATCCAGGAAGAAATACAGTCTGGCTTCAGATGCCCACACTTAAGATGGCCACAGCCTGCTGTAAGTTTATAAAATAACAAACTACAGCTATAAACTAACAAAACAGACCTTGGTTTACAGACTAACTTTACTAGAATACATTAAGCTTGTGTATTATAGGGGTGATTTTATTTAAAAAGTATAATTTCGGCCCGGAACACCACTTTAATGCCAAGAAGCTGATAGCTAAATTGTGGATCCAAGGTACCTTACAGCAATGGAAAGTGGCGATTAATAAAAACACTCCCATATAAACAACTGACCTAAGACCACAGAGATTGGCCAAAAAAATAAATAAATCTGAAAATGTGGTTAGGTGGAAGGCTGAATCAGTTTCTCAACTGGTTTTACTCTAATTATATGGACTTTGCTATATTATTTTGTTCTCATTCCTGGGAACAGTCTGTGGTTAGGGTTCTCATTTCATTTGTCTTCAGCAATGTAGCCTCCCTGGCGGTTTTCCCGAGTGTGGCTCGGGGTTAAAATTCAGTCCCATTAGCGGTAACCCCGAGCCACACTCGGGATCGCATTACAGGATCCTGGGGTGGCGTTACTTACCTTGTCCTCGGGATCCTGCGATGTCCCCCGCTTTGTCTGCGGGCTCTGTCCTCCTCTGAAGCCTCTCTGTGCCAGGCTCCGTTCCCTGCGAGCGGCGCGACGCACGGGGCGGAGCCTGGCGGCAAATTCAAAAAAAAGTAAAAATCATAACACATACAGTACAACACTTGCAGAATTGAGCGATAGTGAATTGTGGGGAAATTTATTTTATTACTATTTTTTTTTATATTTATTTTTATTTATTATATTATAATTTATGTTTTTGTGTTTCAAACTTTATCATACCCGGGATATCTACTAGACTCTTGTTTGGACAGATATAAGTGTGTTATTGTTAAGATTTACAGACCTACAATATAAAACGCCAAATTTCCATGCAAAATAATTGTACCGCTTTCAGCACCTAAAATCCGAAATAATCATACCGCCAGGGAGGTTAATAGATTGCTCATTGTCGTGTATTACTTTCCTTCTCTGTATGTTATATTGCAGAGACCTTGTCTTATCTATTCTTGTTGTGACTGAAAATGTACAACATAGATGCACATCCATTTCAATACTAATAAAATCTTTTTTTGGACTAAAAAAAATCCTTAGGCTGATTACAGGCCAGACACAACACATTCAGAATTTTAGAGACACAACTGTGGTGTTGAGCAATGTGGGTGTGATAAGCCCTCCCCCGTTTTCTGTTCTTGTGCCAAAAACTGCCATTAATTAGACTCATTGTATTACATCCATTTACAGGAAACAGATGACAATAAAGAAGCAAAATAACATTTTATTAATGTAATAGTACCCACATACCCACATAACAATCAAATACATACAAAATGTTGGGTAAAATTAAAAGAGCAAAACAAAATAAAGAAAACTATTCCAAATATACCAAAAAAAAATTCACACCTTCTATATATAAAAAAAAAAGCAAATCATGTTTAGTCTCAGCAGATTATTAAGCAAAACTGTAAATTCTCCTTTTCAGAACAAATGAAAAGGTGAACTAACACCCTATAACCTCCCCATCCCCACCCCCTCCATCCTCACTGTACTTACCTCTGTGGGTGATACAGTTTCATCATACACACAGTGCAGTGTATCAGGCCTGGAGTAGTCATGCAAATCTTCCTCTTCTTTCCCTAGGGACTGCGGGACAGATCAGAGCTGACCAATCAGAACAGGCTCATTAGTGCTCAGTGTTCAGACCCTGACAACCCTGAAGGATCATTTTTAGTGCTTTGTCCAGTGGTGGCTGGTGCTCAAAATTTTTGGGGAGGCACAAAGGAAGTGAAAAATTCTGAAAAATACTGAAACAAAGACATCAAATGCAGCCTCACTGTGCCCATCATACGCAGCCAACTGTGCCCATCATATGTAGCCAACTGTGCCCATCATATGTAGCCAACTGTGCCCAGAAAATGTAGCCAACTGTGCCCAGAAAATGTAGCCAACTGTTCCCATCATATGCAGTCAACTGTGCCCAGCAATTGCAGTCAACTGTGCCCATCATATGCAGCCGAATATGCCCAGCAAATGCAGCCACTGTGACACCCCCTGCCTGCTCGCTGTATGACTTGTGGCGGGTGACGGCGGCGCGGGTCAGAAGACGGCTCCTGTGTCCTTCGTGCATCTCTTCTTGCCTTCTGCTAGGTGGCCAATGGGATCGCCTGTGCCTTCAGCCAATCAGGTGGCAGGTATTAGACCTGTGTCTCCTGATTGGCGGACACAGTTCAGTGTTAGAAAAGCAAATATTCGTTTCACACATTTGGGCTGCGCTCCAAGTCCACCTTTTTTGAAGCCTATTAGAGTCTATGGCTCTAATCAGGTAGATTAGAGCCGCTGTAATTCAGGCGCCCGGTGTCCGAAAAAATAGCCAGACCCCTGAATAGGGGTAGCAACGCATGAATCTATCCATTCTACATAGAGGGGGTGGTGTGACAGAATGGGCAGCGCCCGTGCACCCTTAATGGATGGGCCACCCCTGGCTTTGTCAGGTTACAAAAACCGTATCCAATCATTATTGTTCCCAAGATTAACTAGCACTATGGTTGTCTATGTGCAGGGGGGAACCAGAAGTGATGTCACTTCCAGAAACAGGAACTGGAACTGATGTCACATACAGGGCCGCTGATAGAAATCATGAGGCCCCGTACAACCTACCTGATGGGGCCTCCTTCAGCCCCACCATAAACTCTACCCCTGGAACCATCCATGGCCACACCCCTAAATCATATCTAATAAATAAAGAATAAAGAAGATCGAATTTCTCCATAAATTTAGGTCAATATGTATTCTGCTACATATTTTTGGTAAAAAAATATCCAAATACGCGTATATTGATTGATTTGCAAAAAAATTATAGTGTCAAAAAATTATTGGATAGATTTATGGCATTTTTATTTGTTTAATTTTTTCTACTAGTAATGGCGGCAATCAGTGACTTATAGCGGGACTGCGATTTTGCGGCAGACAAATCGGACACTAACTGACACTTTTGATACTTTGTGGGAACCAGTGACACCAGTACAGTGATCAGTGCTAAAAAATATGCACTGTCACTGACACTGACAGGGAAGGGATTAACATCAGGGGCAATCAAAGGGTTAAATATACGCCTAACAAATGTTTTCTTACAGTGTGGGAGGTGCTTTTACTAATGGAAGGCATAGATCCCTGTAGGAACACAGGATCAATGTCTTCCATACTGAGAGAACGGCAATCTGCCTTGTTTACATAGGCAGACCGCTGTTCTGCCTGTGTACAGAATTATTGGCGGGTACAGACGGACATCGAGTCCACCGGATCCGCTGATCGGATTCGATACCCTGAAATGCAGGATCAAGTTAATATCCACGATCCTGCACAGCGCGACCACCTTGTAGCAATAAATCTTCTATGGGGCGGTCGACAACTGGTATAAGGGACATGTGCTCCAGTGGTAACTTAGGTAGGAGGTTCTTGAGAAAGGGGGTTCTTATATCCCCAAAACATTGGATTTTCCTCCTCCTCTCTTTTTTCACCAGGGTCTGGCTCAGCTATTCTTTGCATTACTCTATTCTGGGTACTAAAATTAACAAACATGGTATACTATTTAAAATAACAAACATGTTATACTTACCTGCTCTGTGTAATGGTTTTGCACAGAGCAGCCCGGATCCTCTTCTTCTGGGGTCCCCCACTGGCACTCCAGGCTCCCCCTCTTCAGCAAGTGCACCTGGGCTTGCTCGCTCCCAAGCTGCCTTGTCTGCGTCTATTGCCCCCCCCCCCCCCGTTTGCTCGGCACAGCATTTGATTGGCTCCCATTGTTATCAATTCACCCAAGGAATAGGGAGAATGCGGCGAGAGACACTGCTCTCATGCACATCGCTGGATCGGATCAGACTTTGCAGCACAGAACGTTTTTCACCTTAATGCATAGAATGGCTTTAGAACCACTTTAGGCCTAAAAGTAAGCTGGGAGAGGGAGTATTTAATTTGCTCTTGTTGTTTGGAAGGTACAGGGGGCATTCGACTTTTCTTAGGTCTTTGGGGATGCTTGGGATTTGAAGGAGACCTGTCAGTCCAAAAAATCCTACAATGCTGAAAAATAGAGCAAAACTGTGCTGTGCATTAAGGGAAATTGTCCCCTTAGGGATTCCATTAGCCCTGTCTGGGAAGGTATGTATCTGAATTGATGCCAAATTCCCACGTGAGTTCAGGTGGCCATCTTAACGATGGAGTCTTTATAAAGGGGATCCCACATAATTTGAGCAAGTGGTGGGTTAGGGAGGGGAACCTGCTGCTTAGCGCAGAGAAAGGTTCCTGGTGAGTAGAGACATAGTAAGGGACACTGGGGTCAAATCACTAACAGTTAAATAACGGTAAATAAATTGCAGTAAAATAATCCATGCGGTAAATCAGTTGTGAAAGTTCAATTCAATAAAGGATTTAGCGTTAAATAACTAATGCGGCATTTTTTTTATTGTGCAGCAACTACCACATTTTCTCATGCGGTAATTTATCGCACGTCAGTGGTTAAGGGTTGTTTAAGGTTATTTCCTTATAATATTTTATATTTTAATATTTTACTTTTTAACATGTTTTTTATTTTTCTTTTGAAAAAAAAAACATTTTTAATCTAACATTTTTTACAGTACTCTGTATTTCAAGGCATTGAAATGTGAACTAACTTCTTAAAATGTATGTCTCCTGATGCTTGGTAATCCAAGCTCCTTTACTAAATCCATCATGCCATACATTCATAAAAATTTGTTTTTTTTTTGTAAATGTTTGGCCTACTAGAGTTGTTGAAAGTGCTCTTTTCTATGTTTTTGGCCCAGTTTTGTGCTGCTGCCTATGTTTATAGTGTGATAACTAACAAAAACTGGACTATATTTTTTTTATAATTAAAAAATAACATATATATATATTTATTTTTCATGTGCCTATCCAAGTTTAACTTGTACATAGAATTCCTCCTCCATCTATAATGACACTGTGACAATGATTTATTAGAAGTTGAGAATGTTTGTTTTGTGATGCAAATGTTCACTTTGGTTCGTTGATACAGTAAAGATGTGTTCACTTTGGTTAGTGGATATGATGAAGAAGTGTTCTCGTTGGTTGGTGGATATGGTGAAGATGTGTTTACTTTGGTCAGTGAATATGGTGAAGATGTGTTTACTTTGGTTAGTGGATATGATGAAGAAGTGTTCTCGTTGGTTGGCGGATATGGTGAAGATGTGTTTACTTTGGTTAGTGGATATGAAGATGTGTTTGCTTTGGTTAGTTGATATGGTGAAGATGCATTAACTTTGTATAGTAAATATGGTGAAGATGTGGTCACGTTCGTTAGGGGATATGGCGAAAATGTGTTCACTTATGGTTAGTGGATATGGTGAAGATATGTTCACTTATGGTTAGTGGATATGGTGAATATGTGTTCACGTTGGTTGGTGGATATGGCGAAGATGTGTTCACTTATGGTTAGTGGATATGGTGAATATGTGTTCATGTTGGTTGATGGATATGGCGAAGATGTGTTCACTTATGGTTGGTGGATATGGTGAAGATGTGTTCACTTTTGTTAGTGGATATGAAGATGTGTTCACTTATGGTTAGTGGATATGGTGAAGATGTGTTTACATTGGTTGGTGGATATGGTGAAGATGCGTTCACTTTGGTTAATGGATATGGTGAAGATGTGTTCAATTAGGTTATGGTGAAGATGTATTCACTTTCGTTGTTGGATACGGTGAAGATGTGTTCCACTTTGGTTGGTGGATATGGTGAAGTTGTGTTCACTTTGGTTAGTGGGTATGAAGATGTGTTTACTTTGGTTAGTTAATATGGCGAAGATGTGTTCACTTATGTTTAGTGGATATGGTGAAGATGTGTTCACGTTGGTTGGTGGATATGGTGAAGATGTGTTCACTTTGGTTGTTGGATACGGTGAAGATGTATTAGTAGATACCATATCTACTAACCATTAGAAGATGGTTAGTAGATATGAAGATGTGTTTACTTCAGATAGTGGATATGGTGAAGATGTGTTCACCTATGGTTAGTGGATATGATGAAGATGTGTTTAATTTGGTTGGTGGATACGGTGAAGATGTGTTCACTTTGGTTGTTGGATATGGTGAAGTTGTGTTCACTTTGGTTAGTAGATATGAAGATGTGTTTACTTTGGTTAGTGGATATGGTGAAGATGTCTTCACTTATGGTTAGTGGATATGGTGAAGATGTGTTCACGTTGGTTGGTGGATATGGTGAAGATGTGTTCACTTTGGTTGGTGGATATGGTGAAGATGTGTTCAATTAGATTATGGTGAAGATCTATTCACTTTGGTTGTTGGATACGGTGAAGTTGTGTTCACTTTGGTTAGTAGATATGAAGATATGTTTACTTTGGTTAGTGGTTATGGTGAAGATGTGTGCAATTTGGTTAGTAGATACAAAGCCGTGTTCACTTTGGTTGGAGGATATGGTGAAGTTGTGTTCACTTTGGTTAGTAGATATGAAGATATGTTCACTTTGGTTGGTGAATATGGTGAAGATGTGTTCACTTTGCAATATCCAGTCATGTGCAAAGGAAATGATATAAAAAAATAGTTTTGCTACCACACAACTGTGTGATAGGAAAGCAGCTTCAGCATAATTACTATAAGAAGTGAACATTGACTGAAGGTAAAGGAAGTATTTCCTGAGACAACAATACAGATGAAACAGAAAACAGTCTTCCCATAAGATTATATGTACATTTATGGTCATTTAAAGCTGAATTCCAGATATGGACTTTTTTTTAACCATAAGTCTTTCTATCAAGAATTTTTAGAAGAAGCCACACAAAAACATGTCAGTATGACAAAGGATTTGTAAAAGTAGGAATGACTTATTATAAAGTACATACAAGTACAAACAAATTTACAAACAAATGTTGTCTATGTGCAGTACAATGGCATAAAACATCCAAGTGTATATGAAAGGGTTTTCACAATCTCATCAGTACAGTGCACTGCCCATAGAGTTTAAAAGCTTACCGTTAGTATCAAAATCAGGGCAGACAAATGAAAAGAACAAGAAAAAGATAGCGAAAAAAAAGAATGGCTTATATTACATAGTTACATTGATCCAGCTTGGCACATGGTAAGTATGTACTATACCTTATATCTGGTGGGCCTCTGGGGTAGCTGGACATCATTATAGTAGTCGGCACTAATAAAGTCATAGTTTCAGGCTTCTGGGTCCTGCAATGCCATTCACAGAATGTCTTGAATGTTTTCAATGAATACAAGGCATTCTCTGATTAGACAAAGCTGAGATTGTGACATCACACCTCTCCTCTCCACCCCATTTAACCAGAGAATGCCTTGTATCCATTGAAAAAATAGAGGTAGGTCTGTTCTGTGAATGGTGGAGGTGCCAAGCAGGTGACCTCCTGTGGTTAGTCTGCTGAAGCGAAGCCAGTAGTGCCAACTACTACAGTGATTACCACCTTCCATGGGTATGGCATACGCATGCTTACATTATGAAAAGCTGGCCAATATAAGTATGCAGTACAACATCTATACCTGGGGTTCAGCATTAAGCATGTTTCCCTGGAAGAGATTGCCTTGTATAGACATCCAAAAGCCCTGAGAGTGCTGTTGAGTTTCGCCATCTTGGATGGGATGTCAACAGCCCCAGCAGACTAAGAGCTCTCACTAAAGTAGTATTCTTCACTCATCGCCTGGCTGATACATCAAAGGTTCTGTAGGGAGGTGACGGGAGGGGTGGAGGAGATGGACCAACACAACCTGTAATTAGACACAAGCAGTAGAGGAGAGGGCTATGATGTGCAAAGAGGGAGGGGTCAGGAAAAGTAGTCAGCAAATTTGGAGGCACATTGCAAATCAATAACCCGGGGCAGAATTACCACCATAGCGGCGCATGCGGGCGCTATGGGGCCCGCAGCCGAGTGGGGCCCAGTGAGGATGAGAGCACAGGGGAAGAGAGAGGAGAGGAAGAGGCGAGCTGTCCGTATCAGCAGAGAGCTGAATTGCCCGATGTAATAGCTTTCATTAGAACTTCCAGTGATCCCGGGGCTCACGTCACATAGCTCCACCTCTTGGCCCGGCGCCTTTGATAGACAGAACGCCGATCCAATGCGGGACATGTGACGTCATCAAAGGTGTCAGGCCAAGAGGTGGGGCTATGTGACGATGAGCGCCGGGAAGACGGGAAATTCAAATTAAAGCTATTACAGCGGGCAATCTTGCTCTCTGCTGATCCGGGTGGCTTGCCTCTTCCTCTGCATAGGTGAGGCTGTATGGGGCACAGGCAGACCAGGCTGTATTTCGCACAGGTCACGCTGTATGGGGCACAGGTCACGTTGTATGGGGCACAGGTCACGCTGCAGGAGGCACAGGTCACGCTGCATGGGGCACAGGTCACGCTGCATGGGGCACAGGTCACGCTGCATGGGGCACAGCTCACGCTGCATGGGGCACAGGTCACGTTGCATGGGGCACAGGTCACGCTGCATGGGGCACAGGTCACGCTGCATGGGGCACAGGTCACGCTGCATGGGGCAAAGGTCACGCTGCATGGGGCACAGGTCACATTGCATGGGGCACAGGTCACGCTGCATGGGGCACAGGTCACCTTGCATGGGGCACAGGTCACGCTGCATGGGGCAAAGGTCACGCTGCATGGGGCACAGGTCACATTGCATGGGGCACAGGTCACGCTGCATGGGGCACAGGTCACGTTGCATGAGGCACAGGTCACGCTGCATGGGGCACAGGTCATGTTGCATGGGGCACAGGTCACGTTGCATGGGGCACAGGTCACGCTGCATAGGGCAAAGGTCACGCTGCATGGGGCACAGGTCACATTGCATGGGGCACAGGTCACGCTGCATGGGGCACAGGTCGCGTTGCATGAGGCACAGGTCACATTGCATGGGGCACAGGTCACGCTGCATGGGGCACAGGTCATGTTGCATGGGGCACAGGTCACGCTGCATGGGGCACAGGTCACGCTGCATGGGGCACAGGTCACGTTGCATGGGGCACAGGTCACGCTGTATGGGGCACAGGTCACGCTGCATTGTGCACAGGTCACGCTGTATGGGGCACAGGTCATGCTGCATTGACACTAAGGCAGCTGTGGGGGGGCTGTTTGCAGGGGGGGCCCCATACAACATTTATGCTATGGGGCCCTGCTATTTCTAGTTATGCCCCTGTCAATAACCATTGTTTATGGAAAGAAAGAAAAAAAAAGCACACACAAAGAAAGCATTTTCAATATTTGCTTCTTCTGTTCTTCTGCAGTTTTGGATGGAGTAGGGACTAGTTAAGACCCCTGTCACTAAATATTTTCTATCTGTATCCCTTTATATTCTGTTCCAGGGACCCCCCACAGGAAGTAAGAGAAGGTCCCTCCCATGAGGTATCCCCTCTTAGACTGTTGTCACCAGAACATGTTTAGTTATTGGAGATTTCCCCTCACCTCTTCTTCTGGAGACAACTCAGACATCGTGTATCTCATCCACAATGGTCACCAAGACAAATAGAGAAGGGGGGTCTCTCCAGTGAGGATACAATCAGTAAAACCTTCAATCCTTCTACTCTGTCGAAAAAAAAATATTTTTGTCTTTTCATACATTTTAAATTCTAGTTATGGAAAGCAGACTGTGTACTAACCTTCCTCTGAGAGCGGCTTCTGTACAATTACTTTCACTTCTCATACAAGGAGTGTATAATTACTCTGTTGATAGTTTCGATTTCCTGCTCATCCCCGCAGGACTTAAAACTCTGTTGTAGAGCAGCCAAAACGAGCGCAGACGGAACGAGTCATGATTGTGCAATCACCTATATTCAGTAATGTGGGTTCTAAACTTCCATGTATTACTGTATGGGCCACTGATAATAATATAAAAGGAGATATAAACACAGTAATTAACCACTTGACCTCTCGAAGGTTTACCCCTCCCTTCAGGACCAGGCCATTTTTGTGCGATACGGCACTGCGTAACTTTAACTGACAATTGCGCGGTCGTGCGACGCTGTACACTAATAAACTTTATGTCATTTTTTTCTCCCACAAAGAGCTTTTTTTTGGTAGTAGTTGATCACCTCTGCGATTTCAATTTTTTTTGTGCTATAAACAAAAAAAGTCTGACAATTTTGAAAAAAGAAATATTTTTTTACTTTCTGCCGTAAAACACATCCAATCATTTTTTTTTTTTTTAATCTTCATAAATTTAGGCCAATATGTATTCTGCTATATTTTTTGGTAGAAAAAATCCCAATAAGCGTATATTGATCGGTTTGCCCGAACATTAAAGCGTCTACAAACTATGATATATATTTATGGATTTTATTATTTTTTTTTAATACTAGTAATGGCGGGAATCAGCGACATTCAGCAGGATAACTTTTGACATTTTGTGGGAACCAGTGACACTAATACGGTGATCAGTGCTAAAAATAGGCACTGTCACTGGCTGGGAAGGGGTGAAACATCTAGGGTAATCAAAGGGTTAAATATGTGCCTACCCTGTGTTTAGGTATACTGTGTTAGGTGCTTTTACTAAGAGAAGAGATGGATTTTTTCCCCTGCTTTGCATATAAAACAAAATCCATCCCTTCCACCTCAATCAGAACGGAGATCTGCCTTGTTTACAGGTCTTCGTTCCGTGTGTCTTACATTTTGATTTTTACCAGATTGAGTAATCACAGCAGAAGCGGCTTGCCGGCAGCGCATGCACGCCCCCTGCAGGCAGAGGTGCAGAATCACATACTGTATATATATTTATTTATGATCTTGTGCAGGAGAACCACCCGGGGCGCAGGGCAAGTGATTAAATGGCATTTCATTTGCTAAAACACTGTGTATCAAAAACAAGTGTACATTTTTTTTAATAAATGGAAATATAACTAAAGTCAAAACTTTTTTTTAGTTTTGGATACGGTAGAGAAGGATTAGAACCCCTGTCAGTTTTTATTGCTGTCTGTGCCCCCGTTGGGGGGGGGGGGGATTCCCCCTCTCTATTGTCCTGTTTACTGTTATCATTGAAAGTGAAAGTAAAAGAAAATACCACATTTTTGGGTTGACCCCAGAAAAGTAATAGAGGGGAAATCTTCCAGTGGGGACACGAGTTCTGGTGACCTGGGGGGGTCCCCAAGGGATTCCCATCATTTGAAGGGATTTCCTCTCACTTCCTGTTTTGCTTGGCAAGGGCGGAGAAAGGGAGAAAAAAATCTTAAAGGGGATATAACCATCTCTTACTCTATACAAAATGAAAAAAAAAAAGGTTTGCCTATAGTTTTACTTTGAATTATTGTTTTCACATTTGTTCACTCTTTGTTGCTGATCTCCTGCATCCTTTTTGCAGCCACTTCCTGTTTACATGTCTTTGGTTTCTAAGAAATAAGTCTCTTGGCTGATGCTTCTGGTAAAGACGATCGGTCACTATTTTTATATGCTCACAGATTATAGTCTAGTTTATATTTATTTATATTTATTTTATTTTATATTTATTTTATATTTATATTTATATATTTATATTTATATATTTATATTTAGTTTATATTTATTTATATATTTTTTTATATTTAGAGTATAGTTTATTCCACCTGAGCTGGTCATGAAATACCTTGTTTATAGCAGGCCATAGATGACATGGGTGGAAGGAAACAAAATCGCAACACAGTATTGATGGGGAAATGTCTCCCATGGAGCTATTGTGTTCTGCCAGCAGGGGGCCTGACTGACCGACAGAGCACAATGATTACTGCTAGTGGCTATAGTCCTTATACACCTGATCACAGTGCCTCTAATACACCTGATCACAGTGCCTCTAATTCACCCGATCACAGTGCCCCTAATACACCTGATCACAGTGCCCCAATACACCTGATCACAGTGCCTCTAATACACCTGATCACAGTGCCCCAATACACCTGATCACAGTGCCCCAATACACCTGATCACAGTGCCCCAATACACCTGATCACAGTGCCTCTAATACACCTGATCACAGTGCCCCAATACACCTGATCACAGTGCCTCTAATACACCTGATCACAGTGCTTCTAATACACCTGATCACAGTGCCTCTAATACACCTGATCACAGTGCCTCTAATACACCTGATCACAGTGCCTCTAATACACCTGATCACAGTGCTTCTAATACACCTGATCACAGTGCTTCTAATATACCTGATCACAGTACCTCTAATATACCTGATCACAGTACCTCTAATATACCTGATCACAGTACCTCTAATATACCTGATCACAGTGCCTCTAATATACCTGATCACAGTACCTCTAATATACCTGATCACAGTGCCTCTAATACACCTGATCACAGTGCCTCTAATACACCTGATCACAGTGCCTCTAATACACCTGATCACAGTGCCTCTAATATACCTGATCACAGTGCCTCTAATACACCTGATCACAGTGCTTCTAATACACCTGATCACAGTGCCTCTAATACACCTGATCACAGTGCTTCTAATACACCTGATCACAGTGCTTCTAATACACCTGATCACAGTACCTCTAATACACCTGATCACAGTACCTCTAATACACCTGATCACAGTGCCTTTAATACACCTGATCACAGTACCTCTAATATACCTGATCACAGTGCCTCTAATACACCTGATCACAGTACCTCTAATACACCTGATCACAGTGCTTCTAATACACCTGATCACAGTGCCTCTAATATACCTGATCACAGTGCCCCTAATACACCCGATCACAGTGCTTCTAATATACCTGATCACAGTGCCTCTAATACACCTGATCACAGTGCTTCTAATACACCTGATCACAGTACCTCTAATACACCTGATCACAGTGCTTCTAATACACCTGATCACAGTACCTCTAATATACCTGATCACAGTACCTCTAATACACCTGATCACAGTACATCTAATACACCTGATCACAGTACCTCTAATACACTTGATCACAGTACCTCTAATACACTTGATCACAGTGCCTCTAATACACCTGATCACAGTACCTCTAATACACCTGATCACAGTACCTCTAATACACCTGATCACAGTACCTCTAATACACCTGATCACAGTGCCCCTAATACACCTGATCACAGTGCTTCTAATATACCTGATCACAGTACCTCTAATACACCTGATCACAGTGCCCCTAATACACCTGATCACAGTGCCTCTAATATACCTGATCACAGTGCCCCAATACACCTGATCACAGTACATCTAATATACCTGATCACAGTCCCTCTAATACACCTGATCACAGTGCCTCTAATACACCTGATCACAGTACCTCTAATACACTTGATCACAGTACATCTAATACACCTGATCACAGTACCTCTAATACACCTGATCACAGTACCTCTAATACACCTGATCACGGTACCTCTAATATACCTGATCACAGTGCCTCTAATACACCTGATCACAGTACCTCTAATACACCTGATCACAGTGCCTCTAATACACCTGATCACAGTACCTCTAATATACCTGATCACAGTACCTCTAATACACCTGATCACAGTGCCTCTAATACACCTGATCACAGTACCTCTAATACACCTGATCACAGTGCCTCTAATATACCTGATCACAGTGCCTCCAATACACCTGATCACAGTGCCTCTAATATACCCGATCACAGTACCTCTAATACACCTGATCAAAGTACCTCTAATATACCTGATCACAGTACCTCTAATACACTTGATCACAGTACATCTAATATACCTGATCACAGTGCCTCTAATACACCTGATCACAGTGCCTCTAATATACCTGATCACAGTGCCTCTAATATACCTGATCACAGTGCCTCTAATACACCTGATCACAGTACCTCTAATACACCTGATCACAGTACCTCTAATATACCTGATCACAGTACCTCTAATACACCTGATCACAGTACCTCTAATATACCTGATCACAGTACCTCTAATACACCTGATCACAGTACCTCTAATATACCTGATCACAGTGCCCTAATACACCTGATCACAGTGCTTCTAATACACCTGATCACAGTGCCTCCAATACACCTGATCACAGTGCCTCTAATATACCTGATCACAGTACCTCTAATACACCTGATCAAAGTACCTCTAATATACCTGATCACAGTACCTCTAATACACTTGATCACAGTACATCTAATATACCTGATCACAGTGCCTCTAATACACCTGATCACAGTGCCTCTAATATACCCGATCACAGTGCCTCTAATACACCTGATCACATTGCCTCTAATACACCTGATCACCGTACCTCTAATATACCTGATCACAGTACCTCTAATACACCTGATCACAGTGCTTCTAATACACCTGATCACAGTACCTCTAATATACCTGATCACAGTGCCCCAATACACCTGATCACAGTGCCTCCAATACACTTGATCACAGTGCCTCTAATACACCTGATCACAGTGCCTCTAATACACCTGATCACAGTGCCTCTAATACACCTGATCACAGTGCTTCTAATACACCTGATCACAGTGCCTCCAATACACCTGATCACAGTGCCTCTAATACACCTGATCACAGTGCCTCTAATACACCTGATCACAGTGCCTCTAATACACCTGATCACAGTGCCTCTAATACACCTGATCTTAGAATATGTGGCAATCTGAACTTGGTCGCGGACCCACACCTAAATTTTTCCCGCTGGGAGCTTGCTCCTTTTACTTGCACCCTCTCCTGCTCACTCAGGATATCTATGATGCTTGGAGCTGCCTTCATGCGTCTGAGGACTACACATACTATTTGCCCAGTAATAACTATTATTTATGCATTGTTTTTTTTTCTAGTTAAGTGGCTCCTGCAAAAAGTAATTTCCTCTGAAATCGCAGACATAACATGGTGGGACCACACCACGGTATCCCTTGGGATCTCAAAGGAAAACTCATGGCTCCGTGCCAGTATAAGGTGATGCAATAACAAAATCCTCAGGGAACCAACTTCCAACTGTGTACTCCGTCAGCATCTCCAATAATTTTTCCACCTTCTCAGTCAGTCATCAGTACTATAGAAGGGACTGGTTGCTCTTAAATGAGGAGGGTGCAGATCTGCTGGGAGTAAAGATGGCCAAAAAGTTAGAGGGTTTTTTAAACTAGGCGACGGGGGAGAGGGTCCAGAGGTAGAGATAGTCAGTGCAGAACATAGTCCAGAGGGTAGTATTGGGGGCATTAGTGGTAGGTTGACTAAAGCACATAAATCCATGGTAAATATAGTAACAAGTCCCAGTTGCAATCTCAGAACACCCAATAAGAGGATAGTATGCGACCGGTCTAACCTACGTGGCATGTTCACCAATGCCAGGAGCCTGGCGGACAAGATTGGTGAACTAGAGATACTGTTGTACAAGGAGGATTTGGATTTTGTGGGAAATTCAGAGACCTGGTTCAACAGCTCTCATGATTGGCTGGCAACCATTCCAGGGTATACCCTTTATCGCAGGAATAGAGAGGGTAAAAAAGGTGGAGGGGTATGTCTATATATCAAGAATAATGTACAAGTAAATGTGAAAGATGACATCACTAAGGGAGCTAAGGAGGAGGTGGAATCCTTATGGGTAGAGCTCTAAAGGGATGAAGCTAAGGGGAAAATAATACTGGGAGTGTGCTATAAGCCACCTAACCTGAGGAAGGAGGGGGAGACAGATCTCCTATCACAAGTTGGATTAGCAGCAATGATGGGAAGTGTTATAATAATGGGGGATTTTAATTATTCAGACATGGACTGGGCGGAGGGAACCACGCATCCGTCTAAGGCTCGCCAGTTTCCAAATGTCTTGCAGGACAATTTCATGGGTCAGATAGTAGACGCACCAACTAGAAATAAAGCGCTACTAGATTTACTGATTACCAACAATACAGACCTGATCACGGATGTGGAAATACGGGGCAATTTAGGAAACAGCGATCACAGGTCAATTGGCTTCAGTATCAATCACACAAATAGAATCAACTTCCCTAAACTATGAACCTTGCTAGAAGGCATAAATTGGGATAAAATTTTAAGGAACAAAGAACATGGAGGAGAGATGGGTTCACTTTAAGAGCATATTAAATAAGGGCATTAGCCAGTGCTTCCCATTGGGTAATAAATTTAAAAGAGGGAACAAAAGTCTTAGATGGCTTAACTCCAATGTAAAAATGCACATAAAAGCAAAAGAGAAGGCCTTCAAAAAATACAAGGTTGAGGTATCATCATCAGCATGCAGACATTATAAAGAATGCAACAAGAAATGTAAGGGTGCAATTAGGGCGGCTAAGATAGAACATGAAAGACACATAGCAGCGGAGAGCAAAAAAGAAATCCCAAAAAATTCTTTAAGTATGTAAACTGTAAAAAAGAGAGGACAGACCATATTCGCCCCATAAAGAATGAGGAAGGACATCTGGTTACAAAGGCAGGGGAGATGGCGAAGGTATTGAATTTATTCTTCTCCTCAGTCTTCACAAGGAAATCGGGGGGCTTCACTAACCAAAACTGCAGTGTTTATCCACGTGACACATCACAGGATACACCCTGATGGCTAACAGAGGACAGAATTAGAATTAGACTTGGGAAACTTAACATTAATAAGTCACCGGGACCAGATGGCTTGCACCCGAGGGTACTTAGGGAACTCAGTCAAGCAATTGCCAGACCATTGTTCCTAATTTTTACTGACAGTCTACTGACTGGAATGGTACTAGCGGATTGGAGAAAAGCCAATGTAGCACCAATATTTAAAAAGGGCCCAAAATACATCCCTGGGAATTACAGACCAGTTAGCCTAACATCAATTGTATGCAAGCTCTTGGAGGGGATGATAAGGGACTATATACAAGTAATAAAAGAGAGATGGTTGGACTATGTTTAGGGAAGCAACTCGATCAATTTTTCCATCCCTAATTGTAGAATAACTTATGTGAAAAAGGAGAGGAGGGGGGGAGGGGGAAAGGAGATGAGGAAATAGGGATGGGGAGGGGGAGAGAAGGAAGGGAAGGGCTGGGTAGGTGGGATTTTTAAGGAAAGGGGGCTGAGTTGCGTAGATGAGAATCAGACCAATTGGATAAAATTTAACAATGTTTATTGAAATATAGTAAAAAATATTATTGGCAATACAAATATGAACATGTAATCATCCAGTAGTGAAATCCAAAATTCGTGCGTGACTAGAGCCAACATGTTTCGCAAAAGAAATTTCGCTTCATCAGGGCTAGACACGATAATTGATTCATTTACACTGTGTAAATAATAAACAGTCTCAGATTATACAGTAGTTATACATAACATCAAATCCTAACAGACATCAATTGTTACAAATAATAGCTCACCTACTATTACAAAAGGATAAGATTAAAACCACCATTCATTAGACACCAGCCGCTGGACCAACCAATACGGACTGTCTCTGGGTGCCAGATCCCAGGCAGACAATGCCAGTAGGAGGCCTGGACCACACATTCAGGGTACTATATGCAGGTAACCCGTGCTGAAATAGAAATGGTAAACCCATAAATCACACTAGTTAGGGTCAATAGTAAGCAAAGCTACAATGACCATGAATGGTCAGATACATAGCGACACTTTCTAATATATGGCGCCCACTAGGGTATATTATGCATAAGGTATAGTGCTCGTAATGCAAGGACCCTGTAGATTCACCCCTTAAAAAATATATATATATGTATGTACATAACAGGGGACCCCCCGGTACAGAGCATGGCCGCATATCAGAGTATGAGAAACCGGTACATCCAAAATACTAGGACTTACCCTTCAGTGTAGGGATATAGAAGAAAAGGGGGGCCCGCAAAGACAGCTCCTAATTGAAGGATCGGGCGCCCGCCCGTTTACGATGGATGGCCGCAAGATGCGTCTGACAGACAGCATCGGTGCCTCCATCTTTAAAATGCTGTGGTCCCACCGGAAGCAATCAGGTCAAAGTTGACCTCCGGCATTGCTTCCGGTCCGGACGTCCCTGTCAGGATGCGCGCGCATCAGGAGAGCGGACGCAGCCGCGTCCCACCCCCAGTGATGCGCGCGCATTGCCCATATTACGCCAGTGGCGTGATGGGCAGCTGGGGGCGGAAAGGAAGGGGAGCTCCACCCCCTAGGCAGGGACATCCGAGTCCCCCTACTACAAAAAGCAACCGTTACCAGCCAGCAGCGGAGGTAGTCCCAGGAATAGTGCAGGAAAAAATATGCATAAATAGGTCCAACACGGACACGGACTATATACAAGATTTTAGTAATAAAAACGGTATCATTAGCAGTAATCAGCATGGATTTATGAAGAATCGTTCTTGCCAAACCAATCTATTAACCTTCTATGAGGAGGTGAGTTGCCATCTAGATAAAGGAAGGCCCATAGACGTGGTGTATCTGGATTTTGCAAAAGCATTTGACACAGTTCCCCATAAATATTTAATGTACAAATTAAGGTCCGTTGGCATGGACCATAGGGTGAGTACATGAAATGAAAACTGGCTACAAGGGCAAGTTCAGAGGGTGGTGATAAATGGTAAGTACTTGGAATGGTCAGGGGTGGGTAGTGGAGTCCCCCAGAGTTCTGTGCTGGGACCAATCCTATTTAATTTATTCATAAACGACCTGGAGGATAGGGTAAACAGTTCAATCCCTGTATTTGTGGACGATATTAAGCTAAGCAGGGCAATAACTTCTCTGCAGGATGTAGAAATCTTGCAAGAAGATCTGAACAAATTAATGGGGTGGGCAACTACATGGCAAATGAGGTTCAATGTAGAAAAATGTAAAATAATGCATTTGGGTGGCAAAAATATGAATGCAATCTATACACTAGGGCAGTGGTCATCAACCCTGTCCTCAGGGCCCACTAACAGGCCAGGTTTTATGTATTACCCTGGGGAGATGCAGACTAGAATACTACAATCACTGAGCAGCAAATGATATCACCTGTGATGTATTTCAGTTATCTTGGAAACCTGGCCTGTTAGTGGGCCCTGAGGACAGGGTTGATGACCACTGCACTAAGGGGAGAACCTCTGGGAGAATCTAGGATGGAAAAGGACCTGGGGGTCCTAGTAGATGATAGGCTCAGGAATGGCATGCAATGCCATGCTGCTGCTAACAAAGCAAACAGAATATTGTCATTCATTAAAAAAGGGATTAACTCCAGGGATAAAGCACTAATTCCCCCACTCTACAAGACTCTGGTCTGGCCGCACCTGGAGTATACTGTCCATTTCTGGGCACCAGTCCACAGGAAGGATGTACTGGAAATGGAGTACAAAGAAGGGCACCAAAGCTAATAAAGGGTCCTGAGGATATTAGTTATGAGGAAAGGTTGCAAGCACTGAACTTATTCTCTCTGGAGAAGAGACGCTTGAGAGGGGATATGATTTCAATTTACAATTACCGTACTGGTGACCCCACAATAGAGATAAAACTTTTTCGTGGAAGGGAGTTTAACAAGACACGTGACTCATTAAAATTTGAAGAAAAGAGGTTTAACCTTAAACTACGTAGAGGGTTCTTTACTGTAAGAGCGGCAAGGATGTGGAATTCCCTTCCACAGACGGTGGTCTCAGTGAGGGGCAGAGATAGTTTCAAAAAACTGTTAGATAAACACCTGAATGACCACAACATACAGGGATATACAATGTAATACAGACATATAATCACACACATAGGTTGGACTTGATGGACTTGTGTCTTTTTTCAACCTCACCTACTATTTAACTATGTAATCTCAACCCCACATCTGACATTGATGCTTTTATTGCATGGAATGCCCATAAGGCGTACATGGGGGACATTTTAATTCAATTGGGCGCTCAGGAAAAGAAGTGTATTTAGCACCCTCTACCAATTTTTTACTAGGGAGACTGTCAGCACAGGTAAATTTAGGCAGGCCTATGCTTTAAGCTAGGCATGTCTGTTTTGATCTGGGGGGAAGGGAGTGGTTAGTGTAGCAGTGGGTGTGACCATCTGTGCTCTAGTTCTGAGGCGCCTCCCCTGCTTCCAGGGAGAATGTTCTGGAAGAGGGGCAGGGCCTGGAACTGGAGTGGCAGCTCATGTGGGAGCCCTGACCAATCCCCAACTGGTATTGGCAGGGGGCGGGCTTCTTATATAAGCTGAGGTAACATGCCACTGGATGGAGTTGTCGGCCGGGTGAAGTGGAGGAGGGGGGGTGCGCCGATCGCAGGAGGAGGCCCAGGGATAACTGTGAAGGAACTTTGCCTTTACATGGTCATCGGCAAAGTCCTCATCATTACACGGTCATTGATAAGGAACTAATGGAGCAGAGGGGCAGGTGAAGTTGTCGGAACGTACGGTCTGGTTAAGTTCTCCATCAAGGACTCAGGGCAGAGAAAGGTCGGTGGGTGTACCACAGTGGAGGGCTGGATGTGCCAGGAAGCCTGTGAGGGAACTTCACTTTTACACGGTAATTAGTGAAGTCCTCATCATTACACTGTCATTGATGGGGAGTCCTGGATCAGAGGAGAGACTTGGGGAGTAGTGTCAAATCGATGTGGCCTGATGGCACAGAATTTGCAAGTTGGGCTGGCTGGGAACAGTAGTCCACCGTTCAGAACATGCTTTTAAACTACTAGGCCTCCGGGGAGAGGTACTGCTGACCTCTGGCCTGGTAGCAGCAAGCAACCAGAGCCAGCATAAGAGACAATTCAGAGTGGGTTCTTTTGCTTATAGAAGAAGATGTGACAGGAAATGAATGTGCTACAGCATAAGTTTTGTGCAGGAGGAGAGGATTTCTGGGAACTTCACCCTTACACGGTCTTGGGTGAAGTCCTTTTTCTTTACACGGTAACTAATGAGCAATTCCTGGGAGCAATAGTCTGCAGGAGTTACGGAGAGGAGGAGCAGTAGTCTGCATGGTGATGCAAGAAAAGGACTGTAGCTGTTAAACATGCGCATCATTCCTTCAGGCTCAAACTATGTGCTAATCTATACAATCTCTAAATATGATGGCAAAGTGATAGTTACATAGTTACATAGTAAGTTTGAATAAAGACACCAGTCCATCCAGTTCAACCTGAGTGAGTGTGGGTGCGTGTCTACAATTCTCCCTATCCCTGTACATTGTGTCTCATTAAGATGCTCATCTATTATATTATTATTTAAGATACCCATATAGCGCTGTCAATTTACACAGTGCTGCACACATACATTGCCCACTCACATCGGTCCCTACTCTCAATGAGCCCCCAATCCAAGGTCCCCAACTCACATTCATATACTAGGGCCAATTTTGGGCATAAGCAAATTAACCTACCAGCATGTCTTCGGAGTGTGGGAGGAAACCGGAATACCAGGAGGAAACCCACGCAGGCACAGGGAGAACATGCAAACTCCAGGCAGATAGTGTTGTGGTTGGGATTCGAACGAGCGACCCTTTTTACTGCTAGGCAAGAGTGCTACCCACTACACCACTGTGCTGTGATCTGTACTGTGATCTGTTCTATGGGCATCCCATATACCCCTTTCCCCAACCAAGTTGTACCCCCCAATAAACAAAAACAAAACAAAGCGAATGACAGATCATTGTCCCTGAAGTGATATATGGGAGTTTGGCAGCGGGGTGATATGGTGGATGTTTGTTACTAGTGGCAAGTACACCGCTACATGTAGATCTAGCAAGTTGCATCCATTTATTCTTTAGAAGCCCAAAATAAAACCACCCCAAATTCTGCAACAGCCGACTTGCTTGCCAAACTGAGACTAAAGTTGTGAACCCTCTTAAATAATAACCAACTACTGTGACAACTCAAGCTTAAATATTTTGCCTGGCATAATAAAGCCAGCAAATTTCTAGCATCCCGCCTGAAAGCATAGTGTGCTAAATTTAAAATTCTCTAACTATTTCATTCTACTACCAAGAAAAGAGTGAACAACCCCCCAGGAAATTACAGATGCATTCGCAGATTATTATGCATCATTGTACAATTTAGAAGTGGACCCTAATACCCCTCAGCCACTGCAATCTGCAATTACCGCTTTTATGGATCACCTTCACCTTCCATCCATAGCCCCTTATGACCTGTTAGACCTTAACCATACGTTCACAGACCAGGAGGTACTCTGTGTCCTTAAAACCTTACCAAAAGCCAAAATCCCCAGGCCCTGATGGGTTCTCTACCTTACTGCATTGTATAATGAGGCTGCTAAGAAAGCTGCCTTCCCCTCAGAGGTGCTAAGGGCACACATCATGACTCTTACTAAGCCAGGGAAAGATCCTGATACCCCAGAAAACTTTAGAACTTTCTCCCTCCTAATTCAGATATTAAACTGTATACTAAAACGGTAGCCCACCGCCTATCGAATATTATACCCAAACTAGTACAAGCTGACCAAATGGCATTTATAGCGTGAAGACAACTCTCTGATGCCACTAGGAGACTGCTGAATATCATCTACCATGCAGAGCGCAGTCAAACACCTTCTCTTCCTCTTTCTATAGATGCGGAGAGGGCATTCAACTGGGTTCACTGGGGGTACATGCGCCAAGTCCTTAACATATTCGGATTCCAGGGTCCGATTCTCACAGCTATGCTTTCCCTTTATTCAGCTCCCTCTGCCCAAGTATAGACTTCCAATCCTCTGCCCAAACCATTTATTATCACTAATGGCACCTGCCAAGGCTGTCCCCTATCTCCACTGATCTTTACCTTAATGATTGAACCCTTAGCAGAAAGTATTCGCTCTCATCCAAATATAACCAGCTTCTCCCTAGCTGGGTGGCCACACACCCTAAACCTGTTCACTGACGCAATTATTCTATTGTTGACCAAACCAGTTACGTTGCTTCCCCACGCCCATGCTGTGCTATCTGAATTTAGCACAATCTCCTATTATAAGGTCAACTACAAAAAGTCCTTCATTCTGAATTTGGTTATCCCCGCCGCTGCTCCTTATTACTTCAAGGCCATTTTTCATATACCTGGACTGAAAAGAGCATCCCTTATTGCTGGGGCGAATCACAAACCTTTCCTAGCTAAGTTGGATAAAGAGCTTAACAACCTAGCGAAAGTGGAGATGTCATGGGTAGGCAGGCTAGCAGCCTTTAAGATGCTCATTCTCCCCCAAATTTGATATATTTTTAGGACACTGCATATTCCCACACCCGGTCGCTACTTAGCGTCCCTATCTTCTCTTCTTAAAAAAATTCATATGGCAGGGTAAAGGAGCTAGGTGCCCCCACTCTATTCTCATTAAGCATAGATCTGTTGGTGGTATAGGGATGGTAGATTTTTATGACCATCACACTGCAATGCACTCAGACCAACTAAAACACTGGTTCTCCACTTGGGAGACCCCACTATGGGCTGACATTGAACGCTACATCACAAAAACGGACAAGTTGAGTGATGGGCTATTTATGGACCTATGGAAACCGTTGTCAGTTTCCGACCTACCCATCACCATCTACCTTGGCATGGAGGGATTCATGCCACGCTGTCTCCACCCCTGAGCATGCTTAAAAGGTACGATTCCTTATCAACATACTACCTTCCCTTATCCAAGATCTCCCTGTGCCAGATTGGGCACACTACAGTATTCACTGAGTCGAGGATCTCCTGCTTGATGGCAAACCCATTGACTCAGCTTTTTCACCTACCGTGGACAATATATTTCACGCTAGTACACATCAGGCATTTTTTATCCTCCTTGCCATCTCCATTAGTAGCTCTACATCCTAAATTATGGAGTTACCTACGGGCCCACAAAGAAACCTCAAAAGGGCATCTCATTGATGTACAAGCTACTACATAGCAAATCTGTTTTTGGTAAGAATAGCCTCATGGTCAAACGGGAAGCAAACTACATTCTCTGATTCCCCATGGCAACAAGGGTTACCTTCCACATATAACTGTACTTACTGCGTTTCTCATAGGGAACTGGCCCTGAAAATTAATGTTCAATGGTACCCCACACCATATAAGCTGGCGAAGTTAGATCCTGAGTGTTCTTCACTTTGCTGGAGAGGTTGCCGCCTGACAGGTCATTTATGCATAGTTGCCAACATTTCAAAAACCTTTTAGAGACACTTTTCTGCAGAAAGCCAGTGTAGGTGGAGTAGTATGTTAATTAGGGGCATTCAGTTTGTGGGCGTGGTGAAATTGGCGTGGTTAATATTATGCTAAACATTGGTCGTGGCTTAAAGGGGATGTGGTTAAATAGAGTCTGTTTACATCCGCCTGTCCATAGGGATCCATGAAAAACAGAGAGGCAGACCTGATAGGCCCGGCCATGTGAAAGGGGTTTTAGTGATGGTGTCAGCAAGGAGTGACTGTGAGAAACTGGGTTCAAAACTGCACTGCCCAATTTCTCACAGTCAGGACAGTGCTACATGAAAAAAGGAGAGATACCATCCTTGTCAGCTAACAGCATTTTTTCATCTAAAAGTTAGAAAAAACGAGTGCTGTTAGCTGACATGTAGCACTGTCGTGACTGTGAGAAATTGGCCAGTGCAGTTTTAAACCCAATTCCTAACAGTCCAGTGACTGCTTTATAAAAAAAAAAAACCTTTACCATCAGAGTCCCCCTTTACCATCAGAGTCCCCTTTTACCATCTAAGCCCTCCCTTTACCATCAGTACAGTCTCATCGGTGCAGCCTATCAGCGCAGCCCCATCAGCAGAGCCCCATCAGCTCAGCCTCATCAGCACAGCCCCATCAGCGCAGCCCCATCAGTTCAACCTATCAGTGCCCAGGTTAGGGTTTCTCTACCACCCTGGATTAGTGAGGAGAAGGAACTACCCGGTCCTGACCCGCCGAGCTCCGCTCACCATCCATGGGCTCAACAGTGCTGCCGGCTCCCACTCTGACATTGGCTGCCTCTAATCTCCACATGTAACCTGCTCTAGGCGGGCTCCCGGCTGGCGTGATAACCCTTGGCTAGCCACACCCCCACTCGCTAGTATTTACCAATCAGGAGGGGGAGGCTTATCTGTGTCAGTGCCAAAAGTCCTAAAGCCTGTGAAGGAGCCTGATTTTTGGGACTTTGTCCGGGACAGGCTCAGCCCGGGATGTTGGTCTGATTTCCAGGAATGTCCTGGGCAAGTCGGGACTGTTGGCAACTATGATTATGGTCATGTAAGAGTATCCGCAGCTTCTGGAGGAAGATCTTCCAGATTATATCGGAAATTTCAGGTGTCCTAACAGCTCCTAATTGCCATTTTAAACATAGGAATCGACACCTTTCAGGTCCAGTATCGCAGGGTTATAGCGAACATCCTTTTATCTGGAAAACTGACCATTACGCAAAACTGGAAGAAAGATCTTGCCCCTAATCCCTCAGAAGCTGTTAATACAACGTATCTACACTACTCTTATGAAAGAGCAATAGTTGTACATTTTGACACACTCCTGGCATTTGACAGGCTTGGAAGCCATGGCTCGATTGGTACGACCATTGATCTGTTGACACTTGAATGAAGGCTCTACACTCCTAAGGTGTATAGGTCCTATACAGTATACTTGGGTATATGTGAATTCTTATCTACAGGGCCAAATAACACCACAGAGTTACAGCCTGTGATCTGTCTGTGATTTATATTACTTTATATTACATCATATATTATATTGTATTACATTATGTTATAATTTTTGTATATTTGTAGTTTTCTGACTGGGTCTTCATGCTACACTGTATTTCAAATCTCTGTTCTTCACAATGTGATTTGGTGGCTGCACCCACAATCATTTTCCTGCTGACCTTTATGATTTTGAAACTTGACTAAAAATCTATTGATATATAAAAAAAAAAATGTAACAGCAAAAATGCATATGAGTCTTATACAGGTGAACTGAGCCTTAAAGCAGAGTTCCAGCCACAAACATGTATTTATTTTTTAAATCAGCAGCTACAAAGACTGTAGCTGCTGACTTTTAATAAGGACACACACCTGTCCAGGGACCCCGCGTCCATTGGATCGGGTGCAGGCGCCGCCATTGTAACTAAGGGAAACCGGCAGTGGAGCCTTGTGGCTTCACTGCCAATTTCCTACTGCACATGGGCGAGTCGCGCAGTGCTTTGTGAATGGCCAGCTTGGCTTCTGGGATAGGACACACACAGGTCCCGGAAGACAACGGGGGGGGGGGACATGACGTCCTCCGCCGCGGCCCAGATGGAACGGAAGTACAGGCTGTACTTAAAAAAAAAAAGTACTAAAGAAAAAAAAATGTTAATGTCCAAAAAACAAGGGGTGGTCTTTCGTTTAAGACCACTTCTAAAAAGTGCGTGGAACTCCGCTTTAAGATGAACAAAAATGAGAGGAAGAAAAAAACGCACCGTAACACATTAAAAATGCACGTAGAGAAATGCATCCAGAACGCATCTGGACTTTTTGTTGTGTGAAGTGGCCCTGAGTACTTCGCTTCTTGTACGGAGTCACTGAGTAGGAGGGATCGCTCTCAGCACACAGTGGCATGTTTATTGTTATTGGATGTTAGAAAAGTGGAAAGGAATTTCCTTGACAATACAGGTAGGGCAGGTGAGAAAAACGTGAAACAACTCCCATCCATACAACACTCAGAAGAGGAAATGAAACTAACTGTACAGCAGCTGAGCCACAACACTTCTACAGAGGTAAGAAATCATTCTGGTATCATATAGATTTCATTATTGGAAAATATTCATCTCAGGAATGGGATTAGTTACTTTATTGTTATAGTGTAATTATAGATTTCCTACAATGCCCTCAGGGAACGGAAGGTTTTGCTCCCAGCTGCTCCTATTATCCAGTTAGGAGCTGCCAATCCAATGCTGATTGATAAAGACGAGGTTCAGCTTTGTACTATAATGGGTTTCTGGGGATTCCCTGAGATTCGGTAACTTCTGGCTGAAAGCTTTGCAGGTCAGCGACCACAAATAAGGACCAATCTATAACGCTGTACATAGCCGTTTAATAGGTCAGCTGAGTCAGAAGAGACAAACATCTTTTCCATAAAATGGTGGGCTCACAGCAGCCAGATTTGCGGTTTGTATTGGAGATGTTGGAGAGAGCTGACAATCCTGTATAGGGAGAGATTCTTTTTTTTTTTTTTTGTTATTCTTGCCATTGGTTCACGTCCCCATGGCGGTGCCCATCTTAGGGTTGCCACCTCATCTCTTTAAACCAGAACACATATGAATTACACAGGTTCTGAGGCTAATTTGATGCAGATAAGGCACTGAGGCTCGATTCACACAGGGGCAACACGACTTCAACGCGACTTTGCACGGCGACTTCAACACGACTTCAGAGCGACTTTAGCAAATTACAAGGCGACTTCAAGTCGCCTCCAGGACAGGCGACTTCGGCTGTGGCCAATCACAGGACAATCAGCTCTCTGGGAGGGAGGGGTTTTCCCTGCAAAGTCGCTTGACTTTGAGAGAGAGATCCGACTTGGAGGCGACTTCCATTGATTTCTATGGTACAGGTCGCCTACCAAGTCGGATCAAAGTAGTACAGGGAGTACGCTCGACTTCAGTAGTGTCTATTAAGACACTCCCATTCACTTAATGTGAATCTCTTTCTGGGGTGACTTGAGGGCGTACAAGTTGGATCCCAAGTCGTCCCAGTGTGAACCGACCCTGAGTGAGTTTCATTACCACCTTAATCAGCCACAGAGTAATTAATATGTGTTCGGGTTTAAAGGAATGAGGTGCTAACCCTAGCCCGGCTTCGCATTGCCTTTTGCTTGACAATAACTTCCTTATGAGCCCTACAAAGTTCGAGTAAGATTTACGGAGCTGTTCTATGGTTGTCACCTCATCCCTTTAAACCTGAACACATATGAATTACACAGGTTCTGTGGTTGATTAAGGTGGTAATTAAACTCACTTGGTTCCTTATCTGCATTTAATTAGCCTCAGAACCTGTGTAATTCAAAGGTGTTCGGGTGTAAAGGGATGAGGTGCCCCGTACACACGATCGGATTTTCCGACAACAAAGGTTGCATGTGAGCTTGTTGGCGGAAAGTCTGACTGTGTGTATGCTCCATCGAACATTTGTTTTCGGACTTTCTGCCAACAAATGTTGGCTAGCAGGTTCTCAAATTTTCCGCCAACAAATTTTTGTTGTCGGACTTTCCGATTGTGTGTACACAAGTCCGTCGCACAAAAGTCCACGCATGCTCGGAATCAAGTACTTGTAAAACTAGTGTTCATAATGTAGATATCACATGACTATTGAACTTCCTTTTTATCGGCTCGTCGCACGTCTTGTACGTCACTACGTTCCCACGTTCGTAAATTGTTGGCCAACATTTGTGTGACCGTGTGTATGCAAGACAAGTTGGAGCCAACAACCTTCGAACAAAATTCCACGGTTTTGTTGTCGGAAAGTCCGATCGTGTGTACAGAGCATAAGCTGTTCACTAACTGATCCCAGGCAGCTTCACTCCTTCCTACTGATTGACCATGGTTGGACTTGATGGACTTGGTGATGGTGTCTTTTTTCAACCCCACCTACTATGTACCTATGTATGGTAGAGTCTATTATTAATATTATTATTATACATAGGGATGCACTGATACCAATAACGCTATCAGTATTGGTGCTGATAGCAGGCATTTGTGTGAGTATCGGTACTCGCCCGAACTCTGCTGATACTGAAACAGTCACTTTGCGGTGCGATTTGCGTCAATACAAAATGAATTGCCACAAATCGCACTGCAAAGAATCACATGCGATTAAACCAGTTCCAGACCGCCCACTGTACATATACTGCGGCAGGGCGGCCCGGCTGCGCGAAACAACGTGCCTGTAAGTTGTCTGCGCGACCTGGTCTGGGCGCGCCCCACCGGTGACCCGCTCCCGTTGTGTTTGGACACAGCGGGAGCCAATCAGCGAGCCCAGCGGTCGCGATGGCTGCTGATCACCCACGTTCGGTCTGAGGAATGACAGAGCGTCAGTCTAGTGATGTATACAAAGCAGACCGTCCTTCTGTTAGACAGGAACAGAGAGATCTGTGCTTCCTGCTAATCGGGAACACAGATCTGTCTGTTCCGGCAGTGAGCCCATCCCCCACACAGTTAGTGAGCACATTGAGGGAACACAGTTAACCCTTTGATCACCCCTGATGTTAACCCCTTCCCTGCCAGTGTCATTTATACAGTGTCAGTGCATTTTTTTTTTTTAGCACTGATCACTGTATTGGTGTCACTGGTCCCCATAAAGTGTCACTTAGTGTCCAATTTGTCCACCGCAATGTCGCAGTCCCACTAAAAATCGCTGATCGCCGCCATTACTAGTAAAAAAATAAAAATAAATAAAGTCCCTAAATCTATCCCATAGTTTGTAGACGCTATAACTTTTGCGCAAACCAATTAATGTACGCTTATTGCGATTTTTTTTTTTTTTTACCAAAAATATGTAGCAGAATACATATTGGCCTAAACTGAAGAAGAAATTTTTTTTTTTTTCCATTTTTTTTATTGGGCATGTTTTATAGCAGAAAGTAAAAAATATTGTTTTTTTTTTTTCAAAATTGTTGGTCTTTTTTTTGTTTATAGTGAAAACAATTAAAACCGCTGAGGTGATCAAATACCACCAAAACGTGTATAAAAGACAATTAGCGCCACCTACCTAAAGTGTTATGTGCTATAAATAAACTATAAAGTATACTAATTAGTACTCCACAGCTGCTGTACACTTCCAGTGAATTCACCTCACCATACAACATATAAAATAAAATGAAAAATATAAGTGCAGCGCTATTAATCTATCATGTGAAATATCCAGTGATATCAAACTATATTCAAATAAATAAATAAATAAATCTATATAATAATGTGTTCAATTAAAGTTCATATGCTGAAAATTTTCTGCGTTGAATTATTGTGACTTCTCAATTCATATATCATCCACCACTGTGCAAATCATGTCTTCAGCAGATGATGTGCACACCTTCACCAGCCGTTATACCTGATCACCTCATACATGAGTCAGACTCAAAAGAATTCCTTTCTTCTTTCTATTGAGAAAGCCCAATCAGAGGGTGATACTCGTGTAGAGGGGAGGAGCCGAGCCCGTGAGGTCACACTTCCACAGTGGTGAGCAGGACTATACAGAGCTGGTTTTAACTGAATACTGTATCTTGTAAGTGTTTTTTAATTGGGGCATTTTAATAAATGTTGCAAACGGAGAGCACTATGTATCCTTTATTTATTGTTGCATGAATGTGGAGCCATATCCCATAAGGAATACCGAGTAATAACGCTGGTGTGGAGGCAGGAGAAAAGCAGTGGGGTAGCATATAGAGATAGATAGATAGATAGATAGATAGATAGATAGATAGATAGATAGATAGATAGATAGATAGATAGATAGATAGATAGATAGATAGATAGATAGATAGATAGATAGATAGATAGATAGATAGATAGATAGATAGATAGATAGATAGATAGATAGATAGATTAATTATTGTGGAGTTTAAGCTGTAATAAATGTTTAAAAAAATGTGTGACATATGTGAGAGGAGGAGGCTGGTAACCAGGAGGAAGGAGTTGTCCTTTTGAGCCAAATAGCTATCACAGGAAGGAGGAATTACAGGAGGATCTCTTAAGCTGTTATCATTTACTACAGGCTTTTATACAAAGCACTCAAGGTGAGGGTACATCTGGTGGAGGGTACACTAGGACTGGGTGCACACACTGCAGTCCTAGTGATCAGCGGGAGTTCACCGAAGAGACGAACAGTCAATGTTCGGGCTGAATCTTTGCTCGGCTGAATCATTCACCCAACTCTACTGGTAATGGTGGTGATCAGCAACTTATATTGGGACTATGATTGCGCTAACAGACCCTCGCTGGGAGGTTCACTAACTGACTAACTGACAATGACAGCAATAGAGACACTAATACAGTGATCAGGTATAATACTGTACATTGTAATTACGACACTGGGGTTAACATCAAGGGGCTAACGTTGTGCCTAACAATGTGTAATGTGTGCTGCTTTTACTAACTGATCTAGCGTGATAAAGTTGATAAACTCCTCTCCATGGCCCACCTCACCACCTGTCCCCTAGACCCTGTCCCCTCACAATTACTGCGACCACCTTCCCACTCTATCCTAAACTACCTAACCCACATCTTCAACCTCTCCCTCTCCTCCGGCACCTTTACTTCCCCACTCAAACATGCACAGGTTACCCCCATACTTAAAAAACCCTCACTAGACCCCACCTGTTTGAATAACTTAAGACCCATGTCCCTGCTCCCGTTTGTGAGGTAGCAACCCATTCGGTCATGGAAAAGCCGTTCGTTGAGCTTGGAGGCAGACAACAACCTTCTCGACCCCCTACAGTCCGGCTTCCGTCCACATCATTCCACTGAAGCTGCCCTACTAAAACTCACCAATGACCTACTAACTGCTAAAACCAATGGCCATTACTTCATACTCATACTCTTAGACCTCTCTGCTGCCTTCGACACAGTTGACCAACTGCTCTTCCTCAGCAAACTACACTCCCTTGGCCTCCATGATTCTGCTTTATCCTGGTTCTCCTCCTACCTATCTTGGCACACTTTCAGTGTCACTTACAACTCCATCTCCTCCGCTCCTCTTCCTGTTGGGGTACCCCAAGGCTCCTCCTTTTCTCACTCTATACCTCTTCCCTGGGCCAGTTGATAACCTCCCATGGCTTCCAATACCACCTCTATGCCAACGACACCCAGATCTATCTCTCCACTCCTCAACTCACCCCCTCGATTTCCTCGCAGATCTCAAACTTACTGAATGACATATCGATATGGATGTCACACCACTTTCTCAAACTCAACTTTTCCAAAACTGAGCTTGTTATATTTCCTCCTTCCTGGTCCTCCCCCAATGACTTTACCATTAAGATCAACAGCACAACCATTGGTCCCTCCACACATGCCAGGGTCCTGGGTGTAATCCTTGACTCTGACCTCTCCTTCAGCCCCCACATCCAATCACTGATTATATCCTGCCGCCTTAACCTCAGCAACATCTCCAGAATTCGACCCTTCCTGACACCACAAAGCAACTTATTCACTCCTTGATTATTTCCCGCCTTAACTACTGCAACTCTCTCCTTAATGGCCTACCCTTGCGCAGGCTATCCCCCCTTCAGTCTATTATGAATGCTGCTGCTAGACTAATACACCTCACTAATCGATCCGTGACTGCTGCTCCTCTCTGCCAATCCCTTCACTGGCTTCCCCTACCCCACCGTATAAAATTCAAAATGCTAACCATAACATACAAGGCCATCTACAACATCGCCCCAATCTACATCACAAACCTCATCTGCAGATATCGCCCAAATCGTCCCCTCCACTCCTCCCAGGACCTGCTGCTCTCTAGCTCCCTTGTTACCTCTTCTCATGCTCACCTTCAGGACTTCTCCAGAGTCTCTCCCATCCTCTGGAACTCCCTGCCTTGGTATGTCCGATAAGCCCCCAACCTGTCCACCTTTAGGAGATCCCTAAAAACTCACTTATTCAGGGAAGCCTATCCCACACCCACCTAACAACTGTCCCTGAGTCACCCCCATCAAATCATTCCCTGCATCTATTACCTTTTGTACCACCCCCGCCTCCCTTTAGAATCTAAGCTCTATGAGCAGGGCCCTCCTGTACCTTCTGTATTGAACTGTACTGTAATTGTGTTGTCCCCCCTCTACATTGTAAAGTGCTCCGTAAACTGTTGGCACTATATAAATCGTGTATAATAATAATAATCTGGCTGTTTTTTCTCCCTGCTTTGCACTGGAAGAAACATTTAGATTGCTGACCTATGTACAAAGCCCTGTGTGTTTGTAAACACAGGACTCTGTGCTGTGATTGGCTACAGCCGATCAGCAGGTCTCAACCATAAAGTATTGACCAGGACCTGCTGACACAATCCCGCAGTAGCCAGTGACAGCGCAGGTTAGCAGGGAGCGTGCACATGTGCGTCCCTAACTCGAAACAGGCTGGATGACGTACATGTCTGTGATGCAGCTTGCCCTGCCGCCCCCCCGCAGTAAATGTCCTGTGGGCAGGCAGGAACTGGTGTAGCACCCCCCCCCCCCCCGGGTATACTGGGAGCAAAGAGGGTACCTCCAGATACAGGGAGCGGACTTACATTCCCCCCAGGGCTGAGTCCATGGCTATAATTGGAAGTTAGAACAAATGTGGGCGCCAGTCACTTTAGGTATTTTTCAATGCTTTAATTAAAACTTGAGAAAGGTTGTAGGAAAGAGGTTAAGAGGAGGTTTCAGATACCTTTTTAGAGGATCACTTACAGACTCCTTAAATCAAAGGACACAACACAGCTTTCTTTCTTCTAGCAGATCTTGAATACCTGGGTAGGTCTCTCACACAGACCTAGCAACCAGTAAGATATCTGGATAAGCCTCTCTCACAGACTTAGCAGCCAGTAGATGCCTGGATAAGTCTCTGTCACAAACTTAGCAGCCAGGAACGCATTACCTTGATTGGATTGTAGAACAGCTTCACAATACCAGAACCTTTAGGCCTTCCGCCGATACTGTGAGGGTAGGTTAGATGTAGGTGCGTCCTCCAAGTAAGTCACCAGGCCCTTCTGAGAGACCAGCCTTCATCCTGGCTCTCTCCAGCAAGGGTCCTCCCCTGGATCTCCTCAGCTTAGCTCAGCTTCTTCCACTTAGACAAGACAGCCTAAGAACCACCTCAGGAGTAGTAGGCCCCAGACAGGCTTCTGGGCCTACTTGCACAGCTTGCAGCAACACAGCCTCAAGCCTGGAGGGCCACAAGGTAAGAACTGACTAAAGCACATGGCATCTGTCCAATAAATACCCCTTCCCAGAATGCACAGCGGCCAGGAACCTCCTACTGGGCTGTTTCTGAAAAAAAAGAATATTCATTAGCTCAACCTAGTTGTTATTTTCACACTGTCCTGTGGTACCAGTGACACCTACTGGCAACAGTGGGAAATGCACAACACAGTCAAATTTAGGACAGAATCAATAAACTATGTACAATCAATCTGAGCTGGTTACAGCTCAGCCAAAAACTAAATTTACACTACAGCCCCAAATTTTAGGAACAGGGGGCTACACAGGTTAAAGATAACATTTTGTCAAAATCATCATTGTTTCGCTTTAATGTAAACATGACATGATGTCCTTTTTCATGTGTTAAAATCCAGAAATCATGACTTGCACCATGAAGGCGTCAGAGATGATTAAGCATCTAAAAGGAAAACTAACACAAGTGTTTGCAGAGGATGTGGATGGATTGTGTGATGAAGTGGGATCTCTGAGCATCCTAACCCCTCAGGAATATATAGATCTGTACAGGACTGAGGGACATGTAGAGAGAACGGAGAGACTCATAGACCTCATTCTACAGAAGGGAGAGCCGGTCTGTGCAAAGTTCATGGATCATCTTGAGAACATGATTTCCAGGTTTCCAGACTTGGGTGGTGTGTCTACATTTTTGGAGGGTGAGTTACCTTTAATTAATTCTTAAATACTGTAAGTGTAATTCAGAACTGTCATAATTGGTTTGTGTGAAAGTTATAGTGTCGGACTCAAGCTGCTGCAGGCATTTGGGTTTGGGTTTTTTTGCATGTTTTTATTGAGCTTCTTGGAGCTTTTTTGAGCATAAGCAATTTTTTTTTTACAAACCCTCCCCTTCGTTGATTTTTACTATTTTTTTGTGTTTGTGTTTTCAAGCTACTTTGAGCTTTTTCATGCTCATTTGCACTTTTTTGCACATTTTTGGCGTCTTTTCGGCTCGAAAGCTCCTCTCACTAACGTGAGTTTGGTGGGGGTTTTTTCTGCCTATAAGAGCATATGCCTGTAAACTCCTGAAAAAGCCATAGTGTGCATGGACGCATTGGGGGTTATTCACTAAAGGCAAATCCACTTTGCATTACAAGTGCACTTGGAAGTGCAGTCGCTGTAGGTCTGAGGGGGACATGCAAGGAAAATAAAAAACAGCATTTTAGCTCGCAGATGATTGGATGATAAAATCAGCAGAGCTTCCCCTCATTTCTGATCTTCTACTCAGATCTACAGCCACTGCCTTTCCAAGTGCACTTTCAAGTGCACTTGCAGTGCAAAGTGGATTTGCCTTTAGTAAATAACCCCCATTGAGGAGAGTATCCAGGCAGAAAAAATGAAAGCTCAAAAAAGCTCAGAAGCCTGTAGGAGCCGCTTCTTTGCGCTTCTTTGGGTTGCTCTGCAAGCGTCACCTCCGCTGGCTGGGTCCCTGACTTAATCACTGCTTGAAGTTTTCCGATTCTCCACCGTGCCCATTAGGTGAGAATGTTGTCATGGTACTTGCTTCAGTTACTCACTGTGGTCCCTGGTAATAAGATGATTGGTCCCTTAGTGGCGACTGCTTCCCTTCTACCTTTGAACACGACAAGTTCTCCGGCCGGCAGAACCGTCACTGTTGGTTGGACTACAAGCTGCAATCCCAACCCTGCACTGCCCTCTTACTTCTGGATGGGCCCTCACACAGCCTGGCAGCCAGATGCCCCCCGGGATAGGCCCAATCTCCGGCCTAGCAGCCCAGGGCATATGACACACATCCTTAAGACAGCGGTCCGGGTGGCACAGAACATAGATCACCTGACCTCACCCGAATATATAGGTTCTCCCAGCAGGCTAAGGGATTCAAGAAAACCCCTGCCCATTGGCTGAGATATCCCATATACCCATAACGTGACCTTGAAATGTCCTCACATCTAATGCCACCAAGTTCTCGGCCACCTATTGGCAGAAGAGAAAAGTACAACAAGGCCAAACTTAGGGAAAAATCAATGGATCTCTAACAACTATCTACAGTAGCTACCCCTGACAAGGAATTTGGTGAGGAGCTCCCTGACTAAACCTCAGGGCACTACACCCACATCCCCTCCAAATCTCTCCCAATCCTCACATTGCCCCTGCAGAGTTCATAGCCCCCTATAGTGCCCCTAGCCCCCTCCAGAGCTCTGCAGCTTCTTCAGAGCCCAAAGTGCTCCTCAGACCCCTCCAAAGCCCCCATTGTCCCACAGTGTGCTACAGCCATCTACAGTCCAAGATATCACAAGCCCACCATGGTCAAGCAAAAAGACACGTCACCAATCAAAAGTAATGTCTGGAGGCCACAAAGGGCCTTTTCATTAAGCGGCACCCAGATACAGAGCCCCCATCACCCCGAGTGCTCCTATTATATACCTGTCCAGACATTCCCGATATCCACCTTGTTACAGCTCTGTCCAGACATTGTCCCAGCCCTCTCTGCTCTGCTACAGCCCCGGATTTCCTTGTGACTCTTCTTTCAGTTCAGTCGTGATTTTTCCTGTTTTTCAACACACACTAATGATCCCAGGAGTGGCCAGGAGGGTATTTAAGCCTTTAAAAAGACTCTTCTTGCCACCTACCTGAGACTTATAATACTGAAGCCTGCTGAGGCCTGATTGTGGCTGATGTGAAGGGCCAACTACTGCGTACTGCGTGCCTCAACCCCACCATTGATGTTATTCCCCCTGGAAAACAGCGAGCTCCAGCTTAACTTTCCCCTCCTTGCTATAACCAGATCCTGCTCTCACTCACCCCACTATGATCGGGTCCTACTCCCTGCTCCTTGACCATGGTCACCTTCTGAACTGCCTTCCCTGCACCCCCCGACTATGATTAGATCTTGCTCTGCCACTAACAGCTTCACTCTGTTAATTGTAATAAAATTCTTACCTGCTGCACAGAGCAACCCTTATCCTCCTCTTCTCGGGTTCCCCGCCGGTGCTCCTGGCCCCTCCCTTATGCTGAGTGGAAGGCTGATAAAACAGCTTGCTATGGGGGCAGCCAAGCAGGCTCACTCCCGAGCTGCTGCTCTGTGTGTCCTTTCACACATAGAGCGAGGCTTGGCCCCGCCCCCTGCTCTCTTCTCAGTAGCTCACTGGCTGTCATTGACAGTAGTGGAAGCCAATGGCTACCACTGCTGTCTCAGCCAATGAGGAGGGATGGACCCAGGAGAGACGAGGTTCTTGTGCATATCGCTGGGTCAAGATTGGGGCTCAGGTAAGTATTAGGGGTGGCTGCTGTACACAGAAGGTAAAAAACCCTGAGTCTTTACAACCACTTTAACTTCCCCACTGCCATCTCTATCATTCTCTGCCCTACCCTTAACCAGGGTGGATAAAAATCAATGAAGTAAAAAAAAAAAAAATTAAAAATCCGATTTTTTTTTTATTCAAATTGGATTTCTTTTATATAAATCGAATTTTTGGGATTTTTTATCAAATTTATTTTAATAAAATGCTTTTGTAGTAAAAATCTATCTAAAGATAGTGTTTTATTTAAGATACGTTAACAATTTTGCTTATTCAGCATGAAATGGAGCTCAGTTATGTAGCATGAGGCTGTATATTCTGCAATATTTACATTTTTGGTAAACTCATTCAATGAATCCAAGCTCTGCAAGCTGAGATAACATGCACTGCATTGATGCATTCACACAATTTCACATTAACCATGAGATAAAACAAAGTTCCGGATTTTCCTTTATCCCATTGTTTTGCAAAACTATGTACACTACAAACCGTATGATTGAATCGGTTCTGATATCGCTGTTTTACTAACCTGATAGCTTATTATTCTAAATAGGAAACCTACATTTTGTTTGCAAATATTAAAGATTCTAACTACCAGCAAGAATAAGTCCTTACATTTAAAGAGCACCTGTCATTTCAGGTCCATCCTGGCAGTGCCTATCAGCGGGCATCCACTCACCTGCTGCTGCCTCCACCTCCCTCATCTTGTTGTGTCACTGCCGCATCACCAGCTGCCCCATTAAAGTGAATGGGACTGTCGGTGAGTCAACAGCGGGTCAGAGGAGGAGCCAACAGCGGGTCAGGGGAGGAGCCAACAGCGGGTCAGGGGAGGAGCCAACAGCGGGTCAGAGGAGGAGCCAACAGCGGGTCAGAGGAGGAGCAAACAGCGGGTCAGAGGAGGAGCCAACAGCGGGTCAGAGGAGGAGCCAACAGCAGGTTAGAGGAGGAGCCAACAGCAGGTCAGGGGAGGAGCCAACAGCGAGTCAGGGGAGGAGCCAACAGTGGGTCAGGGGAGGGGCCAACAGCGGGTCAGAGGAGGAGCCAACAGCGGGTCAGAGGAGGAGCCAACAGCGGGTCAGAGGAGGAGCCAACAGCGGGTCAGGGGAGGAGCCAACAGCGGGTCAGGGGAGGAGCCAACAGCGGGTCAGGGGAGGAGCCAACAGTGGGTCAGAGGAGGAGCCAACAGTGGGTCAGGGGAGGAGCCAACAGTGGGTCAGAGGAGGAGCCAACAGTGGGTCAGAGGAGGAGCCAACAGTGGGTCAGAGGAGGAGCCAACAGCGGGTCAGAAGAGGAGCCAACAGCGGGTCAGAGGAGGAGCCAACAGCGGGTCAGAGGAGGAGCCAACAGCGGGTCAGAAGAGGAGCCAACAGTGGGTCAGAGGAGGAGCCAACAGCGGGTCAAAGGAGGAGCCGCTGTGGGACACAGATGACAGTTGCTCTTTAAAAATTATGATTTAAATGGAGTTGATTTAAATCCAGCCTTTTTACTAGTGATTTAAATTGTGATTTAAATTGCATTGAAATCGACTTGATTTCATTTAAATCCAACCAGCCCTTAACAGTACACAATCCTATAATTATCACTCTCTCCTGTCCCTGATCAATGTTGTATGCCATATTTCTACAGATATAAAGTGCAAAAGTGCAGCACAACCAATGAATAATACCTTATTTCAATCATTTATCCTCATATAGTACATAACCTAATAATAGAATTATGAAAAAAATCAAATCCTTTTCTGTTGTGTTTATTTATCTATTATGCCAAAATAGACACAAACATTTTACCAATACAAATAAACCCTATAACAAAACTTTTTCTCACCATTATATCATTAGGATATGCACTATATGAGGATAAATTAATGAAATAAGGTAACATTCAATGGTTGTGCTGCACTTTATATCTCTTTTGATGTGGGAATACACAACATTGTTCAGCTTCAACTGGGCGTATTTAAATGTGTTTTATTTTATTTAGATTTTTTTGGATATTATATTTGAAGATGTGGTAGAGCAGAGGTATTTTGGTTTATTCCTTATTTCTGCCTTCTTTTTTTCCAATCTAAGATCATCTCCTGTCTGCCTTTTGTCTCTTTCCTTGATAAACTCACACTCCACCTCTAGTTTTTTTCTTACTCTCCCAGTATAAGTTGTCCCTGTTCTGACTCTCCCCCCCCCCCCCCAATGTCCCAGCATGGTAGGGTTGCCATTTTTTCTTCAAGCCAAACCCAAACGCTTTAGTGGGGCACAGCTAATCTTTTTCTAGTATGTACACTATAGGATTGTAAGACTGGGACACCTTTGGGCGTTCCAAAGAGAATAGTCATACGCCACACATAGTCCCCCCTCACCCTGCTGTCAGCCCCTGTTCCGAGCCACATTCTAGTCTGAATATTGTGTCCGGGTTTCAGGTGGACTGAAATCCGGACACGTGATTCAAAACCCAGACTGTCCAGGTGAATCCCGGACAGGTGGCAACCCTACAACATGGTAGAATCTCCTCTCTCACCATTTCTGTTATCAGCTTCCTCTTCTCCTCCTCTATGTCCCTCTGGGCCAGAAAAAGTTGCTGTTTCTCCTCTACTCTTTTTCCACATTCACAGTCAGGTGATATTTTGTCTTCTTTCTCTATTTCTGTCTGTGACCCCACCAGGAGTTTTCCCCTCACTTCCTGTATGTGTGACGCATGTACAAGAAATGCGGTGCGCAGTTGTCCCTGGGACAGGAAGGTAGACGGAGCAATAAATCATTGTCACGGGTTCTTACATTTCTCCACTCTAACAATAAGCTTTTCTTTTTGTCTGTGCCTCTGTTGGATAAATTTCCCTTCACTTTTAGCATTGAGGGAAAATGTCTTTAATAGTCACACAAAAGTCAGTGAAGGTTCTTTCCAGCAGAGGTTCTAACTCTTCCCTAATAAATCCATAACAACATAAAAAGATTCGACTGGAGTTGGTTTTTGAGGGATTGTGTTTATGTATACCCTTCCTTAGGGCCCGTTCACACTAGAATGCTGTGCGGTAGAGACGTGTTCCTATTGCAATGCCCTTGCGATCTGCTATGGGGGTCAGTTCAAAGTCAATGACACCCTAAATGCAGGTCGCAAACGCTCACGCTGGCCTGCACTGGATCACATGATACAAAAGTACCATTTGATGCCTTTGCAGTGCGTTTCAAAAAGTAGTGCATGCACTACATTTGATGAGATGCCGTTTCAGCCCATTCAAACTGAATGGGGCTGAAATCGCACTGCACAGAACTGCATGTGAATCGCACAGGGACCGCACATGCAGTTCCTAGTGTGAATGGGCCCTTAAACCTGTACATCATAAGCATGAAATGGAATACTTTCTGTGAAGATCTACGAGAGCTGGGGCTTACCCAATGCATCAGTGCTGAAATCCTCAGGGGCACACATAGAAATCACAGAACCCCATAGAAAAATATTGACATCACATCAGTAGCACAAGGTCCAGGGGCATACCTACGAGGGTCACAGGGGTCACAATTGTTACCCAGCCCCATGCTCCACAGGGCCGGTGCAGCTCCCTTATACACCTGGACAGAAGGGGAGGCAGGGGCAGCATATAGAGAAACTGATCCCCTCCATTTTCCTCCTGCAGCTGCTGAACGCCTGCTTCTCCTCCTCTCCCTCCCACAGGCATTCAGTGGCTGCTGGAGGAAAATGGAGGGAATCGGTTCCTCTGTATGCCACTCCTGGCCCCTTCTCACTCCCCTGCAGCGCTGCTGGGTTTTCCCTTTCCTCTCCTGCCGGCTGCTATGGGGGATGTGTCAGGATGGAGAATGGGGAAGGGTTGGTAAATATGTAATTTACTGGCCCCTTCCTTTATTAAATGGACAGAGTCAGTGATTGGTACCAATCACTGACTCTGTTCATTCCTAACTGAAGCATAGTAAACTGTGTTTACTATGCTTCAGTTTGTGGATGACTGGGAAGCTCTGTACAGAGCTATTCCTGTCCATTGATTCAGTGCAGCTGAGGCTGCAGAGATGGAGATTGAGGGCTATGTCCTCAATCTCCTTTCTGTGTCTCAAAGGTGGAACATCAGAGGTCTGTTTAGATCGCTGATATCTCACCAAGCTCTTAAAAATATTGTAAAAATTTTTTTTTAAATGTACAAAAGGAATAAATAAAAAGTAATGCTAAAAAAAAAAAATAATAAAAAAATAAACTAACTAACTACCAACCCCAGTGGTGGAACTACCAGGTTTGCAAAGGTCACACTTGATTGGACCCTGGTGTTCCTCCACCATGTGGGGGTCCCAAGACAGCAGGAACAGGGCTCACTGCAGAACATATGAAAGGGTCCCGTGATGGGAGTAAAGGGCCCCAGCATTAGTGAAAAGGGCCCTGGGCTCGAAGGGAGGTGCCCAGGCAATGGTCAAGGCCATGGTTTCATGCATCGGTGCTCTGAGGGTTCTAGTTACACCTCTGACAAGGTCTATAATATACCCCAATTGAACCCACTTTAACACTGGGGGTCAGGGGCAGGCAGACTATAATACATTCACCCCGGATTAGAAGCTTTACCACATGTGACTTGTGTAATCTGAATACAAGCTGTAGCCGTTCAGTCTAAATATGTCACTTCATGGACTTCAGGTTCTGTGGTTCAACTTTCTCTTTGAAAGATGGAGCTACGCGGAGTCTGTCCTCTGGTGGGGGAGTTTCCTTTCTTGTCAATCCCATAGCCAGCAATCAGAGGTATATTTTACTGCCAGGGGAAAACTGAGGAATATAACAATCATACAATTTTTGAGAAATCCATTTTCAGACATAAATTAGGCCCTCTACCCTGGCATAGGCTGCTCATTCGCTACTATAGTTGTAGTAGTGTTCTTACCAGGGCTTTTTTTCTCAGTGAATAGGTACAGTACCTGACTGTGAGATTGTGCTTCCAGCGCGATCCCATCGCGCTGGAAACACAATCGCGCTGGTTCTCGGCGACAGGGTACTGTGCATCTTGCGCTGGCTCACTCATCGGGAAAGGAAAACTTTTTTTTCCTTTCGCGATGAGCGACAGGCAGTGCTGACAGCTGTCTGGTATGAATCATGAGGGGGAACGCCGCGCCAAATTTTAAATAAAAAAACAGTGTGGGTTCCCCCCCAGGGGCATACTAGGCCCTTAGGTCTGGTATGGATTTTAAGGGGAACCCCCTACTCTGAAAAATTGGCATGGGTCCCCCCAAAATCCATACCAGAGCCTTATCTGAGCATGCAGCCCGGCCGGTCAGGAAAGGGGGTAGGGACGAGCGAGTGCCCCCCCCCCTCCTGAACTGTACCAGGCCGCACGCCCTCAACAAGGTCGAGGTGGGCGCTTTGGGGCAGGGCCCCCCCACCCCAAAGCACCTTGTCCCCATGTTGATGAGTACAAGGGCCTCTTACCGACAACCCTGGCCGTTGGTTGTCTGTTGATTGTGTACTTCTAGTACAAACCACATACAATCCAGCACTAGAAGGGATAAGAAAGATAATCAAAGATTTACAACCCATCCTAACAGAGGAAGAATATTAGGGAGTATGGGCCCCACCCCAAACTCACCAAAAGGAAGAGGCAAGTGGACTATTGCAGTACAGTAGGCATAAATGGTACAAATCACTAGTAAAAAATCACAAACTTTATTTACAAATGCAATAAAAGAACACACATATAAGTTAAAAAGGTTCAGATGACATGATATTACATGACATGTTTCGCGGGTTTACGGCTTCATCAGGACAGTACATCTGTGAATATAGATGAAAATAATAAATACCAGAAGGTTTTTTACACAATTGTACAATGGGGGAAATGAAATAGAGTCATAATAGGACTGCTTACCCGAGCCTTGGAGGGTATACAGCTATGAGGCAACCCGGCTAGGTCTCCCCGGCGATTGGGAAGGGGGTATATGAGATATCAGCCAGTATCTAGATGAGACAGTATAAAGATAAATGATAAGTAGTTACTGTCAGGTAGGTATCAGTCATAAGTGTGGTGTGTGAAAACACGTCATGTGTGAAGATCATGCAGCCCGAGAAAAAGCACTCCAAAAGATACTGGAAAGGAAAGGAAAGGAAAGGAGTGAAGAAAGTAAGGACAAACAAGGGAGAGGAAAAGAAAGGGAAAGAAAAATGGGAAAAAAGAAGGGGAGAAAGGAATGCTGTGGAGGATGATGCCAAGGAAACAACAGTGAAGACACCAGGGAAAGGAAAAGGAGGGGAGGGGGGAAGAAAGTAGGAAGAACGAGGAGATAAAAAAGGGGGGGGGGGGGAGGAGGGAAAAAAGGGGGAAAAAGGGGAAGGGGAAGGAAAAAAGGGAGGGGAAAAAGAAGGGGGAGAGGGGTCATCTGAACCTTTTTAACTTATATGTGTGTTCTTTTATTGCATTTGTAAAATAAAGTTTGTGATTTTTTACTAGTGATTTGTACCATTTATGCCTACTGTACTGCAATAGTCCACTTGCCTCTTGGTGAGTTTGGGGTGGGGCCCATACTCCCTAATATTCTTCCATAACTAAATTTGGATGATGGTACACTTTACTGGCTTATAATTTGTTTACCTGTTTGGTGAGGCCACACGCTTTCTCCATCCTAACAGAGGCTGAAACTTTGAAATAAATATTTCAACAACCCCCAATACTAGCTTTCAGACATAAACTAATCAGCAGGAAACTTCTTTTTGATTATGAAGTCACAAATAATGGAAGCAAACCTTCCAATAAAAAAAAATGCTTAAAACTGCGCAACCAAAATCAATCCATCTAAAAGTATCACACACACAAAAGGGACCTTCAATATCTTAGGATCATATAACTGCACCTCCAGTAATGTTGTGTACCTCGTCCAAAGCAAAAGATGTAGCAAAAGATCTTACATTGGGGAAACAGGACAGAAGTTACAGACAAGGCTAAGTTTGCCCAGACATACCATTAAGGAACACCTGTCTGCACACCTGTGGGACATAATTTCTCACAACCGGACCACACTACTAATGTTTTTTGTTTTTAAAGATAATTTCAAAACTATTCAGAAAAGAAAAACTTTTGAACTTAGGCCCCTTTCACATGATCAGAACGATCGGATCCGCCTGTCCGTTTTTCAGGCGAATCTGATCGGGTCACCCATTGACTTCTAATGGGGAGGCGGATGTCAGCTGATATGTGTCCGCTGACACCCGCCTGGCATCCGATCCGACAAGATCCACTGAAAACAGACGTATGGTGATACGTTCACCATCAGTCCGGGTCGGATCAGATGGGAAGGGATGAAAACAGACAGGTGGACCGTTTTCAGCCCATAGAGCAGTGATGGCAAACCTTGGCACCCCAGATGTTTTCAAACTACATTTCCCATGATGCTCAACTACACTGCAGAGTGCATGAGCATCATGGGAAATGTAGTTCCAAAACATCTGGGGTGCCAAGGTTTGCCATCACTGCCATAGAGGATAGCGAGATTCTGACAGGTCCGGAGATGAACCTGTCATCCGCCTGCTCAGCGGAGATTAACGGAGCGATCTCTGCTGAGCAAACAAAATTCATCAGAATGGATCCGCCCCGTGTGAAAGAGGCTTAAGAATGATAGTTTTATTTGACACAAAAGATAACAGCCTAAATTTAGATATGGGTTTTCTTACTCATTATCCAACAATTTTATGACCCCCTCTGTAACTGTTACCCCCAACCCCAGTCTCTAGCTCTCTCTCTGTCTTATCTCACTAACTATCCCAGTTTAATTATCATTGCCGTGTACATTTGTGGTTTTTTTTTTCCCTTAGAGATTGTCTTTTTTTTAACATTCTGCTAAAATTTTGTGATATAGTACTGCTTGGACTTTGAAGAAGGAGGTACACACTAAAAGCTTGTCCTTAACATTTGGATGTTAGTGAAAATACAAAAGTATCATGGACAGTACTCACTTGTTACTGTCACAAGTGCACTAATGTGGCTACAATCACTTCCAGTTGATAAAAATTTTGCAAATAGACTGACTGGTAATGTAGAAACATATAATAAAATAAAAATGTATTTTCTTACAGAACTTCAATCCAGAAAAACTACCCTTCATCAGTTTGCAGAAAAAATGAACATGGAGCCTCACCTGACTACAAAATTGACTCTGAGGGATATCCTGGGTATTGGCTTAGAGAATGTGAATGATAAACCACCGAAAACTGTAGAGGATCTTCCCTGGAGATATTTAAGGAAACTCATGGCCCTAAACAGGACTGCAAGAGACATTCTTCTTGAAAAAAAACAGTCTATTGGTGTTGATGTATATGATAGTGGTGATGATGATGATGATGATGATTACAACCTATTTGATGCTTCTTTAGTTACAGTTGATAATTCATCTGCCTCTGTTCACCCCCTGGATGTCCTGTGTGTCCTCCTGCATTGCTCAGACAGTTTTCTCCAACAAGAGATTGTAACAAAGTTGTCCATGTGTCAGTTTGCTGTCCCTATGCTGCTCCCTGCTGGTGATGGGTCACATTGCACCCTCATGCTTTGGGCAATAAGGGACATAGTGAAGAAGTGGACACCTCAGTCATTAGCAGACAGTAAAGGGTTCAGAGAAGAAAATGTGGTGAATACTTCCATGCCAATCTTCTCTTATGTCAGATTGGGAAAAAGCAAATTATCAAAATCAAAAGTCCTGAATCAAGTTCTTAATCCAGATCAGTTACAAAATAACTTCTTCATACATGACAATATGGATGGAGGAAACATTGAGAGGAAAATATCTGATGGACTGGTAGAAGTTTCCTGGTATTTTCCCTCTGGTAAGTCTCATGTTTTCGCCGAGCCCATCACAGTGACCAACCTACGAGGAGACCTGGAGACCAACTGGGACCAGTTCTTGTTTCTAACAAGAATTTCATCAGCTGTGTTTATATTCATTGAGGATATTTCTGAGAGGGAATTCAGACTTTTATCATCCTGCCCAACCACTGACACCCAGTATTACTTCATTGTTACTCCCGGTCCTGGCAAAACTGTGAGTACAAAGACAAGGAAGACCCTTCAAGACTTAATGCCAGTGCTAACATTGAAAAAATCAAATGTGATAATACATGCAGGCATGGCAAATGAGGCAGCATTTGTAAAAAAACTACAAAGTATTATTATTCATTTCTTAAACGGTAATACAAAAGAAAAGAAAATGAGGGACCTTGAGAAAGAAACTCATGGATTGGACATCAAAGTGGATGAGAATATTCCTGCATGTCAGAAGGCCAGGGAACATGCCAGGAAAATTACAGAAGAAATAAGAAATGTGTCGGACTACAAAAAGAACACTATGAAGTTACAGAAAGATCTCTGGAGACAGTTATCTGAAGTGGAAAAGGAACTTTGCAGAATGACAAAGCAAAGTGGTAAAGACACACAACAATATCAAGATGAACTGAGAAAGAAACGCATTTCACTGCATGAGCAACAACATAAACATGATCTGCCCCATGGTTTAATGCTTTTTATTGATGCAATCACTCATTTGTCTGAGACTGAAAAACGATATTTTCTAAAATGGATGAAATTTGAACTTGATTCAATTGCTAGAAGTCATCTTTCTAATCTACAAGCTGAATACAAAGAAAAATGTAAGAATATCTTAAGTAACAAGAAAGAACTAAAAAAGATAGACCAGAAAATCTCTGACAGTTCTTTAGGAATTGAACATTTCCTACGTGAGATGGGACAGTTTTATGAAGCTGAATGTTCCATGGTTCAAGAAAAAAAAATAGGTAAAAGAAAAAGACAATTTGTTAGACTTCCAGGAATTGCTGCTGATCTCTTGTTGGATGGTTTCCCATTGGAGCTGATAGATGGAGATGCGTCAAACATTCCCCTACGGTGGATAACTGATGTCCTTAGTGAGCTGGACACCAAAACCAGGAGAAAATGCAGAATGAGAATAATCACTGTACTAGGGGTGCAGAGTACAGGAAAATCCACTCTTCTCAACACCATGTTTGGTCTGCAGTTCCCGGTGGCCAGTGGAAGATGCACACGAGGAGCCTTCATGACTCTTCTTAATGTGAAAGAGAACTTCCAGGAGGAGCTGGGCTGTGATTTCATCCTGGTGATTGACACTGAGGGGCTGAAAGCTCCAGAGTTGGCTTCCTTGGAGGGCAGTTATGAACATGACAATGAACTGGCCACACTAGTGGTTGGGTTGAGTGATATCACCATCATCAATATGTCAACGGAAAATACAACAGAAATGAAGGATATTTTACAGATTGTGGTCCATGCTTTTCTTAGAATGAAAGAAGTAGGGAAGAAACCTAACTGCCAGTTTGTACATCAGAATGTGAGCGATGTGTCCGCTCATGACAAGAACATGAGAGACAGGAAGAAACTTCTGGAACAACTGAATGAAATGACAAAAGTAGCTGCAGAGATGGAAAAGAAAAGTGAACTAAAAACTTTCAGTGATGTGATGGACTACAATCTGGAGAAAGACAACTGGTACATTCCTGGGCTCTGGCTTGGGGTCCCACCAATGGCTCCAGTAAATTCTGGGTACAGTGAACATGTGTCTGAACTGAAAAAGTATTTATTAGAATTAGTGACAAGTAAAGAATCTCTGCACAGGCCTTTAACTATTCCTGAATTTATAACATGGATAGAAAGTTTATGGAAAGCTGTAAAACATGAGAAATTCATCTTTAATTTCAGGAACAGTCTGGTGGCAGAAGCTTATAATAAACTGTCTATAGAATACTCACGGTGGGAATGGGAGTTCCGAAAAGCTGTCCATAATTGGCTGATCCGTACCGAGACAAAGATTAAGAATCAGACTGCAGAGAGTCTAAGTGATGAACTGTGTTTGGAATTTAGCAATGAGCTCAGCAATTTGTTGATTAGTAAAGAAAGTAAAGTATTGGAATTGCTGGAAAACTACTTTAACAATAAAAATGAAAATGTTCATCTAATAGAACGATACAAACAAGACTTCATTCTGAACACAACATCCCTGAAGAACCATCTAAAAAATAGTTCTTTTTTGAATTTGGATGAAGCTGTCTCAATTCGGAAAGGGAAATTCAAGATTCAGAATATGCAAAATAATACCCAGAAATTGATTGAAGACAAAATCACAGATCTCCTCAAGAAGTGCAGAGAAATGGTAAAAAAGCCGAACAATAAAGTGTTAAGGAAAGAATTTGAGGAGGTGTGGAAGAGGACACTGACAGATCTACAGATAAAGGAATTAAAAACATGCATTGTCAGTAGATCTATGTTTCAGCAGCTAATGAATGACATGAGCTATAAAGGATCAGCTGTAAATCAATACTTACTGGGTGTGAAGGACTTGGCAGATATCACACAGACTGATTTCAAGATGGATGAGAAATATATTGGGAAGGGTTGGTTTACAAAACTGAAAGATACATTTAGGTCCGGAAATGAGCATTTTGACAAAATAAATGATTTTGCTCGTTCTCTTATAGATATCTGTAACAAATATATCAGAGAGAAGGTGGACACTGGAGAGGACTATTGTGACAACTATTGCCGGGAATTACTTCATATGATTACAACAGAGATTTCTAAACATTCCAAAAGTCTTCATTTGTCCACTTGGTTTGAAGTGGATATCAAGATTCACATTCTTAGAAAAGCTTCCAGAGATTTTCAGGAGATGCATGAGAAATTCATTAGAGAGAACGATCCAAAACTGTGTGTGGAGAAAATAAAGCCTGGATATTTAAAAACATTTATCAGCATATTTCAAGAGAAGAATATTTGTCAGACTAAAGCCAAAGAATTCTGTGAGCGATGCCTAAAACCAGCAATGATGGAACATGTTTTCCGCCATCTTGGGCAGAAAATAGTGGATGGCATAGTAAGATCAGACAACAAGAAATTCAGCAGTAGAACATTCTTTCAAGTTTTTTTATTGAAGGAGCTCCTTGAAAAAAACTCCTTCCAGAAATATGTGGACTATATGGGAAACCATGAGGAATATACGAAAGCCTGGATACTAAATTACACTGAAACGTATGCAAAGCCCCGAATCCTAAAACCATTACAAGAAATGCTGCTCTCTTCACTGGACAAAAAGATAAGAGCAGCTCTTACTAAAGACAACTCTCTTAGAAGTCCGTCAGTCTTACATTTTCTGAAAAGTGTATGTGAGATACTAAAGGAAGAATTAGTGATCCCACAGAATGAGATGCAAGCGGTCACTTTCCAGAACACGGCTGATGTTGGACAATTTTCATCTACCATTCAGCTCTTCCTCCAAGATACAAAAACAAAAGTCTTATCAGAGCTGCAATCTATGGATATAAAGTCTGTACTCTCCAGGGTGACGGTGAAGCCTCAGGATGTATTGTTCAGGAAGGTTGTTGGCTGTGGGAAGCAATGTCCATTCTGTGGTGTCCCCTGTGAGGCCGGAGGTGATGAACACAAGGAGCACTTTGCTACTATCCACAGACCGCAAGGACTGGGGAGATACCGATTTCTTTTTTTCAACATCTTAAGTACAGATATATGTAGTACATCTGTTGTGTCTGATGCTCATTTTGGTAATTCAGACACAGGAGAAATGTTTCACCCATACAGGGAGTATCGCACATACTATCCAGACTGGTCCATACAACCAGATCCCAGCATTGAGTCATCAGATTACTGGAAATATATTTTTGTTACATTTAATGAGAAGCTTGCTAAAGAATACAATGCAAGACCAGCAAGAATACCAGATAGCTGGAAATCCATCACAAGAGAAAAAGTTCTGGAAAGCTTAACGAAAATGTTCAATAGCTAAACAGAGAAGAAAGATCAACAATGTGTAATTCCTCCTATTTCCTCATCCCATTATCTGCAAATTATTTATTAATAATAAAAATAACTCTTCTGTTGATTTTCTGTATCTGGAAAAACATTAAAAAAAATATTTACAACCATGTCCACAGTAATCAGGGTGTGAACAGAATTTCTGATAATCCTCATTCTTCTGATGATATAATGGACTCATTGCTTCTCTCAGAATATTTCAGAACATACCAACACATTACAGATAATTGTTGTATCCATTGACTATGACATTTCTAGCACTGCACTGGAAAATGCATATGTTCACATATTTGATATATCTCTCTAGGAATGAACATTTAAATTTATGTTTTAGTCTGCTATAGTTTATACTATATTAAAACAGAGCTTCCCTTTAGCACTCATGTTGATGGATTTCAGCATTTGAGCTTAAGTAGGTCACCTCAGTACAGTATCTACAGAGCAGAGATAGGGAAGGTTTTCTAAAGAAAGTTTGTTAAAATATTTGTAATTTATGTGGATGCTGGCATTCCTCGGTTTGCGCTGACAGGGAGAACTGATCGGCGGCTCTCCCTTCCGAGGGGGGTCTTTGCTGATAATCGGAACATTGATTATCATCACAGCCCGCGTCAGATGTGCCAATCAGCTGCCAATCAACGCCCAACAGCTGCCAGTCAGTGCCCCCTCAATAAAGTCTCTCAGTGCCCACCACAGTGCCAATCAGTGCCCATCACAGTGCCAATCAGTGCCCAGCAGTATCACCTGTCAGTACCTCATCATCAGTGCTGCCCATCAGTGCCATCTATTAGTGCCCATCAGTGCCGCCTGTCAGTGCCCATTAGTGCGCCCATCTGTGCCGCCTATCAGTGCCCATCAGTGCTGTATATCAGCGCCACCTATCAGTGCCTATCAATTCTACATATCCGTGCCTCCTCATCAGTGCCCATCAGTGCCAACTCATCAGTGCACATCAGTGAAGGAGAAAATAAAATTTTATGGCAGAAACTAAGAAAAATGTTTTTTTTTTTCCAAAAATGTTGGTCTTTTTTATTTTGTTTAGCAAAAAATAAAAACCCCAGAGCTGATCAAATACCCCCAAAAGAAAGCTCTATATGTGGGAAGAAAATGATAACAATTTAGTTTGGGTACAGTGATGTATGACCGCACAATTGTCATTCAAAGTGCAACAGGGCTGAAAGATGAAAATTGGCCTGGGCAGGAAGGGAGGGGGAGTGCCTGGTATTGAAGTGGTTAAAGGGTAACTCCACTTTCATGGGGGAAAAAAATAGCAAATAAAGAAAAAATAATATAGTGTGTACGATTGCGATACAAGTCATATTATAATTGAATGTTATTAAAAATTACCTTTCCCTTTCAATCTGCAGCCGCTGTAATTTTCTATAAATGCAATATGGCTACATGGAGTTGTTCTGTACACAGAATGTGTACTGACCACTCCCCAAAAACATAATTTCCTGCTTGTGTGATTGGCTCACCAATTCTCCCAGAAGTCTACCTAAATACAAGTCAGATTTCAGGCATCCCCTGCAACAAAAATGTAATTTTCCAATAGGAACACGTTTAAAGGGATGCAGGCCCAGCAACTTTCCTCATTAGTGCCCTTCAGCTGCCACAGCTGACAGATAACTATGAAACCACTCCCATTAGACCCACTCCCAGAGGCAGAGAGGAACACACGTGGATTTCTTCAGAATAACAAAGGGTAGGAATCTGCAACAAAGGTTGTTATAATGGACATCATATATAGCATGTACTGCTGCCATTGCCGGGGTATTAAGGCTCGGTGGTGGTTTAGAGCATACCCAGCAGTTGGTCCTGTTCGCCATTTTAGCCAGTTGGAGGTGCATTTTAAACAATAAGTTCGGATGCTTTTTATTGTCACCCTTGCAAAAATATACTATGCTAAAGATAAAATAAAAAAGATACTCCTCATTCTTTGGTGAGCAGCTTCTTTCAGTGGCTGGATCCAGTTGGCCCGTTCATCAAGCTTTAGAGAGGTCCGCGTGGTCAGCTGAACCTGGAATGGCCCGAGGTATCTCGACTCTAGTCCCATCTTCTGATGTTTCTTTACAAAGACCCATTCACCTGGTTGGATAGAATGTAAACCGGTTATCGAATCAGGATCTGGAAGGGACTCGTGAACCCTGTGGTGGATTTTCTTTTTGGAGCTCACGTTGCAGGGCCTGCACATACCCCATCAGCTGGGAATGTAAAGACGACAGTTGCTGAGTAAAGTACAACCCCGTTTTTAGATGACTTCCAAACAAACCTCATATGGCGATAACCCAGACATGTGGGAGCTCAATGAACCCTTTTTCACAGTTTTACCGACTGTAGTCACTGCATAACCTGTTTGTGGCTTACCATCTGGGGTGTAATACCTGGAACCATCGACACAAAGGTTCTTAGCGTCTGGGATGGGAGCCTCCTTCACCGGACTGATGGTTGTTGACTCAAGTTCCATCAAAGAAAGACAGTCGTGGTGATCTTCAACATGTCATCCTACTAGGTCACAAACTTGGTTAGAATTAGAGAGGTGAGTATTGTTAGTTTGAAAATTGTAATTTTCACCATTATCTCCCCCCTTTTCTTCCTCATTACAAACAGGAAGAAGAGACACCGGGTTTAGAATGGTGCATCGTTTAAAGGTTAAATTAGTAGGGGTTAGGAGATGTTTAGAATCTCCTGCACCGAGTGGGGAGTGTTACAGGGGGATTTGGTTGGCGTGAGAACTTTTATCTGCAGGTATCAGTCTATTTGGATTTTGAGACTATCCATTTGAGCAACACTCAAAGTGTATTGTGGTAATTGGGGCAAAACACTCCCTGTTCTGATGTTGGCTTCTGACCAACATAATACTTGTCAATCGCCCAAAGTTTGGGAACTACCTCCGCCAGCACATCCAATCCAAGGAAACAACCAAGTTCTATAGAGCCACCATTGCCACCAGGCGCTCATCCAACAATGCACTACTAACCACAATTCCTGTTGGAGTCTACTCAATGACCGCCTGTATTTCTGACAAAATATCCACTCCCAATAGATTGATGGTAACATCATCCGATACCAGTACAGACTTAATGGCCTCTGTGTTTTGCCCCAACCTACAATGGAGAGGTTTTATTGTTTGTAAGGACAGGTACGTCGTTTCCCACAGACGGGCTGCCTTGCAGTAAATGTGCAAAAGGAGGTCTGGAGCTGGTTAATAAAGGTCACCAAAGCTCCTCCAGCCGCCCTACAAGTGACAAAAGGCATGAAATCGGGCTGGTTGGTGCCGCCTTTGTGATGATTTGTGACGTTTAAATCTAAGTTTTACCGCTTTTTGTTTTTCAGTTATTTACTATTTATTAAAGGTCACCAAAGGTCACTCAGGCCCCCTACAACATCTAAAAGACATGAGACCAGGCTGGTTGGTTAGTGCTGTGTTTGTGCTGTTAAAATGACTATTTCTGCTGCTTTGATTTTTCAGTTGTTTGTTTTTATTTGATCAAACCCCACCCACTTTGCATCCCATGTGTGCTGCGTTTGTGCTGATTTGTGCAAAAATTGCCATCTGTGCCAGTTTGGTTTTGAAGATATTACACATAATATTCAATCAAACCCCACCCCGCCCACTTTGCACCCCATGTGATTAAATTTTAAAAACAAATACCATTTGCTCTTGCGGATTTGTGCTGCAAAAATATCATTTGTGTTGGTTTAGTTTTGGAGATATTGTTGATTACATTTGATCACACCCCCATGCTAATCATTTCTCCTTCACACAGACAGCACTTCTCCAACAACCCAAAACCATTGTTTCAGAAACAAAATGAGAGTACTATGTGCAAAAAAAAGGTTTATTTTAGTTGTACTTTATGTCTATTGGTTTTTATTGGTTTGCTGGGAAAATACATAGGGCACAAAGAACATAATAATCCAATCCAAAGTTTCAAGACTTGATCACACACTGACTTTTACTAAGCATCTTTCGTTTTTATTGTAGTTTGTCATTGTTCCTTGCTATGCTGCACTCCTTGCTGGTTCTATATTACACACACTTTATTTATATATGTGTAGCGCCCACCTACTTAGGTGTGTGCTAAAGTGGTCAGTTAGGATTAGTGTTACTGTAGGTAAAATTGTCAGTGTTTTACCCTGTTGGTGTAAGCTGGTTAGTTAATGTGGAGGTTTGTTAGAATAGAGGAAGGTGTGGCCACCTACACTCTGCCCTGAAAGATTTCCATCACTTTCTCTGAGATGTTCTGGAAAGTGGGTGGACTGAGGGAGTAGAGTGGCAGGTAGTTTTTGGAGACCCCTCTGAACCAATCATTGTTTTGCTTGGGCAGAGGCGGGACTGCTATAAAAGCAAAGGTCACATGCTCCTGGGGTTGGAGATTGGGAGAAAAGAAGAAGACAGCATGTAAGGGCTGGTGCAGCTCGGGTGCTCTCCCCTCTGGGGAGGGGAACGTGCCATGTGGAGAGGAGAGATGGAGGAGACTTCAGGAGGAAGTTGCTACTACTAACAGAAACAAAGACTGGGATAGGACCCTCTGTGGCAAGCATGGACGGTTTCTCAGGAGTACAAGTGAGTGGAAACCCAGGGAAACAGTGCTTCTAAAAGACTTAAAGGTGTTAAAGTGCGGGTCTTGGAGGAGGAGGTGCAGATCTTCGGCCTTAGAGAATCAATGCCTCAAAAGAGGGTTGGTGTGCGGGTCAATACAGAAGTCTGTGCAAAGGGAGTTGGGCCTTAGTGAATGAATACCTCGGAGAAATCCAATCAGTCTGCCAAAAGAACTTTATTCAGAGTAACGTTCTTTGGGAATGCTTGGAAGTGTTGTACGGTTGGGAAGTAGCAATAAACAGGAGGAAGGAAAGCTTCAAAGTACAACTGGAGGCAAGTGCAGGTTAAGAGTTATGCACAGTGGCTCTATATAATCTGGACTATGTATTCACAGGATTTGTTTCACTTAATGCCAAATCTGTAAGAGTTATTCAGAGTGACTCTGTAATGCAGTACCGCAATGAGTGCCGGAAAAGAATAAAGTTTAAATGTTCAAATGTTCTGGACTGTCTGCTGTGTCGTTCGTTCTGGAGAGGGGTAATGGAGTCACACTACAGAAAAGAATGAACTACCAGCAGCTCCTACGGGGGGTAGTGCGCTACATATGCATTTCTTTAAAAGGGGAAAGATGTAGAATATGTATGTGTTGTATTTACATAGCTGTGTGAGGAGCTGGGGTGGGAACAGGACGTAGGAAGTTATGCATTGAAATTGAAAGATTCATGTGACTATTCATCATTGCTTCTACAAAATCTACAAAGGTGAAGAAAAAACGAGGGGAAAAAACGCACCGTAATGCTATACAGAAATGCATCCAAAACATATCCGTTTTTGTAGTGTAAAGCGGCCCTGAGTACTTTGTATCTTGTACAGTGTCACTGAGTAGGGGGGATTGCTCCCAGCACACACCAGTATATTTATTGTTATAAGATGTTAGAAAAGTAAAAGGGATTTCCCCGACAATACCGGTAGAACAGGAAAAAAAAAATAAAGTAAACAAAGTCAAACAATCACTGTGCATACAACGCTCAGAAGAGGAAATGAAACTATCTGTACAGCAGATGAGCCACAACACTTCTACAGAGGTAAGAAATAATTCTGTTATCATATAGATTTCATTATTGAGGCTTCCGTCTACATAATCATCCCGGGAATGGGATTAGTTATTGTTAGGGTCGGTTCACACATGGGCAACACGACTTTAGCGCGACTTTGTACCGCGACTTCAACGCGGCTTCAGCGCGACTTTAGCGCGACTTCAGCGCGACTTCGGCAAATTACGAGGCGACTTGAAGTCGCCTCCATGACAGGCGACTTCGCCTGTGGCCAATCACCTCTCTGGGAGGGAGGGGGGGAGGGAGGGGTTTTCTCTGCAAAATCGCTTGACTTTACAGAGAGATCCGACTTGCAGGCGACTTACATTGAGTTGAATGGGTACAAGTCGCCTACAAGTCGGATAGAAGTAGTACAGGAGTCTTTTCTGAAGTCGGAGCGACTTTAGTAGTGTCAATTAAGACGCTCCCATTGCCTACCATGTTAACCTAAATGCAAAGCGACTTGGGGCGACTTGGGGCGACTTGAGGGCGTACAAGTCGGATCCCAAGTCGCCCCAGTGTGAACCGACCCTTACATTGTAATAATAGATTTCCTACAATGCCCTCAGGGAACGGAAAGTTTTGCTTCCACAGCCTCCAGCTGCTGCTATTATCCAGTTAGGAGCTGCCAATACAATGCTGATTGATAAAGACGAGGTTCAGCTTTGTACTATAATGGGATTGTGGGGATTTCCTGAGATTCAGTAACTTCTGGCTGAAAGCTTTGGAGGTTTGCCACCAGAAATAAGGAACAACCTACACTCACCGGCCACTTTATTAGGTACACCTGTTCAATTGCTTGGTAACACAAATTGCTAATCAGCCAATCACATGGCAGCAACTCAGTGCTTTTAGGCATCTAGATATGATGAGATGCATAATTTACGTGTAATTTATGCTCCTAGAATGCTTGAAGGTGCTCCTTGGATTTTGGGCCCTTCTATATGGCTAGGCTGTGAAAAAGTCTCACACATATGGTGCCCCCATACTCGGGGAAGAATGTGTTTTGGTGTGTAATTCTAAGTATGCCTATGCTGTGTGTGAGACATAACTTGAAAAATGTCAACTTTGTAAAATAAAACACATTTTTCTTAATTTCTTAATTTTCCCAAAAAATCTGAAAATAAAATTACAATTGCATCGTTGCAATATTTTATGTCACACAGTATTTGTGCAGCGGTCTTTCAAACGCATTTTTTTTGGGAAAAGATACACTTTCATGAATTAGAAAAAACGAAACAGTAAACTTAGCCCAATTTTTTTGTGCAATGTGAAGGATGATGTTACACCGAGTAAATAGATACCTAACATGTCATGCGACAAACTACGATACCTAAAAATCTCCATAGGTGGCACTTTAAAACAATTTAATGGTTACCAGTTTAGAGTTACAGAGGAGGTCTTTTGCTAGAATTATTGTTTTCACTCTGACAATCGCGGGGATACCTCACATGTGTGATTTGAACACCGTTTACATTTGTGGGCGTGACTTACGTATGCGTTTTCTTTGCACGAGCACACAAGAATTTTTCTACATTGTCCCTTAAAAAAACAAAAATCTGATCACTTTTATTGCTGTCACAAGGGATGTAAACATCCCTTGTGACAGTAATAGGTGGTGACAGGTACTCTTTATGGAGTGATTGGGGGTCTAAAAGACCCCAAATCTCTCCTTTGCACTTAAAAGTATTCAGATCATTAAAATTGGCGATTCTGAATACTTTTTTTTTTAACCACTTAAGGACCGAGACTCTTTTTGAGATATATTGTTTACAAGTTAAAAACAAGTTTTTTTGCTAGAAAATTACCCCCACATTATAATTTTGTTTTCTAACACCCTAGAGAATAAAATGGCGGTCGTTGCAATACTTTATGTCACACCGTATTTGCGCAGCGGTCTTACAAGCGCACTTTTTTTGGAAAAAATTTATTTTTTGAATTAAAAAATAAGACAACAGTAAAGTTAGCTCAGTTTTTTTTTATATTGTGAAAGATGATGTTTCGCCGAGTAAACTGATACCCAACATGTCACGCTTCAAAATTGCGCCCGCTTGTGGAATGGCGACAAACTTTTACCCTTAAAAATCTCCATAGGCGACGTTTAAAAAATTCTACAGGTTGCATGTCTTGAGTTACAGAGGAGGTCTAGGGCTAGCATTATTGCTCTCGCTCTACCGATCGCGTTGATACCTCACATGTGTGGTTTGAACACTGTTTTCCTATGCGGGCGCAGCTCACGTATGCGTTCGCTTCTGCGCGCGAGCTCGTTGGGACGGGACGCTTTAAAACATTTTTTTTTTGGTATTCATTTTATTTTACTTTATTTTATTTATTTTTACACTGTTCATTGTGCATAGTTTATTAGTTCTGTTTTAAACTTGACTGTGTTGTGCATTTCTCACTGTTGCCATTGATACTGTTCTGGAAGAACTGGGACCAGTGGCGGAGGTGTACCACAATCGTGATCGTTTTGAGGCGGGATTGAGTGGAAGGATTGAGTCTTCTACAGAGTCAGACTCTTGGGATTCGGTCCAACGCTGGCAGCCACCACATGTGTCTCCTGAAGGGAAGACTGTGCAGCCTCTGGAGGACAGTGAGGTTGGAGCAGATCCTCCTGCTGGACTTCCAGCTCTGGAGGGTGGTGGAAACATCAGTATAACCCAGCAGACATTCACAGTACAGGAGACTCAGAGGAGTGAACTCCCAGCACATGGATTGTGAGAACAGTGCTGCTGCCACTAGTACTCCTGGTGGGAGCCATGCTGGGGTGACTGGTGTTCATGGGGTGAGTAGCACTGGGGTAACTAGTAATAATGCTGCTAGTAATGATGATATGAGGTGCAGTGATGATGTCACTAATATTGATGTGGTGAATAATTCAATTCTGATGTTCTCAATGCTGGTATATCTGAATGGGGTCATCAGCAGTCTGAGGGCTCTGAGAATGTAGCGATGGAGGAGTCAGTTCAGAATAACTCTCAGGACTTCCCCCCTTTGGTGGATCCACCACCTGCTCCACAAGGGAATGCTGGTCAAACTGGTCATGTCCCTCCTCGGAATGCCTGGAGCCGTGGGGCCCCTTCTTTTTCCACCAGTAACAATTATACTGGTCAGGCCTTTAAGAGAAGGAATGTGGTCAGATTGAAGCATAGGGGTTCCAGAGAGGAGCTCCCTGATAGGAGGTTTGTAGTAAGGGAGTTGCTGTGTCATCAGATGGGGTTTGCTCCTGCAGACATACTGGCAGTCATCAATCTCCCTGACAGACAAGGTTATGATGTCAGCTTTAAGCTCATGTCTGACTTAGACAGGTTCTGGGCCAGTTTCAGTGGTTTGCGGGATAAAGAGGGTTGGAGGAATTTCATCTTTATTCCCATCTCCAAGTTGACAGTTGACAAAAACTAAAGACAGTGATGGGATCTGGACTGGTGGTTGGAGGGTTTTTGTTAAGTTGAGGCAAAGTAACAATGTTACCCATCACCTGCCAAACTACTCTTTTTTTATTGGGCGGGAGAGAGGAGTTTGCTTCTATGCAGGTCAGCCCAGGTTATGTTATAAATGTGGTAAATCTGGCCATGTGGCGAATGTTTGTACGATCCTGAAGTGTAATCTTTGTGGGGAGGTTGGCCACATCAGTTCTACCTGTGAGAAGGTTAAGTGCAATCTATGTGGTGGGCTTGGCCATTTCCATAGGGATTGCCCGGAGGCCTTCCATAATAAGGATGGGGAATCTGCAGACAATGAATAGTTGGCTGCAGCAGAACAACTAGAGGAGGAAGCCTTAATGAATGGAGCTGTATTGACTAGGGGGGAGGTGGTCCCGGAGGTTCAGGAGACTACTCCTGGGCGGACGGACAATGTTCAGCAGGCTGAGGAGCAGCTGGCCCCACACTCCAATTCCTGTCTCTGTGAAGATCACTGGTCAGAAGAGGAATAAAAAAGATAAATCTACCCGTAAACCCGAAAGTGACTGGACATTAGTGCAGAAGCCAGCTAAAAAAGTGAAAGGGGCACCAGAAGTGGGTACGGCAGTTTCCACCAATAGGTATGAAGCGTTATCCGATTCGGATGCTGACTCCTATTCTCTAGAGGCCCAGGAACTGGAGCAGGAATTAAAAAGAGTGGAAAAAGAGTATGTGATTGTCTCAGAGGATGACCCGCCCACTAAAAGGCATCCGCCCCCTGATCCTGGATCCGCAGAATCTGATATGGAAACTGGTAGTCAGCAGAGTGACTCCGATTCTGACTTATAATGAAATGTTGGAGAAGTATAGACTTATGGAAAGGAGTCTTATTGTCACATGACATTTGTTTCCTATTAATGGCCTTTAACTGCTAAGTGACCAAAACAACATGTCAGTAATTGTTGTATTTATGTTATTTTCAGTTAGTTAGTTTGTTATTATGTATCTTGTGTGTTTTTACAAAAAAAAAATCTCCATACATACAGAATAAGACCATATACTGAGAATCACACTTGGCATACAGGACAAGAGAAGTAGTACTGTGCAGCGTCCATACATACAGAATAAGAACAAATACTGAGAATTACACCCAGCATACAGGACAAGTATTTTTTTTTTCTAGATTATCAGAAGATGAAAATAGTAAGGGACATTCATAGACTAGATAGCTGAACAAGAGTCCACACACATCTATGATATATTTTTATTTCTCTTATAACAGATCTCTTTGAAATAATTTTGTGAAGAACACTTTGATGGTCATCATCTGTCAGATCGGAGAAGAAAAATGGAAGGTAATGATGAAGGTGAGTAAGAAAAATGCCTGCACTATAATGTATGTGTCCTGAGCAGGATATCCTCTATATAACATTTAAAGTGTACCTGTCACAAACCCGGGCAATTCACACTCAGCATATGATGACAAAATACATGAACATCAGTGACCATCTATGGAAGCCACCTGTGAAAACTATCAGTATATCCAGAGATACAAGCAGTTGTATTTATATAAGAACCTTGAATTTTCCTGCAGTCAAGTTATGCTTCAGGCTGGGTTTACACTATTGCGAATTGGATGTTGGTTTCCCCGCATCCAATTCGCACAGCTGGAGATTGTGACCGGCTTTCTATGGAGTCCGGTTCACACATCTTCACAGTGGCTCCGGTGCAATTTGCACAAGAGCCCTGTCTTTTGGTTTGTTTCAGGTCCGAATTCAGCCAAAAATTTGGGCTGAAATCGGACCTGAAGTGTTGAAGGAGGACGCACTGGACTCCTGCTGTAAGCCGATGCATGCTCATATGTGAACCCAGTCACTCTTTTCTGCCTCCTGAGCTTCCCTATTAGTCATTGTAGCAGACCACCACACTGAGTGACCAATAGGAGAATTTGGGAGGCAGAAGAAGACAGGTGGGCACTTCCTCCTGTGGCTGCAGCAGTCAAAGCTTTGAAGCGGGGTGAGAGAAGGCTGATAGGGAAGCTGAGACACTAGTTCCCCATTAGGTCCACTCCCCTTGTTATTGACAGCAGGCAGTGCACAAATCCTTAACCAATAGACAGCCTGCTATCGGCTATGGAATTTACTCGCTGCTTGCTATCAATCACAATGAAACAATGGGCCTGATGGGGAATTAGTGTCTCAGCTTCCCCTTAAGGCTCCACCCACTGAGTGTCACTGGCTGTTAGGAGGCTGTCAGCTGTGAATGACCAGTGAGAGGTTGTTGTTTTTAATTTATTAAAAAAAAAAAAATTGTCCTGGACTTAGCCAAACGGCCTAGCCCTAGAAGGCGCAGTGCAGAAAAAAAGCTTTGTAACCATTGGCCATGTGCTTTAAAAATGCACTGATCAACAATGTATAATGCCGCATACACACGGGTGGACTTTTCGACAGACTAGGTCTGGTGGACTTTTCGACAGACTTTCCGACGGACTTTCCGAATGAACGGACTTGCCTACACACGATCAACCAAAGTCCGACGGATTCGTACGTGATGACGTACGACCGGACTAAAACAAGGAAGTTGATAGCCAGTAGCCAATAGCTGCCCTAGCGTCGGTTTTTGTCCGTCGGACTAGCATACAGACGAGCGGACTTTTCGACCGGACTCGAGTCCGTCGGAAAGATTTGAAACATGTTTCATTTCTAGGTCCGTCGAACTTTTGGGAAAAAAAAGTGCGCTGGAGCCCACACACGATCGAATTATCCGACAGACTCCGGTTCGTCGGACCAAGTCTGCCGTAAAGTCCGCTCGTGTGTACGCGGCATAAATGACAATGGCAGGGAAAGGGTTGACACTAGGGGGCGATCAAGGGGTTACCTGTGTTCCCTATGTGTTCTAACTGTAGGGGTTGGGCTTACTGGAACGTGACAGAGATCACTGTTCCTGATCACGGCTCGCAGCAGAAGCGCATACGCTTGCAATCTCACATGCACGGACCGACGTACAGGTATGTCCGTGAGCTGATCTGCAAGTGGTTAAAAGCAAACACATTTTTGAGCTGCTTTTGAATTACATTCACCAAGCTGTCATGTGTACCAAGAATGTTTGTATGAATTTTCATTTGAAAATCTACTAGTGTTTGCCAGCTTTAGTCTTCCCCAGGGGACCCCACAAGGAAGCTAAGATTTGTTTGTGTGACTCTTCCAGGTCATGGCCCTTGGGTTTGCCTTTTGGTGGCAGCCAGTAATCTAATTGGCGGCCAAGCAATTTACCAAATCATAAGGCAAATGTGTAATCCAATAACACATGGAAGGCAGGGCAAGCGTTGTTCAGCACATGGCCAAGTATTGCTTGCATTCATGTTTATTCCTCAAAAAGGAAACATCAGGTTGATCTATTTATTTATGCACTCAGTCATGTAGTTGTGCTATATAAGGTGGTGTGGCCATTAATCTCTCCAAACACCAAAATAAAAAAAACAGTAAAAACTCCTATAAAAAATGTTACTGAAGGTAAAAGAATGTGGTCTTGTCCATTGTGTATAAGGATAGAGGACTTGTACCCAGTGGAGGAGGATATGCAGAGGAGATGCCAGGGGATTTGTGGAATGTCCCTCAGGGTGCGGTAGCAGCTGTGGGCCCAAAGCCGGAGGAGGCAACTTCTGCTGCACCAGCTTCATCCAAAGTTGTCAGTGGATGCCCCGTGGTGTGTGGGGGTGACAGAGAGGGGGGGCACTATTATAAGGTGCCCAACCCTTGGGAGAGTCAGCACCCCCTGTCACTTTTTCAGAGGATGAATAAAATGAGAGGGAGGACTCTAACACTATCCAAGAAGCTGCGCAACAGCCGACACCCCCCCCCCATCTTCCCCCATGATGTGGAATGAGCAAGCAGTTGACCCGGCTGTTGTGCCTGCAATGCTATTTAAACAGGCAAGTCAGGGAACAACTCTACACACTGGAGCTCCCATATGTCCCAGAAGCCCTCTTTTCTGTGTGCTTGAGTCACAGCAAGAACCCTTGAATGAGACAGCAGTGTGGGATACCAGTGTTGCCAGTGCCCATTGACTTTTCTTTACCGCATGTCCACATGCACAGTTCAGAGTCACTGACAAAGACATTTTCTACAGGCACTTTTTTCCTGTCTACATTTACCTGTCTGGACATTTACGCACACAGGAGAAAACTGCCTGTTATTAACAAACTGTTTGTAAATTTATGGACGGTTGAAACACTGGTAGGAACACCTGTGGGTTCCCAAACTTTACAGGGTACTCACTGAAGGAACCACTGCAACAGATGAATTTCACCATGTGTACCATGAATGGAATTATGGATGGTGTATCCATATTGACAAGGTGGTGGTGTCCTGTCCCAATAGCAAAGACAAACAATACTATGTAGTTAAGAAGGTCCCACGGAAGAGTTGAGGGAGCACCCAGATCCAAATTATTATCTGTGATGCCTCTGTCTAGCTGTGCTAATGCTAATTCTGCTGCTGTAATGGTGTTCCAATTGTAAATATGCTTTTCCATGCTATGTGCCCTTGTTATTTATTACTGTACAGTATATGGTTGAATTGTTTTCAACCTTATGCAGCACCCCCCTGATCTCCCGAGGTGTGGTGGCGACCTCCTAAGACAGGGGGGGCTGACATTTCACCTCAGGGGGCAGGTTCTTAAGCATGGTGGGTGTAGACGGTTGTAGAAAAGAAAAGTCACTTTTAGGATAAACAGAACACCCTTAAGGCAGTAAGCAAAGAGATCAGAAAACTCCAAAAACAAAACACACAGCAACAGCTGTCTCCAATAACAATCAAAAACTCACAGCACCGTGCAGGGTTTCCTTTAATGAGTCCCCCTTGACACTTTCCCAGCCTCTCCACAGTCCCCGGCTTATGGAAGAGTAATCTCCGGTACTTCATTTCAGAACTTCATCCTTTTCCTTATGCCTCCAGGCATCAACAGTCTTTCCGACAGAACCTCCAGACAGCAAACAGGCTCTCTCTTATGCAGAGCCTTAAGCACATGGTCAGGCCTTCAACTCCAGGCCTCACCCAATGCAGCTGTTCCTCACACATCCACTCCAGACCAACTCCTACTGGTTGGCTGAGAGAAATATTCATATTCATAGCTCGGTCTCACTGCAGCTCATCACACTAATGCCCAAGGCAACAGTGCCGCCTATTGACAGAGGAGAGGAACCACAGCCACACCAGGCTTAGGAGAAATCCCAAATGATCACAAAGACTGTAAATCAGCCAGGCTAGTTACCACCTAGCACGGCTAAACTTACTAATAGCCCCTGTTTAAGACAAGGGTGCTACATGTACATGTTCTGCATGCTATTTATATGGTGTGTGTAGTTGTGATAGTTCTTGCTGTGTTAATGTTTATTAATATAATGACTGCTGTCATTTCTATTCTATATGATTAAGATTGTCTATGTTTATTATTGTGTTTTTGCCTAACATATGAGAATGTCTCTTGCATCATGTTCAGCTAAATATAGTTTTGCCTACTGGCTATGATACAAGAATTAACCCTCATTGTCTAATTTTTCTCAGTAATTTAAGGATATGTTTCTCTTGTTTTATTGTGTGAAAATAATTGTTGCTATATTTTTCCAACTTAGTTTTAATAACTGTTATTTGTATAGTGTATATTGTTAGTAACACATTTAAGTGGCGTACCAGTCATGCTATCGATATTAGCCCTAATGGTTTGTCAAAGTGATTTAAGGAGATGTTATTATTTGTAACAGGCATATGGACTAGATTCAAGTGCAAGTTGATGTCAGGAATGTGGAGTTTTGTGCCTCGATTTATTTCACGGCAACTTTCAAGCTCAATGCCAGGTATATAGAATATTCTACCTCAAGTTCTGTTTATGGTTAATTATGTTTGCACTTTACTGCTGTATCGCTATGTAAGGGTTATGCAAGCCTTCTTCCATTGTGTGGCTTCCTACATGGCACAGGGACATGACATATTTAAAGGGGGTGGGGGTGGGGGGGGGGGTATTTGCAGGTGCAGTTAGTTGGTCTGACACTAGATGGCTCTGTTCTCACTATAGTATGCTATACTAGAAAGTTATAAACAGTGGTTTACTCCCTTTATAGAGAAGTCCCTCCTCTAGCGATGTCAGGGGTGTGCCAAGTGCCTATATAAAGGTCAGCTGTGGGAGCCAAACACCCCAGAGAGATTCGGATGTAGTTGGCTATTGTCCAAGGACCCTTAACATGGCTAAAGTCCCAGGTGAGATTGTACAGCTGTAGTAGCCCTGACTCCCCTGGCCTTCTGCTGCAGGTCCTGTGGCAGGATGCAAAAGGCCTTTTAGGCTAGGCTGGAGTCCTCCGATGTGAGTACGGTCTACCAGAACTATAAAAGGGATATTGGGAGAAAATGGTATACTAATGAGGGCACCTTGATCCTAATTGGTGATGGTAAATGCTGTAATCTCATTATACAGGGTGAAGTGGTCCCAACTCTGTGACTCTCCCTAGGAGAGTAGATGCTAAGGGAAGATGGCTTACAAATGATGTGTTTATGTTCTGTGCAGCAATGACAACTACAGAATGTCTGCTCCTGTGTATGGCATTCTGCGCTGAAGAATTCTGTTGTTATATGTAACAGAAACCTTGCAAAGTAAAGCCTCGTACACACAATTAGATTTTCGGACGATCAAACGTCCGTTTTTTGTGGCATGCTAGTCTCATGTCGAAATTGAAGAGGTTACTCTAAATACGAAATTTTTCGTACGACAGAATACAACGTGAGAAGTAACGTCATGTGTTAAAAAGTTTTGTATGTATTATTTTGTTTCTGAGCATGTGTAGTCTTGCTCTTATGATTTTTTTTTTTGTACAAAAACCATACTATTGAAACGAAAATCAGACATTGCATTCACATCCGACAAAAATGTTATAGTCTGCACATCCAGCTTTTTCTGACAAAAAAGCAAAATCGGTTGTCGAAAGCACCGTACTAACGATCCGAAAATCGTCAGATAGCTCGTCGTACAAATGTTTACATTCGATTTTCATATTGTGTTTACGGGCCTTTACTGTAAAGTTTTTATTTAAACTACTGTATACTAAACTTTATTTAAACTACTGTAAAGTAGTTATTTAATTTTATGTGTGGATATTCCTTTATATTAATTAATATTAATTAATTAATTAAATATTAAGGCCCACAACCAAAAATAAACAAAATATTAACGGCAGCACTCAATAATGAAAAAATGTGAATAAGTAAAATCCATCATAAACTCAGTGCAAACAGTGTGCAACTATGTTAGTAAGTGAAAAATAAATATCAGTTCTTCACACAGGTGGAATTCCAGAGTCCTTGCTCAATTCTCCACCATAAAATTTGAGAAAGCACCAGCCATGTAGATCCTTCCACCATACAGCGAGATAGACAGTATATCATTTAGTGAGTTTTCAAACGGTAGAACAGCTACAGTATCTCATAAAAATGAGTACACCCCTCACATTTTTTAAATATTTTATTCTTTTCATGTGACAACACTGAAGAAATGACACTTTGTTACAATGTAAAGTAGTGAGTGTACAGCTTGTATAACAGTGTAAATTTGCTGTCACCTTAAAATAACTCAACACACAGCCATTAATGTCTAAACCGCTGGAAACATAATTGAGTATACCCCTAAGTGAAAATGTCCAAATTGGGCCCAATTAGCCATTTTCCCTCCCCGGTGTCATGGGACTCGTTAGTATTACAAGGTCTCAGGTGTGAATGGAGAGCAGCTGTGTTAAATTTGGTGTTATCGCTCTCACTCTCTCATATTGGTCACTGGAAGTTTAACATGGCACCTCATGGCAAAGAGCTCTCTTTGGATCTGAAAAAAAGAATTGTTGCTCTACATAAAGATGGCCTAGGCTAAAGGAAAATTGCCAAGACCCTGAAACCGAGCTACAGCATGGCAGCCAAGACCATACCGCAGTTTAACAGGACAGGTTCCACTCAGAACAGGCCTCGCCATGGTCAACCAAAGACATTGAGTGCACATGCTCAGCATCATATCCAGAGGTTGTCTTTGGGAAATAGACGTGTGAGTGCTGCCAGCATTGCTGAAAAGGTTAAAGGGGTGGGGGGTCAGCCTGTCAGTGCTCAGACCATACGCCGCACACTGCATCAAATGGTCTGCATGGCTGTTGTCCCAGAAGGAAGCCTCTTCTAAAAAGGATGCACACAAGTAAGCCCGCAAACAGTTTTGTGAAGACAAGCAGACTAAGGACATGGATTACTGGAACCATGTCCTGTGGTCTGATGAGACCAAGATAAACTTATTTGGTTCAGATGGTGTCAAGCGTGTGTGTTGGCAACCAGGTAGGGAGTACAAAGATAAGTATGTCTTGCCTATAGTCAAGCATGGTGGTGGGAGAGTCATGGTCTGGGGCTGCATGAGTGCTGCCGGCACTGGGGAGCTACAGTTCATTGAGGGACCCATGAATTCCAACATGTACTGTGACATACTGAAGCAGAGCATGATCCCCTCCCTTCGGAGACTGGACCGCAGGGCAGTATTCCAACATGATAACAACACCAAACACACCTCCAAGATGACCACTGCCTTGCTAAAGAAGCTGAGGGTAAAGGTGATGGACTGGCCAAGCATGTCTCCAGACCTAAACCCTATTGAGCATCTGTGGGGCATCCTCAAACGGAAGGTGGAGGAGTGCAAGATCTCTAACATCCACCAGCTCTGTGATGTTGTCATGGAGGAGTGGAAGAGGACTCCAGTGGCAACCTGTGAAGCTCTGGTGAACTCCATGCCCAAGAAGGTTAAGCAGTGCTGGAAAATAATGGTGGCCACACAAAATATTGACACTTTGGACCCAATTTGGACATTAGGGGTGTACTCACTTTTGTTGCCAGTGGTTTAGACATTAATGGCTGTGTTGAGTTATTTTGAGGGGACAGTAAATTTACACTGTTATACAAGCTGTACGCTCACTACTTTACATTGTAGCAAAGTGTCATTTCTTCAGTGTTGTCACATTAAAAGATATAATAAAATATTTACAAAAACGTGAGGGGTGTACTCACTTTTGTGAGATACTGTATATTCCCCTAGTAATTACAGTATTTGTCAAACAATTAAAAAAATCTACAAACCCGCAACATAGCGGCCAAAACCCATTGAAATTCATAGGAGTCAAGTTTTGGGGGTTTTTTGTCCCTTTTTTTAAGGCCAACTCCTAAACCATACCAGACTAAATGCTCTTAAATGCCCTAAACATTGAGAGCATACTTTGCCAGGGGGGCAAAGGCATCATTCTCACAACCCTGGCTCAGGGTCTGGAGGAGTAGGGCTTATTGGAACTTGAAACCACTTTTAAATAAGCGGGCCCCTAGATATCTGCCCCCGCAAGAATGAGTAAGGGGTATATAGTACCCAAGGTAATTAACTGACATTCAAAAAAGATACATAACAAATAAAAACACATACACACACAGGTACACTGTAGATAAAGTCTTTTATTAATAAATGTAAACGTCATGACACTACCTACATGGAGTTTGTATGTTCTCCCTGTACCTGCATTGGTTTCCTCCGAGTACTCTTTTTTCCTCCCACACTCCAAAGACATGCTGGTAGGTTAACTGGCTCCTGTCTAAATTAATTGGCCCTAATATATGTATGTATGAATGTGAGTTAGGGACCTTAGGTTGTAAGCATCTCAAGGACAGGGACTGATGTGAAAGTACAATATATATGTAAAGCGCTGTGTAAATTGATGGCCGTATTAAAAATACCTGTAATAAATAAATAATAAATAAACTTAGACAATGTCCAAAAAAAATGTTGTTTGATGAACCTCTCCTGTCGATAAGCTATCACAGCTGGTGTTTCCCCAGTTGGCTGTTGATTGTAAACAAACCAACCAGGGTTCTGGTTGACGTCATTTACCAAATATGGACATGGCCATATTTATTAAATTATGCCAGCCAGGATGCCCACCCACCAGCTTGGGATCAATGTGAAAAAAGCTGGCAGATTGTATATCAATCATATGGTGGCAGTAGTTATGTTTTCAGGTGTAAAGCTCCCAAGATCTTTAAAGGAAAGAGAGCCAAGCCACCTGGAGAGAAAATACAGGATGTGAAGCCAATAGCAGTAACATATTTTGGTGTTGGGTCAGGTTCTAAACCCATAAAGAAGAGAACAAGTAAAGTCAGATGTGTTTTATTCCAGGAACTTCAGAAGAAACTGGACAAACCTCAATTGAAAAGAGAGCACCTAAACGAAACCTAGACCAACCAGAACAAGGTAATCTAGCATGTGTCATTATTACTTATTAACAGGTGCCAGCCTAGGACTAACAATTAGCCTGGTACATCCTACATACCAGTCTAGATATATACCCACAACCAAATGTTCCCAGACTGAACAGAATAGAGAGATTACAAACAAGTGGCAGGCAAAGTCCTTTAGCCCCTATCCCCCCCCTCCCCCCCATGAGATATGGACTATCCTAGACGCATTGGTTGCAGCCCCTGACAGTTTTGTGCCCTCTTTTTTTTTTTGCCTACCTCCCTGGTCTAGTACTGCGTACACCACCACATTAATACTTTCAGTGAACCTTTAATATTTGATGCAGAGTTTGCCACTTTGGGGTATCTTATTGTTTATGGCTTTATACGTTGTCAGGGAAGCATCATTATGTTTTCAGTAAATCCTGAATCTTTTCAATGAAAATAAAAGGAAAAGGTTCGAATTATGCAATATTGCTTAGAGCAAGGGCCTTCAAACTATGAGCCGTGGGCGACACACTGCCCGGAATGAGGGCCAGTTCACACCACGTACAGTTCAGTGTGTTTTTTTTTACTTCAAAAATGCTTGGGAAATAGGTTATATGGTTTTCAATGGCATAGTTCTATGCCATTGAGGGAAAAGAGGGGGGAAAATGCACTGGACTGCATCAAAAACGCACCAAAAGCTCATCAAAAACACACTGGAATGCATCAAAAACACGTAAAAAACGCACATGATGAAAAGCATCTCAAACGCATCTGGACTGCGTTTATATGGTGTGAACTGGCTCTTAGATTTTAGCTGGTCCACACAGGATCAGTGCAGTAACCTCAGAATAGGGCTTTGAATTAGTTGTTCTCCGCTTCTTCCCCCCCAAACATCTATCCTGCATTCACATCAGGACCTTGATGTAAGAGGGGACTCTGATGGAAACCCTGATATAAGGAATGGGGACTCTGATGTGTGAGATGAGCTCTCATGTGATGTGGATTTCTGATGTGAATGGGAGAATTTGATGTGTTTTTTTTTTCCTTTTATTCCTGCAGCACTGTTGTATAGTTACATCATCTCTCCCTGTTCTTTGACATCTGCAGGGAAAGATTTTTGGAAGGGGCTTCTGTTACTCTGCTGATGTATGCTCTCTACAGTGTGAGTCTGTGTCTGGCCAGCCCTGATTGGTGCTAAACCAGTCACATGACTAAAAAAAACAGTTTAATGGCAGCTGCGCTGAAACATGGATGCCCGAACGGGAGAGCTCCACTCTGCAGCTGGGAAATCCCCCTTGAAATTGAGCTTCCGCCGCTCTCATATAGAGTCAGCTTGCCTCTTCCACTCCTACAGTCCCAGAGCTATGCCCAGACAGTGGAGGGAACCGTCTCAGCCCCACAAACTGTCAGGATTCTTCTTGACGGTGCAGCATGTGCTTCAAGAAAATAGCGGCAGCTGCTCAAGACAGTGTAATGCAGGGGCTCCACTCTGCCGATCACAACACTCAGGAGCGAAGGCGCCCTGGGCCCCACAAAGTACATCCTCCTCAGGAGCATCGTCCCCATCTACCAGGAGTCCAGCTAAATCCAATTCATGCTGGGATTTCAAAAGCTGCCTGGAACCTGCCACATGCATGGAGGTTAGTGCAGACCAGAGCTCACAGGAAGGGGCTATGCACCGACCTGACCCTATAGGAGACTTCCCTATGTTGGGCCAAATTATCTGAGACACAGTGCTAAAAGTTATGCTGCTGTCTCTGGGCTTTGCTCCACTCGGATATGGTGGGAAGGTGCAGGAACTAGGAGAAAGACTGGGTCACATAGAAGATAAAATGAGTGAATATACCACCTAGTATAATACCTTAGTGGATACCCATGTGGTGCAGAATGAGAAGCTTTCCAGGCTCAAAGCCAAAACTGCAGACCTTGGAGACAGGTAGTGTCATTAACGTACTGCGCATGGCTCTGCAACTGGCCGCGGGTGCACGGGTCCATTGGGACGTGTTCCAGTCCATAGGCATTCAGCAGTAAATAGTCACGTGTCAATGCGCATGCGCGTGCGCAGATCGCGGACGCGCGCAGTAACAGCTTTGGCGCCCAGTGATCCTTAAAAGGGGCCTCTTCAGAATGCATCCTTGCTGTCTGATCTGCAGCTCATCCTGTACCCGATCCTGAACCTGCATCTGCTCCAGTGTTACCCGGCTTCTCCTGACCTCGCTGCTGTCTCCAGTCCTGACCCCTTGGCTTGCCTTTGACCTGCTCTGTGTTCCTGTTTGTTTGATCTCCTGTTGCCGATTCTGCCTGGACTTGATCATTCTCTGCCTGCTGCTTCTGTCTGATTGATCCGCTGCTGTGACCTGGCTTGTAATTATGGGTTTCACCCAGTCTTCTTTCCTTACATTGTTCCAGAGTCTCTGGTCCCAGCGGTACAGTCTACTGTTGACTTCTTGAAACAAATCAACAAACTTCTGCAAGAAACTATAGTTAAGGCAGAAGCAACCAACAGGAAAACTTACGACCGGAAAAGAAGAGGTAAATTATCTCTCCAGCCAGGTGACCAAGTATGGTTGTCAACTACCAACCTCAGAATGGCCTATCCCTCAAAAAAACTGGCACCTAAATTCATTGGCCCTTTTCCGGTTAAAAGAAAACCAAACAAAGTTTCCTATGAACTTACCTTACCAGACTCACTCAAGGTTCACCCAGTTTTCCATGTGTCTTTACTTAAGCCCTCGATACCAGACCCCTTCCCGGACAGGGGTTCCGGCCCTCCATAACTCGTAATTTTCGACGGGGACCAGGAATTTGAGGTGGAGGCTATCTTTAATTGCAGAAGAAGGGGTAATCAACTACAGTACCTCTGTTGTGTTACACTACGTGATTTATAATGCTCTGTGTCTTTAAGATTTGTTCCCTCTGTCTATCTGAACTCTTTCTCTCACCATAGTTCTGTATATTCTCCTCCCCTTCCTCTCTCTTATTCATTGTGCACAGTATACCTCATTGCTGTAACATCTTTACATGTGGCTTACAACTGCAACGTTTTTCTACCTATGAATATCCATCATTAAACGGAACATTCGAGAGGATTCATCGTCTGTCTTTCCATACAGTGAGTTATTCATTGAGTTAAGCTGCCTAAATTGATGCAAGGGATAAATAGATCACCAGGTCATGTAAGCTCTATGTGAAGCTGAGGATAACATTTATAGCCTTGTAGTTGAGTCAGAACAGTAGAAAAACGAAGTTCCACAGCCTAATTACAAGATTTCTGCATATAGTACTGTTACAGACAAGATTTACTGCCCTCATTGCAAGAAAGAATGAGACAGCAGCACATGGAATCTTCATAACCTGAGAGCAGGCTGCAGGGTGTCATATTACAGCACACAGATCCTGCCTACTTATCACTGAGACATTCTCTGCCTGTGTCAGCCATGAGTCACCACAGCTCTCAATGTGAATATACAGCCACTCCAGCACAAGACACTGAGCCAACTGACTTACCCAAACGCTCAGTCAAACCCACCTGGAAAGTGATGGAGAATTATGAAGCCTTAAGAACTGAATTGTTTAATAGCTTGAAGCTAATTTGGGACAAGATTGCCTTTGAATCCAATACAGTGTTCCTTCTTATGCCACAGAGCATCAGAGCAAGCTGCAAGCAAGTCATCAATTTCCTGTCATCGGTACAGTATTGAGTCAACGTACCATTGGAACAACCGACTTCAAGCAAGCAACTCACCTGAACGCATCTGCTGCACCATATTTACCTGTGTCCTTTAACAATAATGTCAAAGATAGTGCAATCAGCACCGTTCAGCCAACAGCATCTCACATAAAGGCAGAGACAACTGAGACAGCAGAGTTTGTGAGGTACATACTTCGCAGAGAGCTCACAAAGACTGGTCTTACAAGTTTTGATGACCAACCTGAGAACTACAGAAGTTGGAAATGTGCTTTCAGAACTGCAATCAGCGATCTTGGCATTACAGCGGCTCAAGAATTGGATCTCCTGATTAGATGGCTTGGTCCTCTATCTGCTGCACGTGTTAAGCCATTAAGATCAGTTTTCATGGACAATCCTACAGCAGGCCTCACAGCTGCATGGGAGCGACTAGAGCAAAGTTATGGCAGTCCAGAAGCTATAGAAAATGCCTTGTTCATGCGCCTGGAAACTTTCCCAAAGATATCTGGTAAGGACAGCAAGGAGTTCCAGAGACTGAGTGACCTTCTCCTTGAGCTTCAGCTAGCCAAGGCAGACCCAAAACTACCCGGACTCAGTTACCTTGACACTGCAAGAGGGGTAAACCCAATTGTCTCCAAGCTCCCGTATGGTATACAAGAGGAATGGTCTGCACTAGGATCATCATACAAAAAAGAGAACAAGGTTTCCTTCCCACCATTCTCTTTCTTCTGCAACTTCATCAGGAGAATCGCAGAGACCAAGAATGATCCAAGTTTTTCCTACGGTGAGCACAGTCTCTTCTCACCATTTCCTAAGAGTACCAGTCTTCAGAGCAACTATAGAAGCCGTAGAGGCCCAGTATCCGTGAAAAAGACTGACATCCTTCCCACTCCTACCACAGTTGTTGCCACGGACAGACAGAGTAGGAAGATTGAAAACCCTAACAGAGAGTGTCCCATTCACAAGAAGCCACACCCCCTCAAAAAATGTATCGGCTTTAGGAAAAAGCCTCTTGAAGAGCGTAAGGAGCTTTTAAAGACATTTAGGGTATGTTTCAGGTGCTGTGCTTCTACCGAACATTTTGCAAGGGACTGTAATGTATCCATCAAGTGCATAGAGTGTGGCTCCGAAGAGCATGTGCAAGCCCTACATCCGCTTGAGCCCAGCTCTGCACAACCTGCTAACTCTCCTCCCAGGTTAACGCATGGCGGGGAGAATACAGACCAAGTGCCTAATTCTACCATCATTTCTTCATCCTGCACTGAAGTTTATGGAGAAGACCGCTGCGATAAGTCCTGTGCTAAAATATGCTTGGTGAACATATACCACAAGGACCAACCAGGAAAGACTCTAAAAGCCTATGCTATCTTAGACGATCAGAGCAATAGATCACTTGCAAAATCAGAACTGTTTAATCTATTTAAAATAAAAGGCGAAGCTCATCCTTACACCTTGGGTACCTGTAGTGGAACTACAGAGGTTTCTGGAAGAAGGGCTCATGGACTCATGGTATCTTCTCTCAAAGGTAACTTGCAATTTCCTCTACCTACTCTTGTCGAGTGCAATCAGATACCCGCTAACAGGGAAGAAATCCCTACTCCAGCTGCTGCTTTCCATCACCCTCACCTGAAGGTAATAGCAAATGAGATACCGCCACTTGACAAAGATGCTCAGATCCTTCTTCTGTTAGGAAGAGACATTCTAAGAATTCACAAGGTACACAGACAAGTCAGTGGACCCCCAGATGCCCCATTTGCTCAGCGCATGGATCTAGTGTGGGTCATCATAGGCAACGTCTGTATAGGCAAAATGAAAAGACCTACCAACATTTCGTTATTGAAGACAAATGTTCTGCCAAATGGCCGAAACACTTACTTTGAGCCATGCCCACATCACTACTGGGTGAAAGAGAAGATAGCCAGCCATAGATGGCAACATGGTATCTCAGGTAACACAAGCCCTTTCTCGTGCCACGATGACGACTTTGGCTCTACGGTGTTTAATACAACCAGTGAAGATGACATACTGGCTCCTTCAATGGAAGACAAAGAATTCATCAAGGTAATGGACAATGAGTTCTTTCAAGACGACTCCAATAACTGGGTAGCACCCCTACCTTTTCGTCTCCCAAGAGAGAGACTGCCCAACAACTTGCAACAGGCCATCAGTAGATTCTCCTCCTTAAAACAAAACTTAAGCAGGAAACCAGAGATGCAAAGACACTTTGTCGACTTTATGCAAAATATATTTGACAGAGATCATGCAGAGCCTGCACCCCCACTAAAGGAGGGAGAAGAATGCTGGTACCTTCCATCCTTTGGCGTGTATCACCCGCGTAAACCAGACCAAATCAGAGTTGTCTTTGATTCCAGTGCTCAGCATGAAGGTGTTTCTCTTAACAACATGCTCCTTACAGGGCCTAACTTGAACAACAGTCTAATAGGAGTCTTGATTCGCTTCAGACAAGAACCTGTAGCAGTTATGGCAGACATTCAACAGATGTTTCACTGCTTCATTGTCAGAGAAGACAACAGAAACTACCTCAGGTTTCTATGGCACAAAGACAATGACATCCACAAGGAAGTTATAGACTTTCGAATGAAGGTACATGTCTTTGGTAACAGTCCTCCTGCAGTGGCAACTTATGGGCTAGGGAGAACAGCTCAGACTGGAGAAGAAGAATATGGATCTGATGCTTGTCAGTTTGTTGAAAGAAACTTCTACGTTGATGACGCACTCAAGTCTTTTCCAACTGCTAAAGAAGCGATTGATCTCCTCACCAGAACAAAGGAGATGCTGGCTACAGCAAACCTTAGACTGCACAAGATTATATCCAACAGCCAGGAACTTATGAATGCCTTTCACTCTGAGGACTATGCCACCAGTCTAAAAAACCTTGATTTGGGTACAGATGTGCCTCCTGTACAGCGAAGTCTGGGTTTGTTGTGGAACATTGAACAAGACACATTCACCTTCCAAGTGTCAACTTGTGATAAACCCTTCACTAAGAGAGGAGTCTTGTCGGTGGTGAATAGCATCTGTGACCCACTCGGTTTACTTGCTCCAGTTACCATTCAAGGTAAGATTCTGCTAAGACAGTTATCTACTGAGAACATAGACTGGGATACTCCCTTACCTAGTGAGAATCAACACAAGTGGGAAAGGTGGAGACATTCTTTGAAGTCACTAGAAAAACTTCAGATTTCCCGTTGCTATGTTCCAGGTTCTATTTCAACTGTTTACCGGAGGGAAATTCATATTTTCTCTGATGCATCAGTTGAAGCTATTGCTACTGTAGCCTATTTAAAGACTTCTGAAATGAATGGGGAATCACACTGTAGTTTTGTCCTAGGCAAGGCAAAACTCACTCCCAAACCTGCACATACCATACCAAGACTTGAACTTTGTGCAGCCGTGTTAGCAGTAGAAATTGCCGAAGTCATACGAAGTGAAATGGACACTAGAATTGATTCTTTCACCTTCTATACAGACAGTAAGGTAGTACTTGGTTACATATACAACCAAACAAAACATTTTCATGTGTATGTCAGCAACAGGGTTGAACGTATTAAAAGATTCTCCCTACCAAGTCAATGGCATTACGTTCCCACTGAACTCAATCCAGCTGACTGTGGGACCAGAGCCGTGTCATCTGATGTTCTTCAGGACAGCTTATGGCTGTCACCTCCAAGGTTTTTGTGTGAGGACTCCTACTCACCCCCTGTTGACTCCATGTTGCAGACTCACAAGTCTTTACCACTCACCCATGATACTTTGTCTACCTTTCTCGCTGAAGTGTGTGCTATAGTGAACGCAAGACCTTTAGTGCCGGTATCTTCAGATCCTGATGCTCCAGTGATCCTTACTCCAGCTTCGCTCCTTACTCAAAAGATTGGGACTGCTGTAATATCTTCAAGTGAGATTGAACCCAAGGATATTTACAGGCGTCAATGGAAGCAGGTGCAGCATCTCGCCAATGTGTTTTGGCATCGCTGGAGGAAGGAGTATCTTCATCACCTTCAAGGTCGTTACAAATGGCAAACAACTAAGCCTAATCTTAAGGTTGGAGATCTCATCCTTCTAAAAGACAAGGAAGTTTGTCGGAATGAGTGGCCTATGGGTCTTATTACCAAGGTTATGCCCAGTGACGATAACAAGGTCCGGAAGGTAGAAGTCAAGGTAACCAAAGGAGGATCAACGCGAACCTTTACTCGACCAATTACAGAGTTAGTACTCCTTTTGCCAGGTTAGTGATTTATACAAGGACTAGCCATGCTGTTGGCACGGCGGGGAGTACATTGCTGCTATCTACAGGTTCTACCTTGAACTTTGGAACTCTTTGAAGACGTCATACTTCGGACTACATGTTCTTCAATCCTGTTGGACTTATGTTTATACTTGCTTGTTGCATGTTTTTCATTACAGGTTCCAGAACATTTAACAGTATTGGACTTATTGAATATATATAATTGTTTAGGGTTATGAAATCTAAAGATTTCAGACGGGGAGTGTTGTGTTACACTACGTGATTTATAATGCTCTGTGTCTTTAAGATTTGTTCCCTCTGTCTATCTGAACTCTTTCTCTCACCGTAGTTCTGTATATTCTCCTCCCCTTCCTCTCTCTTATTCATTGTGCACAGTATACCTCATTGCTGTAACATCTTTACATGTGGCTTACAACTGCAACGTTTTTCTACCTATGAATATCCATCATTAAACGGAACATTCGAGAGGATTCATCGTCTGTCTTTCCATACAGTGAGTTATTTATTGAGTTAAGCTGCCTGAATTGATGCAAGGGATAAATAGATCACCAGGTCATGTAAGCTCTATGTGAAGCTGAGGATAACATTTATAGCCTTGTAGTTGAGTCAGAACAACCTCATCAAGTGGAAGGGGTATGGCCCGGAAGAGAACTCGTGGGAACCTCAGCAGGATGTTCACGCTCCAAGATTGTCCTGGGCGTTTTTTCACAGTTACCCCCAGAAAAGAGTTCTGTTGGGCACCCGGAGGTTGACTTTAAGGGGGGGCAATGTCATGGACATACTGCGCATGGCTCTGCAACTGGCCGCGGGTGCACGGGTCCATTAGGACGTGTTCCAGTCCATAGGCATTCAGCAGTGAATGGACACGTGCCAATGCGCATGTCCGCACGCAGATTACGGACGCGCGCACAGTAACACAGCTTTGGCGCCCAGTGATCCTTAAAAGGGGCCTCTTCAGAATGCATCCTTGCTGTCTGTTCTGCAGCTCATCCTGTACCCGATCCTGAACCCGCATTTGCTCCAGTGTTACCCGGCTTCTCCTGACCTCGCTGCTGTCTCCAGTCCTGACCCCTTGGCTTGCCTTTGACCTGCTCTGTGTTCCTGTTTGTTTGATCTCCTGTTGCCGAATCTGTCTGGACTTGACCATTCTCTGCCTGCTGCTTCTGTCTGATTGATCCACTGCTGTGACCTGCCTTGTCTGACCCTGCTTCTGTCTGCTGTCCTGCGCCGGTGCGCACTTGCCTACAAGTCCTGCATTCGTGTGCATCTGCCTACAAGTCCTGCATCCGTGTGCATCTGCCTACAAGTCCTGCATCTGTGTGCACCTACCTGCTACTTCTCAGCATTCCTGCATCCGCAGCAATCAAGCCTGTTCCTGTCTCTGCCAAGCTGACTTCATCTTCAGTCAAGCGGACCCTGCAGGTTCTCCTACTCTGCTGTGCTCCGAGGGTCACTGTTCCAACTCCAGTGATCCCGGAACCAGAGCCGTACGAGAGGTCTCCCTCTGCATGTCAGGCTCACCTCCAAAGTACGTGTCAGGTAGAGGAAAAATAACATCAAGATCAGGGTCATACCAGAATCAGTACAAGCTTCCCAGCTGCACCAACATGTCCACAATGTTTTATCATCCCTGTAAATTTATAGAAATTGATTCTAATACATCACTTTACACCTGAGTAGTGCAGAGGTACACTATCGCACATTTTATCATCCCTGCTCCCATCGCTCTCTACTGCTCAGCTCACCATTAATAGGGTGCATTGCTTACCTAAACTTTCTTTTCCACCGTCGGAAGTCCCCATGGACATTCTTCTCAGGGTGCATTTTTGCCATGTAAAGGAAACATTTACAGCACCTCTCTGAGTATCTCTCTAAATTACAGGTACTTCCAGACCTATCAAAACATATACTGCAACGATGCAGGAACCTTTCCACCGTCACTATGGCCCTGAGAAACCATTATATAGTGCACAGCTACATTACCCCCCCCCCGTACAACAATGTTGGTGTCCACAGTTGAAAAGGGCCTGAATATCCTATGACAATGCTACATAATTTCTGATTCGTCTACATCCACACAACCCTCAGCACAGCCAACCACAGTGACTATGGATTGGCAAGTTGTCTCCCACAAATGCTCCTCGAAGAAACACCTTTTAGGAGGCTCCTAATCAACTTCACAAGTTTGCAACAAGTCTTTTCAATCCCTGGCTATGAAAGAGTGATTTTCTTTGTTATTTTAGTATTTTAACTCAGATCTTTCTTCTTTCTCACTTTTTTTTTACTTCTATATCTTAAATGGTTAATATTAATAAACTTTCATATTATTAGTAATCATCATATTAATATACTTTGATTACTAAATGTTAATTTGACATTAAATTATTATAATACTGTAATGTTGTTTGTCCAATCCAATGTATATATGTTGTAAAACGCTTGCGATTGTATGTGACATACAAAACCGCATGTATGTTTAATATGTTTCAAAAAATTAATAAAAATGTATTGTACAAAAAAAACAGAAAATAATAGCGACACCTTCTATGCACACACTACATCCTATACCAATGGGTACCCAACTCATAAATGTAGATAACAGCCAAAATACGGTACACAAATGTGCTTCACTGGTAGTAATATCGATATCAATACTCGGAATCAGTGTCCATAATTACTTCATTCTGCAAAGTCAACGTGTTTCGTGAGGATTTCTCACTTCCTCTGGACTGTTTGGGTGGGTGTTGCTGTAAAATGTCAAATAACAGTCATATAAGTCTATATCTATCAAAGAATGTAAAATATGTCCTCATAACATCATATATGTATACATATATGTATAGCATGCTTGCCTGGTAAGGATATGTGTAGGGAGTGGATGATAAAAAGTCTTGGGGGCGGACACAGAAGCCCCACCCAAGGAGGGGTGGGGGAAGGAGGAGGAATGAACCACCCCTAACCTGGACCCGGACAAACAGATAGGCCCAAAAGAAGCCCATAGAGTCCCAAAACATCTGGTATCAAAGACTGTGAGGTGCACTCTAAAAGGATACAAAATCTATAACAAGGTCATAAAAGTGACCCAAATCCGCACATGATAGTTACTTCCACTCACACAATTATAGACTTACCTCATAGAGTGGTAAACAAAGGGTCATCAGTTCCCCATTAAGATGAAGGCACTGCAATCTCACAGGTTAATCTAGTATGCCATCTTGCTTATACAAACTAGAGGGGGAAAATGAGGGATATGATGTAGATCAAAAACAGGTAGAGTTGATTCCCAGCAGTGTATACCCTCATTGAGAAACCCAGCAGTACAACAAATGGGTCCAACCGAGAGATGACAACATATACAAAGATAACCCTCCTAGTTAACAATCCAACCTCAAGAGACAGGCAATCTAGCATAGGATTATCCCTACAGTGCACCTTTATCTCTAGGATCATTCAATAGCGCCGCCACTCTAGATGCAGTAATCGCACTCAAGGTACCAAATAGTAGACAGTAGATTGTAGCCTGATGTCAGCTCACCATCTAGAAAATGTAACGGGGGGGGGGGGGGGTGGTTAACAGCAAATCTCAAGCAGGAGAAAGAAAGTAGCTTCATCCAAGTACTATGGGTAGAGTCTCACCTTTACAATACAAACTCAGCACGCCTGTTAAATTGAGCACTTTTGATTTTTCAAGTTCGTGTCCCATAGACTTTAACTGTGTTCGCACAAATTTTTTGTCTGTTTGCATATTCTGGTGCGAACCGAACCGGGGGGTGTTCGGCTCATCCCTAATACCAAGGTAGTCGGTAGTAATCCCATGTATACAGTCCATGAATGTTGGTAGGTACAGGTTAAAATAACCCTTGTCGCATTATCCTCCCTTATCTTTTTTCCTTTTGAACAGAGCTTGCTTTCATGTGTGACCTAAGGCCATTTAAAATGCCTTTTTTAGGATAGTTTGTGAATAACCATGGGCCAATAGTCTCTCTCTCGGGAGGGCTGTCTCTTTTCTAAAGAAGGTCTCATTAGAACAGATTCTGCGTAATCTCAAGTATTGACTATATGGAATACTATGTATCAATGGCTTTGAATGGGAACTGGTAGCATCAACTAGCGTATTCCCTACAGTTTCCCCACAAAATAAAGTGGTCTCCAATCTGCCATCCTCCTGGATCAGAATTTGAATATCCAGGAAGGATATTTGGTCCCAAAAATGTGTCAAAAGTATCCGATCTGTCCGCCGCAATGTCGCAGTCCGGCTAAAAAAAACGCTGATCACAGCCATTACTAGTAAGAAATGTAATAATAAAAATGCCATAAATCTATCCCCTATTTTGTAGACGATATAACTTTTACACAAACCAATCAATATACGCTTATTGCGATTTTTTTTTTACCAGAAATATTTAGAAGAATACAGATTGGCCTAAACTGGTGAAGAAATTATTTATTTCTTTTTTGGATATTTATTATATCAAAAAGTAAAACAATGTTTTTTTTTCCAAAATTTTTCGCTTTTTTTGTTTATAGCGCAAAAAAACACAAAAAAACGCAGAGGTGATCAAATACCACCAAAAGAAAGCTCTATTTGTGGGGAAAAAAAAGGAAATACATTTTTTTGTGTACAAGTCACATGACCGCGCAATTGTTAGTTAAAGCGATGCAGTGCCGTATTGCAAAAAATGGCTTGGTCATTAAGGGGGTAAATCCTTCCAGTCCTTAAGTGGGTAATGGCTGTGTTTGCGTTATTTTGAGAGGACAGCAAATTTACACTAATGCACTGCAATGTACTGCAGTAAAATTACCCTGACGCACTACAACATAATGCAGTATCACTGACCTGACACTCTACACTGACACACTGCAATATACTGCAGTAAACCTGCCCTGGCACAATAAACAAAAACTAAAGTAGAAATGAATTGTTGCACTACACTCACGCTGCACTATCACTATATTCACACTAAACTGATACTTTACACTCACAATAGAATCACTATAGCACACTAATTTATCTATTATCTCCATGCCAATATCACACTGCAAATGGCTGCTATGGGAAGGATCACACTGATGACACCTGCAAACCACTGCGGGTGTCAATGCAAATGCGAAGGAACAGCTGAACAGGAACAACAAGGTCAGGAAAGGGGAATTAGTAATAGATTTTCCCCTCTGGCACGGACTATGGAGGGATCCATTTCTAGTCCAAATGGCAATCAAAATATCTTTGGTCCTCCTCAAAGCCAACAAGAGAATAACCGCTTTAGAGGGGATTTTCAGGTGGTAGGCAGAGGAAGAACCAAACGAAACGGCGACGCAAGAGAGGGTGCAGAGGGGGGAGGAAACTTCACCCCAAAAAGAAGGAGGCTATAGACACGAATGGGATTATAAATCTAAGTACCAAAGAACTTTCCAAACAAGAACTCTTCACCCTAAATAAAGGTTTAAAATTCGTGCCACCGCGGAATTTGAATAAATTCCAGACATTCATAGATGTGCAGAAATATACTCGTAAACTCAACATTAAACGGTACATTCTAAGTAATCCATCTAGACAACTAGCCAGAGAGGCTTCCACAGTGGTGCATTCGGGTTTGTCGAATGCATCACTGTTTAACCCTCCTGGAAATTCAGCACCGAATGTCGCCATATTTAGGGATTTAGTACTGAAGGATTTAACCAACCTAAGAATGAAAACAGTACAACCTGAATATGACGTTAGAATTGGAATTGAGGCTCTATGCAGAAGGAAAGACATCATTATACGCCCCGCCGACAAAGGCGGAGCCATTGTCATTTTGGACAAAGACTCCTACAATAATGAGATGCAGAGAATTCTTTCTGATGCAGACACCTACTTACCCCTGCAATCTGACCCAACTCTCAGTTTTAAACGGGAGTTGAAAGGTTTGATTGACAAGGGGTACAATATGGGGATTCTCAATAAAAAAGAGAGGGAACATCTTATTCCTCTGGCCCCCAGGTTGCCAGTCATGTATATCTTGCCAAAGATTCATAAGACTCTGGTTAACCCTCCGGGAAGGCCCATCATCAGTGGTATAGATTCCATCACTTCACGTGTTGGTAAATATATTGATTTTTATCTGCAGCCACTGGTGATGGGCACCCCCGCTTTCCTTAAGGATACCAAACATGTCCTTAATATATTGGGTAGCATAGAGTGGAAAGATACTTATATGCTAGTGACGGCGGATGTCGCGTCGCTTTACACATCCATATCCCATCGATTGGGTCATGAAGCGGTGCGACATTTTCTTTATCGTGACTCCAACATCTCCATCACACAATGTAATTTTGTGATGGAGCTGTTGGATTTTTCGATGGCACACAATCATTTCTGGCATAACAACAAGCATTACCTACAAACAAGGGGAGTGGCCATGGGAGCGAAATTCGCTCCATCTATGGCTAACCTCTTTATGGCCAAATGGGAAGAGGACGTGGTTTTCTGTGATAAACCTTCCCAACTGGTTATGTGGAGAAGATTCATTGACGACGTCCTATTTATTTGGGACGGCGACTCTGAATCTTTGTCCAATTTCCTCCTCTCCTTGAATGGAAATGATAGGGGTATAGTTTTGACTTATGAGGCTAGCTCGGTACAGATCCATTTTCTGGATCTATTAATCACTATAGTGGATGGGAGAATTACTACATCCACTTTCTTCAAATCCACCGATAGGAACAGTTTTATTCCCCTTAACTCTTGCCATCATCAATCGTGGCTATCCGCTGTCCCTAAGGGCCAATTTTTACGCCTGAGGCGGAACTGTTCAAATCTGGATGAGTATTTTAGAGAGGCCTCATCCCTTAAATTGAAGTTCCTGGATAAAGGCTATGAGGCAACTATGCTAGAAACTTTAATTGCGGAAGTCGGAAATAGAGAGCGTACGGAACTTCTAAGAGATAAACCCCCTCAGGTTAACAACGGTGAGGACTTTAATTTGGCTTTTCTTACCACTTATTCTAGCCAACACTGGGCCATTAAGAGAATCATTAAAAGACACTGGCCGGTCATTAAAAACGACCGTGTCCTTGGCCCTTTACTGCCTAACAATCCCCGTATCTTATTTAGAGGGGCTATGAATTTAAGGCACACTCTGGCACCTAATGTCCCCGATCCACCTCAGCGTTCGACCTTCTTTGGCGACCTAAAGGGCTTTTCTCCCTGTAGAAGATGTAGGGTTTGTAAAGTGAACGCAGTATGCCAGAGAAGGCTCACAGAATTTACATCAGCAGGCACAGGAGTCACTTACCCTATTAACTCTCTCATAACATGCGCCTCCAAGTGTGTGGTGTACCTCCTCAGGTGCCCCTGTGGTTTGGAGTACGTGGGGCGCACCACCAGGAAACTTAGCGTAAGGTTAGGGGAGCATATCACTAATATCAAACAAGGGTTCGATAAACATAGTGTCTCTAGACACTATGACGAAGTGCACAATAGAGACCCTAGTGGCACTACCTTCATAGGGATAGAAAAATATGTTCCACACTGGCGAGGCAGCAATGGGAAGCGAACCATATCAAGATCAGAAACCAACTGGATCTTTAGGCTTGGTTCCCATGCCCCGAATGGTTTAAATATAGAGTGGGACATCAACTGTTTTATCAACAACAGTTGAAAGATGAGGTTGTTGGAGAAGTTGATGTCCCACTCGGGTATATCTATTTTCTATATACTAATTTAACTCCTATTTCGAATAGGGGTAGTATTTTTATTTTTATTTTATTTATCATTATCCTAGAATTATTGTAAGGAGTAGGCTATGTCATTGTTTTCATAATGGGCATTAACAAGCTTCAGTTTTATTTCCTTCCTTTTTTCCCTAATATATTATATAAATCCATTCCATTTATAGAGGTATAATGTTACCTGATTTCAATTAATCGTGAATATTAGGGTTGACATTAACTTGGGTATCATAATTTTCTAATACCCTATCAGATGATACTGGAGGTGACATCATTTGTTGTTGCTTCTACTATATTATGTTTTTTGTTTGGATCATTTTTGAATGAATTTAGCCGCACAATATCATAGATGTCTGCGGGTATTATAATAATAAATGTATCAATAGCTTTGTATATATTTATATAGGTTTTTTATAATTTTTTATATTTTTCATTTTTTATGTTATTTTTAATTAACTAATTAATCCACTTCAACATTTTTTATAATGCAGCTTGGTTATGTGTTGGATTTTTGGTGTAATTTCCAAAAAAAACCACTAGATGGCATCGGTTGAGTGTTTACATGCTGTTGTTTTATTAAGACGTAATTTAACAGCTTGACGTTCCCTTTGCTTAATTGGTCAGAGAGGTTTATGTCTATGTTAGGTTTCTTTATAGCTGATTTCTTATATGAAGCACAGCCTAGTATGAACCAATCATAGCGTCCTCCGTCTAGACGCCTGTGTATTTAATGCGCATGCGCGTGCGTCGGTGCGTACCCCTGATGACGTCAGTTGTGACGAAACGGCCGTAGGGTCACAACATTGCACGCACCGCGCATGCGCGATTTTTAAACAAACGGCGGTAGTGTCGTTTTTTTACTCTGCTCGTTTTCTTTGCTTTTTAATGCCTGATACCGCAATTTTTTTGCCAATAAAAGAAACCCAAAGTTATCTGCACCAGCGGAGCTTTTTTTCTTTATCTCTTTTTGGCACTACATATCACATCTTCCTATATTGAATCTGTGGAAGCTTCAAGTCTGCCCTAGGAGAGGACGGGAGCTGGGAGAGTATTCACAGTGGTTGTCGGCTGGAGAATTACCTGGCAAGGAGCCCTGGCCCATTGATCCATCTATCAAACGGAGTATCCGTGTGGTGGTCCTCCCATATCTGCTAAGCCTGTTCTGACCCCCCTGAATAAGGGCGGTCACAGGCTTTCTGGTAAGCCTTTTATTCATTCACCTATCTGGTGGTGGGCAACACCGATTATCGAAGATGCACCCCTGAAATACACATCGCACGGAAATTTATTGCTTTGGACTTTTTTGCACTTTAAAAGTTTTACTTTCAAGGTTTTTTGTAATTCCATATGCTTATTCACATTGCACGATAAATTATTGCTTTGGACTTTTATGCACTTTTAAAAGTTTTACTTTCAGAGGTTTTTCTGTAATTTTATATGCTTACGGTCATAAGTAATTCACTATTTTTATTTATATGTTTGTGGTCATCAGTAATCCATTACTTTTATAAGTCATTATTTGTATATATTGTTGATCAAATTTTAGTACATGGTTTAATAACATTTCACCATTCACTTCACATGTCCAGCGCTGCACTCTTTACATTATATCTAATGCAAAGTTAATGACACCCTCAGATGGGTTCGCAGATCGCAGTGCGAGCTGCCATATAGTGCAGGATTCGGAGGGCATGGGTGTGAACACCCATGCCCTCCGATTCCAGTGCGGGCCAAAAAAAGGTTCCTGCGCCATTTTTGTGCAAATGCGCATCACACAGATATCACATGTTATCTGCACAGCAAATCACATGCAATGTCTAACATTGTTCCAGTGTTAACCCAGCCTTATGCCCCGTACACACGGTCGGATTTTCCGATGGAAAATGTCCGATCAGAGCGTGTTGTCGGAAATTCCGACCGTGTGTGGGCTCCATCTGACATTTTCCATCGGATTTTCCGACACACAAAGTTGGAGAGCAGAAGATAAAATTTTCCGACAACAAAATCTGTTGTCGGAAATTCCGATCGTGTGTACACAAATCCGATGGACAAAGTGCCACGCATGCTCAGAATAAATAAAGATATGAAAGCTATTGGCCACTGCCCCGTTTATAGTCCCGACGTATGTGTTTTACGTCACCGCGTTTAGAACGATCGGATTTTCCGACAACTTTGTGCGACCGTGTGTAGACAAAACAAGTTTGAGCCAACATCCGTCAGAAAAAATCCTAGGATTTTGTTGTCGGAATATCCGAACAAAGTCCGACCGTGTGTACGACCTATTAGTGTGAGAAACTGACATGACTTGAGACCTGAATTGAACCCTTTTTTTTTTCAAATATAAATTTTATTGGTTTTCAAAAAAAAGGAAGAAAACAAAGAAAAAACAGAAAGTACAGTCAGCCATACCAACTGATTTTCACAGATAGATATATGTAACATTAATCACAGTATTATCAATAAATGTGGTTGAACATTCATCCCCCGTATTTCTCTAGATCTATAAAAAAAAAAAAAACCCAAGTGTAATGGGACAGGAATTTCACCACGTCTACGTATTTGTAGGTCTGGTTGTACTGCCCAATTCCTAGGTACAAATACCTCATAAATCCAGAAAAGAGAAAGAGAAGAGAGAGAAAAAAAACAAAAAAACACAGAAACTAAGAAGAAGAGGACCTAAAGGTTCCAGAGAGACTGGAGGAGAAGGGGGTGAGAAGGAGTCAAGGGGGGGAAGAGAGGGAAGGGAGGGGGGTGGAGAGGGAAGGGAGGGGGGTGGAGAGGGAAGGGAGGGGGGGGAAGGTAAGGGGGGGTGGCCCAGGTGGGGAGGGCATATTATTCTCAGGTCTGTAATGTTTTATTATTCATGTGGCAAGCATTGCCACTCCTTCATCAGAGCATATAAACAAATTCCAGAGCCTCTATGCTTTGGAGTGTTGTTCTTGTTTATTTTGTGCTGTCAGAACTAAGTCCTCCAATCTTCTGATCTCCTCCACTCTGCGTAGCCACAACCCAATAGTGGGTGGTGAGCTTTTCTTCCACATAAGTGGTATGCACGATTTAGCTGCATTCAATAGATGTCGTATTATTGTAGTGGCATGGAGCAGGATGAAAGCGGGATCATCACTTATCGTGTGATCCGTGAATTTTTGAGTGACCGTCCGGACTGTTGTCCAGAAATGTTGGAGCAGAGGGCAAGACCAGAAGATATAGAGGAGTGTCCCTTTGTCCGTCTGACATCTCCAACATTTGTCTGTGGTGGCAGGGAAATACCTGTGTAGTCTTTGAGGTGTATAGTACCATCTGGTCAAGATCTTATAGTTAAGTTCCTGTATCTTTGTGCAGATGGATGTTTTTAAGGAGAACCTAATGATCATTTAGATTTGGGTGTTGGTGAACTTGCGTTGTAGGTCGGTCTCCCAGTTCTGTATAAATGTCAGGTCAGGTTGTTCCGCTGGGGAGTTGAGCAACTCATATGTTTTAGATAGTACTTGAGGTAAGACTCCCTCGTCTCTACAATAATCTTCAAAAGTCGTCAGGTCACGGTTAAAATGTGCTGGGTTGGGGATCGAGTGCAGGAAGTGGTGTAGTCCTATTGCTTTCCAGAATGGCAGTTGGAATTGACCACTGTTATCAGTTAGAGATTGAACAGAAGGCCAATGACTTTCTACTAAGAAATGCGACGCCCGGTCCCTGCCGATTGATGTAAGTGTCTCATACTCCGGTTGTTCAAAGCCGGGAGGGAAAGTAGGATTACCCAATATCGGGTAGAGAGGGGAGTCTCTAGTAGAGAGGGATGTAGTGAATAATGTAGATGCGCCTGCCTGGAGGGTCGTGCCTATTACAGGGTGTGATTTCAATACTCGAGGTAACTGGTCGAAGCACCAGACCGCTCCCCTCAGTGGGACCGCGGACTGGGCTTGCTCCAGTTGTATCCACAGCTTGTTTTGGCCATGTCGGTTCCAATCTATTGTTCTATCTAGGTGAACTGCCAGATAATAGTTCCGTAGATCTGGGAGGGCCAGTCCTCCGAAATGTTTGGGTAGCGTTAAATAACGCCTGCGTAGTCTAGGTTTCGAGTTTGCCCAGATTAATTTAATAAAAAGGGAGTGTGCTTGTTTAAAGTATTGGGGGGGGGGGGGAATCCAGACTTGCAATAAATATAAGAATTTCGTAAGTATAAACATTTTAAGGAGATTACACCTACCGAACCAAGAGTGTAGGCCTTTGTTCCACTCCTCCAAAAGTAATCGGATCTTAGTCAATAGTGGTGGGAAGTTAAGGCTGAAGGTGTGTCTTATGTCTTTGGGGATCAGGGTTCCTAAGTATTTGAGTGAGACATCTGACCATTTAAATCTAAACTGTGATTTAGGGGGGCTCAATCTACTCGGAGTTACATTAATTCCCATTGCCTCTGATTTATCAAAATTTTATTTTTAGATTGGATAGGAAATTAACCTTTTATCTCTGGGGCTCATTCAGTCTTAAAACGTCTATGATTCCATCTGAAGAAATGATAAAATATACCTATTTCTTCATAAAGGTTCTGACAAAATGAAAAGGATGAATCATGGTGGACAGCCAGGCTGTGCAGGAAGATGCTAGATAATGCTGGATGTCCTCCTTCCAGGAAATAAGGCAAGCTCAATATGACTTCCCACAGCTACCAATGCACACTCTAAGAAGCTCACAGTGGGGGGCGTGTCCAGGATGGCAGAGGGAGCAGACGTGCTTGTCTGAGCTCCCAAAGACCGGTACCAAAATCCTCCTTTTATGGGTGCAGGACCCCAAAAAAACACACCCCACTGAGTCCCTTCTAACAGGGGGACCACTCTGCAGCATTCCAGGGGAAAATTGGCCGGCCGAATCCCGGGAAAAGTGCCGAGGTCGGAAGCCGCGGACTAGGTCGAACCCGCGGACTCGCCTGAAAACCCTGCCCGCGGCCTTGCGGGGCCGGCATGGTACCTGTTCAGATGCCGAGGGGGGGTCCCGGTGGGCTCTCTCCAGGGGCGTAACTAGAAATAGCAGGGCCCCATAGCAAAATGTTGAATGGGGCCCCCCTGCAAACAGCCCCCCCCACAGCTGCCCTAGTGTCAATGCAGCGTGAGCTGTGCCACATACAGCGTGACCTGTGCACAATGCAGCGTGATCTGTGCCCCATACAGCATGACCTGTGCCCCTTGCAGCGTGACCTGTGCCCCATGCAGCGTGACCTGTGCCCCATGCAGCGGTACCTGTGCCCAATACAGCGTGACCTTTGCCTCATACAGCGTGACCTGTGCCCCATACAACGTGACCTGTGCCCAATGCAGCATGACCTGTGCCCCATGCAGCGTGACCTGTGCCCCATACAGCGTGACCTGTGCCCCATACAGCCTGGTCTGCCTGTGCCCCATACAGCATGACCTGTGCCCCATACAGCCTCACCTATACAGAGGAAGAGGCAAACCACCCGGATCAGCAGAGAGCGGGATTGCCCGCTGTAATAGCTTTCATTTGAATTTCCCGTCTTCCCGGGCTCATCGTCACATAGCCCCACCTCTTGGCCCGACGCCTTTGATGATGTCACATGTCCCGCATTGGATCGGCGTTCTGTCTATCAAAGGCGCCGGGCCAAGAGGTGGAGCTATGTGACGTGAGCCCCGGGAACAATGGAAGTTCTAATTAAAGCTATTACATCGGGCAATTCAGCTCTCTGCTGAAACGGACAGCTCGCCTCTTCCTCTCCTCTCTCTTCCCCTGGCTGGGAGACTGTGCCGGCGGTGCTCTCATCCTCACTGGGCCCCACTCGGCTGCGGGCCCCATAGCACCCGCATGGGTCGCTATGGTGGTAGTTACGCCCCTGGCTCTCTCTATCCCTCTCCGCTCCTGATACGCTCCCCAGGGTATGCAAAGGAGGAGGAACCAGTCCCGCTCCCGGAAAAAGGCCTCCAAGACCGACATTGCTGACAAGGCCGCAGCCGGGGCCTCGCCTACCACTTCTGCCCAGATGGAGAACCAGGCCGAAGATCCTGACAAACTGCCTATCACGGCAACTGATTTCAAGGCAGTTTTGCAGGCTATCACTGTGTAAAGTGGATCATATCCAAGCAAACGTGGAGTTTATTCAGAAAGACTTTGATGCCTTTCGTGGTAGAATGACTGAGGTGGAGCAAAGGGTCTCCCAAGCAGAAGATACGGTACGTGATAATGGGACCGACATCTGCGCACTTAAAGCCAGAGTGAAGACGCTTGAATCACACGCAGAAGATGCGGAGAACCGCAATAGAAGAAATAATTTGCGCATTTTGGGACTCCCTGAGGGGGCGGAGGGCACGGATCCTACAGCCTTCGCTGAACGCCTATTGCAACAGCTACTCCCTGCAGAATGTTTTTCTCCATTCTTCACGGTGGAGAGAGCCCACCAAATTCCCACTACCAGAGGACCCCTAGGAACACCACCCCGAACTTTCATCTTCAAACTCCTTCATTTTCGGGACAGGGACATTGTGATGAGGGAGGCTAGGGCCCAAGGCGAACTCCGCCTCGAAAACGCTAAACTCCTAATCTTTCCGGACTATTCGCTGGAAACCCAGAAGCAACGGAAATCCTTTGATGCTGTCAGAGCGCGGCTCCGTTCTTACCATATCAAGTACAGCATGCTATTCCTGGCCAGACTGAGGGTGGAAGACGGGGAATCCGTCAGGTTCTTCATGTTCCCAGAGGAGGCCTTCAGCTGGATTGACACACTCCCGCCCAGATAAGTGACCCACTTGATTGCCCGATTGAACGGGCCGTTGTTATCTACTGTTTTTTCCTGCAAAGTGCCTTTTCCTGCACATGAGCCTGGGTCTCCCTACTGGAACCTCACTCCCTCCATATGTTGTGGTTTATACTTCGTGGCCTTGGAAGGTTACACAGCTGGATCTCAGAGGGTTATCGAACCCTCATTGTTGCAGAGATGACTCCAGGTCTGTATCCTACTTCCCCCCTTCTTCCCCTCCTTTATGTATCCTGGACCCAGGCCCCCAATCCATGAGTGCCAGAATCACCTGTGGCCTTAAAGACGTGCCTCTCTTACACACTGGCCCAAATAGGCCTCTTAACCCAGATCACCCTCTGAATGCCTCTACATGTCTATCCTTCTGGGTATTCCAATTCTGCAACGTTAACATTTAAGTTTGTACCCCCAGCAGATGCCGGGAGCCTGCACCCACTTTTTTACTAATCCGGTCTTCAGCAAGAGACTAGATGTAACGTTTCACTGCTGGACTGCAGATGCCGTTTTGCACACGTTCCCTCATTACAGGCGTGTTTGCCTTGGTTCTAATTTGGGATCCTGAGCCTCCCCAAAATTGGGGCTGGGGTTGGCGGGGTGGGGGTTGGTTGAGTTTTTTATGTTACAACTGGTTTATATGTTGTTTTCTCACAAGCGATGTAAACATGTATGTTACTAAATGTTTGGGATGCCACGTCCTGACCCATACAGTGGTCCGGACCTTGCATCTAAATTTGTGTATAGGTTCACAGCTTGAAAATGTACCATTAGATGATTATGGCTGACTGTACTATTGTTTCATGGAACACTAGGGGCTTGAACTCTTCTGTGAAACGGTCATTAGTGTTTCAATTTCTGAAAACCTATGTATAAATATGTATACTGCAGGAAACCCATTTGACAGGCAGTAAGCTCCTGAGCCTTAGACGGCCCTGGGTGGGACACCAGTACCACTCCACATATACTAACTACTCTAGAGGGGTCAGTGTCCTAGTTCATAAATCCTTGCCTTTCAGGCTGTTAGCGCTGGAACTAGACCCGGAGGGTCGTTTTGTTATACTCCCTGCCATGGTTGACAGGTTGGAGCTGGTGGTGGTGGGACTTTATCTACCCCCTCCAGCTTCCACGAGATTGCTTAATCAGCTTATTTCTAAGATTGCCATTTATGATACAGATAATGTGGTGATGCTGGGGGATTTTAATTTGGCCCCAGACCCTGGGATGGACAGACTCTCACCCGGAGTGGGCTCATCTTTGGAGCTGCTCTCCTGGGCGGAGGCCTCTAACCTGACTGATGTGTGGAGATGGCGTAACCCCTCCCGAAGGGCCTACACATGTCACTCAGCCTCACACAAAACCCTATCAAGCATAGACCTTGCCTATGCGGGGGGGTCTGTCCTTCCCAGGGTTAGAGATATTACCATTCTCCACCATGGCATCTCTGACCACGCCTCTCTTGCCTTGAAGCTGAGCGTGTCCAATGTACCGGGAGAGAATCTCTGGAGATTGTCCAGATTCTGGCTATCTGATCTCAGAGTTTCGGAACCATATAGGTCTGAGGCGGTGCAATATTGGCGGGAACTGGATCAATCAGTGTCTCTGACCACATCTTGGGCCTTTACCAGGGGTAGTATACAATCACATATCCACAAAATCCGTAAGGATCTAAGGGAGGAGACCCGAAAGGCTGAGGAGAGGGTATCGGCACTTGAAGAGGAATACTCTGAGTCGGGGACTCCGAGAGCATACTCTGACTTTCAGGCAGCGTTAAGGGATGTTCTCCTATTACGGTCGTCAGCCACTAAAACTAAATTCCTACATCAGTCCCAAAGAATCTTTGAACACGGGGAGAAGACCAGCAGTATGTTGGCATGGCTGGCGAGGGAAAGCTCCTCCCCGGTGACTATCTCGACAATATCTGACCTGGACGGGACGATCCTCACGGATCCCTCGTCCATTAATGACAGATTTGCATCATTCTACCAAGAGCTTTATAGTTCTCGGCTGGACTATACGGACGAAGAATTGGCGACGTACCTCAACGGGGTGGAGCTCCCTTGCCTGACTTCCACATTTAGAGAAGCTTTAGATGGCCCTATCCTATTAGAGGAGTTACAGCGGGCAGTAGCCTCCTTGCAAAATTGTAAAACACCAGGCCCGGATGGGATACCGGCCGAATTCTTTAAAACTTACGCAGAAGAAATACTACCTTCATTTAGAATAGTGCTGCAAAAAGCCATGGAGGGAAATTCGTTACCCCCGACAATGGCTGAGGCAGTTATAGTGGTCACCCTTAAATCGGGTAAGCCCTCTGAGCAGTGTTCTTCGTATCGCCCCATCTCCCTCCTTAATGTGGATGCCAAGTTATTAGCTAAGGTGCTGGCCGGTCGACTGAACACCGTGATTACGGCATTGGTGCATGCAGACCAGTCTGGATTTATGCCAGGCAGGGGAACTGACATAAATATCCGACGTCTCCTTACACATCTCTCTAGGGCAAGCGGGGATGGCCCGTAGGTAGTCGCCTCCTTAGACGCCGAAAAGGCCTTTGATTCGGTTGAATGGCGCTACCTTTGGGCGGTCCTCCCCAAGTTTGGGTTTGGACCTCGTTTTATTAGCTGGGTCCAGATGTTATACCACGGCCCCACAGCCCGTATACGCACAAATAATTCATTGTCCTTGCCGTTTCCTCTGTCCAGAGGCACCAGACAGGGATGTCCTTGTCCCCTGTATTATTTGCGTTAGCCATGGAACTCATGACAGCTCGTATTAGATCCGCTCATTCAGTTAAGGGGATTCAAGTTGGTGTAATAACTGATAAAATCCTTATACGCCGATGATACTCTCCTTTTCCTTAAAGATATTTCTTCCCTCCCACCAGCACTACAAATAATAGATGAATTTGGATCATTCTCGGGTATTAAGGTTAATTGGGGGAAATCCATCCTTTTTTCACTGAATGCGTCAGGTCACCACCCATCAACTGGCACACCCCTAAACTGGACATCAGAGTTCAAATACCTAGGTGTAAGAATTGGGACTCCATTATCCTCATACTATGAACTGAACCTTCAACCATTGCTTAAAAACTTCTCACAGAAATGTACAGCTTGGAGGACCCTCCCCCTATCACCAGTGGGTAGGATAAACTTAGTTAAGATGGTCTATCTCCCCAAATCCCTTTACTTTTTCAGAAATGCCCCTTTGATCCCTCCAACCTCATTCTTCGCAAAACTAAAAAGCATAATATCTTCCTTTGTTTGAAATGGTAGGACCCCATGACTGGCCATTACCACCCTTCAGGTGCCCGTCACCCAGGGAGGACTGTCCCTTCCAGACTTTCAGATCTACTTCTGGGCGGCCGTTCTGGTGATGGTCAGCTACAAGACAACCCTGCAGTGACCTTGGAAGCAGCCATAATGGGCTCCTTCTCCTTCCTCAGCAATGTGGTGTTTAGGGGAGCGAAATCTCACCCTGGCATCACGGAGCTGATGCGCACAACCATCAATGTATGGTATAAAGCCAAAGCTCGCTTTGTCTCCCCCGAGACGTTCTCTCCCCATACTCCTCTCTGGGGCAATCCCAACCTATCACACATGAATACCGTCCCAGACCCCTAGGTTTGGGCAAGAAAGGGTATAGTTAAACTGAAGCATATAGTTGCGGGGGGGGTAAGCTGAGGTCCTTCCCTGATCTCAAAAGTGCCTACTCACTACCGGGTTGGATGTTGTTTCGATATTACCTGCTTCGACATGCGTATAGGAAACAATTCCCAGCACAACTCATATTGGAATCAGACTCTGTGCAGGGATTACTTATTGCCAAAACTATAGATAAACCCCTTTCCTCCCTGTATTTCCACTTGTCTATAACTCCTTTAAAGAAACTTAAAAAATCCCTAGCTAAGTGGAAATTAGACATCCTAGATCTGTCAGAGGAGGAATGGGAGACATGTGTATCTTCCTTTGTCATTAATATGATTTCGGCCAAAGATCTATTTATGCAGGTCAAGTTCCTCCACAGAGCCTATTACACTCCAAAACGGTTAACAATTATGAATCCTAATACCCTGGTGGCCTGCCCTAGATGTGGTCAGAGCTCTGCCTCCTTTTTTCATATGATATGGTCTTGCCCCCGCCTCGGAGACTACTGGTCAGAGATAACTGACACCCTTAGCCGGGTTACCACTTTGGAACTAGAATCAGACCCCAAGCTAATGCTGCTCAATGTTTTTGACTCTAGGGCAAGGGGTAAATATACTAGATTATTTTTGAATTATGCTACATTCTATGCTCGTAAAGAGATATTCCTTCACTGGAAAGACGCTACGCCTCCCAGGGTGTCATCATGGCGCCTAACACTAAACTCTGTGTTGCCATCCTATAAGCTTATCTATGCCAGCCGAAATTGCCCTGGCAAATTTGACAAAATATGGTCGGGATGGATTGATGCCTGGGGCACAGAGGTAGTCGATGATCACCAAGCTATAATTGCTGGACCTGCCCTACAATAGTGTATCACTGTTATGGAAATTTAAATGTATAGACGTTGTATGAGTTCTGTAAAATTGGCAGATTAGATGAGGTCCTTCCTTCACTCCCTCCTTCCCCCCCCCGGTACCTCCTTATCTAATATTGCTGAAATCTACTATTTCTGAACCCCTACCCTAATGTGCTGTTACTTGACACCCCTGCACATCATTTTCCTGTTCAATTGTGTAGCCCATTCGTTCTGTGACAAACCATGTACCAATATCTATGTGAACAACTGTGTATATGCATCGCTTGTTCTGTAAATATCGAAATAAATATTTCTTTTTTTGTGAAAAAAAAGAAGCTCACATATTGCAATGAACCCAGAATAAGCATTTGCGGCACAGGAGAGGGGCCTATAAACCTGTACAAGACTGAAGGGAAGGCTGGAGTTGAGTTTTAATCTTCAACATCATATGCATTAACTAAACCTTTTTTTTTTAAAGAGCAATGGGAGTGAAGGCTATCCCAGTGCTTGAGTGTTGGAATCTTAGCAATTTATGCTGTTTGGATAAATCTTTCACACTGAGCCACCCGACCGTTCATGCTAAATTTCCGCTCGTTTTAGCAGCACTTTTGCACCACTTTTTGGCTGCTAGCGGGAATGTTTTTAACCCCCAAAAAAAGCTGCCCCAAAGATGCTGCTTGCAGGACTTTTCGGAACTTCCCGCAAGCACACTGCCCCCGTGTGAAAAGGCACACTGGGATTAATGGGAGGCGGTTTTCAGGCGCTTTCCAGAGGCTATTTTGAGCGCTAAAGCTCCTGAAAACAGCCCCAGTGTGTAAGGGGTCTTAATGCTATGGTTAGGGGTTCAAATAGAACTCAGAGGACCCTATAGAACAATATTGATACACCATCATTAGCAGGTAGTTTAAAATGTATACCTACTAGGGTTGCCATCTTTTCTTCACGCCAAACCCGAACACTTTAGCCATGCACAGCAATTTTTTTTTAAGGAGGAATGCTAGGGTGCAAAGGGAAACTCTGATGGAAGGAGGTTTCTGTTCACCAAACCTCCCACTTACATCCGAATTCCCAGCATTCCCCCTTAAATTAGGGTTCCCAAAGCCCCCTTATATCAGACTCAACAGGGCACCCCTTACATCTGAGTCCCCCATATCTTAGTGTACTCACTCACTTGGAAGCAGGAGAGAGAAGGGGGGGGGGACTGCAGTCACAGAAGGTGGATGGTGAGCTCACTCATCCAAGGATGAAAGCTCAGGCATCGACACCTTTCATCCACGATGTATCTGCCAGTTGCTGAGCTTCAAGCTTCCCGCCCACACATCCCTTTCCTGAGGCACAAAGCATTAGGGAGTGGAGTATAGGCGGGCAGACAGAGGGGTAGTGGCAGAAGGAGGAGGAGCAGATCAAGCACTCTTTTCTCCCCTGCCCGTGTATGGGGCCCATGTGCACATCTATGTATTCAGTGGTTATGGTATTTAGTCACAGTCCATTCTGAATATTGTGTGTTTTTGAAACCCAGACACATGATTCAAAACCTGGACTGTCCGGGTGAATCCAGGACGGGTGGCAACCCTAATACCTACTGTATGTAAAAGTATTAAACACTGGGGTCAGAGGTAGGCAGTCTATAATACACTAATGTAGGTACCCAGTTAACGCTTTACTAAGTGTTATGTGTAATTTGAACACAAGCCATACAATCTGAATATTATCACTCCGTGGACTTCAGGTGAAGGCAGGACTAGTTTGAAGCAAGTACAGTCAGGTCCATAAATATTGGGACATCGACACAATTCTAATCTTGTTGGCTCTATACACCACCACAATGGATTTGAAATGAAACGAACAAGATGTGCTTTAACTGATGACTTTCAGCTTTAATTTGAGGGTATTTACAGCCAAATCAGGTCAGGTTATCAGAACGGTGTAGGAATTACAACAGTTTGTATATGTGCTTTTTAAGGGACCAAAAGTAATGGGACAATTGGCTGCTCAGCTGTTCCATGGCCAGTTTGTGTTATTCCCTCATCATCCCATTACAAGGAGCAGATAAAAGGTCCAGAGTTCATTTCAAGTGTGCTATTTGCATTTGGAATCTGTTGCTGTCAACTCTCAATATGAGATCCAAAGAGCTGTCACTATCAGTGAAGCAAGCCATCATTAGGCTGAACAAACAAAACAAACCCATTAGAGAGATAGAAAAAACATTAGGTGTGGCCAAATCAACTGTTTGGAACATCCTTAAAAAGAAAGAACACAGCTCAGCAACACCAAAAGACCCGGAAGACCATGGAAAACAACTGTGGTGGATGACCGAAGAATTCTTTCCCGGGTGAAGAAAACACCCTTCACAACAGTTGGCCAGATCAAGAACACTCTCCAGGAGGTAGGTGTACAGTGGGGACGGAAAGTATTCAGACCCCCTTAAATGTTTCACTCTTTGTTATATTGCAGCCGTTTGCTAAAATAATTTAAGCTAATTTTTTTCCTCATTAATGTAAACACAGCACCCCATATTGACAGAAAAACACAGAATTGTTGACATTTTTGCAGATTTATTAAAAAAGAAAAACTGAAATATCACATGGTCCTAAGTATTCAGACCCTTTGCTCAGTATTTAGTAGAAACCCCCTTTTGATCTAATACAGCCATGAGTCTTTTTGGGAAAGATGCAACAAGTTTTTCACACCTGGATTTGGGGATCCTCTGCCATTCCTCCTTGCAGATCCTCTCCAGTTCTGTCAGGTTGGATGGTAAACGTTGGTGGACAGCCATTTTTAGGTCTCTCCAGAGATGCTCAATTGGGTTTAAGTCAGGGCTCTGGCTGGGCCATTCAAGAACAGTCATGGAGTTGTTGTGAAGCCACTCCTTCAATATTTTAGCTGTGTGCTTAGGGTCATTGTCTTGTTGGAAGGTAAACCTTCGCCCAGTCTGAGGTCCTCAGCACTCTGGAGAAAGTTTTCGCCCAGGATATATCTGTACTTGGCCGCAGTCATCTTTCCCTCTATTGCAACCAGTCGTCCTGTCCCTGCAGCTGAAAAACACCCTCACAGCATGTTGTTGCCACCAGCATGCTTCACTGTTGGGACTGTGTTGGACAGGTAATGAGCAGTGCCTGGTTTTCTCTACATATACCCCTTAGAATTAAGGCCAAAAAGTTCTATCTTGGTCTCATCAGACCAAAGAATCTTATTTCTCACCATCTTGGAGTCCTTCAGGTGTTTTTTAGCAAACTCCATGTGGGCTTTCATGTGTCTTGCACTGAGGAGAGGCTTCCGTCGGGCCATTCTGCCATAAAGCCCCGACTGGTGGAGGGCTGCAGTGATGGTTGACTTTCTACAACTTTCTCCCATCTCCCGACTGCATGTCTGGAGCTCAGCCACAGTGATCTTTGACTTCTTCTTTACCTCTCTCACCAAGGCTCTTCTCCCCCGATAGCTCAGTTTGGCCGGACGGTCAGCTCTAGGAAGGGTTCTGGTCGTCCCAAATGTCTTCCATTTAAGGATTATGGAGGCCACTGTGCTCTTAGGACCCTTAAGTGCAGCAGAATTTTTTTGTAACCTTGGCCAGATCTGTGCCTTGCCACAATTCTGTCTCTGAGCTCTTCCAGCAGTTCCTTCGACCTCATGATTCTCATTTGTTCTGACATGCACTGTGAGCTGTAAGGTCTTATATAGACAGGTGTGTGGCTTTCCTAATCAAGTCCAATCAGTATAATCAAATACATCTGGACTCAAATGAAGGTGTAGAACCATCTCAAGGATGATCAGAAGAAATGGACAGCACCTGAGTTAAATATATGAGTGCCACAGCAAAGGGTCTGAATACATAGGACCATGTGATATTTCAGTTTTTCTTTAATAAATCTGCAAAAATGTCAACAATTCTGTAATTTTCTGTCAATATGGGGTGTTTTGTGAACATTAATGAGAAAAAAAATGAATTTAAATGATTTTAGCAAATGGCTGCAATATAACAAAGAGTGAAAAATTTAAGGGGGTCTGAATACTTTCCGTCCCCACTGTATGTGTGTCAAAGTCAACAATCAAGAGAAGACTTCACCAGAGTGAATACAGAGGGTTTACCACAAGATGTAAACCATTGGTGAACTGCAAAAACAGGAAGGCCAGATTAGAGTTTGGCAAACAACATCTAAAAAAGCCTTCACAGTTCTGGAACAACATCCTATGGACAGATGAGACCAAGATCAACTTGTACCAGAGTGATGGGAAGAGAAGAGTATAGAGAAGGAAAAAACTGCTCATGATCCAAAACATACCACCTCATCAGTGAAGCATGGTGGTGGTAGTGTCATGGCGTGGGCATGTATGGCTGCCAATGGAACTGGTTCTCTTGTATGTATTGATGATGTGACTGCTGACAAAAGCAGCAGGATGAATTCTGAAGTGTTTCCGGCAATATTATCTGCACATATTCAGCAAAATGTTTCAGAACTCATTGGACGGCGTTTCACAGTGCAGATGGACAATGACCCGAAGCATACTGCGAAAGCAACCAAAGAGTTTTTTAAGGGAAAGAAGTGGAATGTTATGCAACGGCCAAGTCAATCACCTGACCTGAATCCAATTGAGCATGCAATTCACTCGCTGAAGACAAAACTGAAGGGAAAATGCCCCAAGAACAAGCAGGAACTGAAGACAGTTGCAGTAGAGGCCTGGAAGAGCATCACCAGGGATGAAACCCAGCGTCTGCTGATGTCTATGCGTTCCAGACTTCAGGCTGTAATTGACTGCAAAGAATTTGCAACCAAGTATTAAAAAGTGAAAGTTTGATGGATGATTGTTAATCTGTCCCATTACTTTTGGTCCCTTAAAAAGTGGAAAGCACATATACAAACTGTTGTAATTCCTACACCGTTCACCTGATTTGGATGTAAATACCCTCAAATTACAGCTGAAAGTCTGCAGTTGAAGCACATCTTGTTCATTTCATTTCAAATCCATTGTGGTGGTGTATAGAGCCAAAAAGATTAGAATTGTGTCAATGTCCCAATATTTATGGACCTGACTGTATCTCATTGAAGGACAGTGCTATGCAGAGCTTGTGCTATGTACCATAGTGAAGGGGTTTCTTATTTGTACTCAGCCAGAACTAAGCTGGCTTTGGCAGTTAGATAAATACACATACAAGTAGAAAGTGCTTTTTAATGACATAGTTACATAGTCGGTAAGGCTGAAAAAAGACAATTGTCCAGTTCAACCTGTGTAGGTGTATGTGTATCAGTGTCTATAATGATTTCCCATATGCCTGTATGTTGTGTCCTTTAAGATCCACATCTAATGCCCTGTACACACGGTCGGATTTTCTGATGGAAAATGTGTGATAGGACCAAAATCCATTGTCGGAAATTCTGATCCTGTGTACACAAATCTGACGGACAAAGTGCCATGCATGCTCAGAATAAATAAAAAGATGAAAGCTATTGGCTACTGCCCCGTTTATAGTCCCGAAATACGTGTTTTACGTCACCGCATTCAGAATGATCGGATTTTCTGACAACTTTGTGTGACCGTGTGTATGCAAGACAAGTTTGAGCCAACATCCGTCGGAAAAAATCCTAGGATTTTGTTGTCGGAATGTTGGATCAATGTCCGACCGTGTGTACGGGGCATTAGAGTCTTTTAAAAAATATCCACACTCCTCCTAGCCACCACCAATTGTGGGAGAGAGTTCCACATCCTTATTGCCCTAACAGTGAAGAACCCCTTACGCAGTTTAAGGTTAAACCGCTTCTCCTTTAGTCTCATTGTGTGCCCCCATGTCCTTTTACACTCCCTGGGACTCTCATATCCAGTGAGAATAAATTTAGTGTTTGCAGTCGTTCCTCGTAATTGAGGTCCTCCAGTTCCCTTATTAATTTTGTTGTCCTTCTTTGGACTCTCTCCAACTCCAGCACATCCCTTCGGATGACTGGTGACCAGAACTGGATGGAAAACTTCTGATTAGGCCTAACCAGAGTTTCATAAAGTGGCAGGATTATAGTTTTGTCCCTGGAGTATATCACTTGTTTTATGCAAGCTAATATTCTGCCTGCTTTGTTAGCTGCTGCTTGGAACTGCATGCTGTTGTTCAATCCATCATCTATTAGCACCCCTAGATCCTTCTCCATCCTTGATTCTCCCAGCTGTTCTCTACCTAGTGAATATTTTTCATTTATGTTTTTTGACCCCAAGTGCATTACTTTACGTTTCTCCACATTAAACCTCATTTGCCATTTGTCTGCCCACTCCTTTATTTTAATCATATCATTCTGCAAAATTTCTATGTCCTGATGCGAGTTTATTACTCTGCTTATCTTTGTGTCATCTGCAAAAACTGAGACAGAACTAGTTATCCCATATTCGATATCATTTATGAATATGTTGAATAGAATTGGTCCAAAGACATTGCCTTGGGGTACCCCACTTACCACCCCAGACCAGTCAGAGTACATGTTATTTATCACTACCCTTTGGACCCGTCCCTGTAACCAGTTTCTTACCCAAGCACAAACCCTATGGTCCAAGTCTGCAGACCTCAGCTTATAAATTAAGCGTTTATAGGGGATGGTATCAAATGCTTTTGCAAAGTCTAGATACACCACGCCCACAGCCCTTCCCATATCTAAAATTGCTGATCACTTCCTCATAGAATGTTAGCAGATTGGTCTGGCAGGAATGTCCTCTCATAAACTCATGCTGATTACCACTAATGATATTCTTCTCCTCAGTAAAACTTTGGATATAGTCCCTAATCACCCCCTCTAATAATTTACCCACTATTGATGTTAGGCTGACTGGCCTATAATTCCCAGGAATATGTCTCTGCCCTTTTTTCAATATTGGTATCACATTGGCTTTTCTCCAATCAGCTGGTACCAATGCTGTCATTATGTTGTCCACAAAGATCAGGTATTATGGCCTGGCTATAACTTGACTGAGTTCTCTGAGGACTTTCGGGTGTAAGCTATCTGATAGCCAACAATCAGCGGTATTTTTCAATTGGAACACTGGGGAATATAACAATTGTAATGTATTTTTTAAACAGTCCCTATTCAGACATAAATATGGCCCTCGCTGCCCTTGCATGGCCTACTATAATGTTGTAGCTTTTTTGACTATACCATATTTTCCAGTTTATTCAAGAAGACTGAGAGGTAATGTAAAAACATATAACATTAAACATGTATTTTCTTACAGAACTTTATACCAAAAGTACCACCTGTCATCATCTAGCAGAAAAAATGAACATGGAACCTTATCTGACTTCAAAATTGACTCTGAGGGATATCCTGAGTATTGGCTTATAGAACGTGCATGACGAATCACCGAAAACTGTAGAGGAACTTCCCTGGAATTACTTAAGGAAACTCATGTCCTCAAACAGGACTGCAAGAGACATTCTTCTTGAGAAAGATCAGTCTACTGGTTTTGATGTATATGATAATGGTGATGATGATGATGATGATGGTGAAAACCTATTTAATGCTTCTTTTGTTTCAGGTAATAATTCATTTATCTCCATTCACCCCCTGGATGTCCTGTGTGTCCTCCTGCATTGCTCAGACAGTTTTCTCCAACAAGAGATTGTAACCAAATTGTTCAAATGTCAATTTGCCGTTCCTCTGCTGCTCCCTTCTGGTGATGGATCACACTGCACCCTCATGCTTTGGGAAATGAGAGACATAGTGAAGAAGTGGAGACCTCAGTCATTAGCAGACAGTAAAGGGTTCAGAGAAGAAAATGTGGTGAATACATCCATGCCAATCTTTTCTTATGTCAGATTGGGTAAAAGCAAATTATCCAAATCTAAAATCCTGAACCAAGTTCTTAATCCATCTCAGCTACATAATAACTTCTTCATACATGACAATATGGATGGAGGAAACATTAAGAGGGAACTATCTGATGGACTGGTAGAAGTTTCCTGGTATTTTCCCTGTGGTAAGTCTGATGTTTTCCCAGAACCCATCGCAGTGACCAACCTACGAGGAGATCTGGAGGCCAACTGGGACCAGTTGACATTTCTGACAAGAATTTCATCAGCTGTGTTTATATTCATTGAGGATATTTCTCAGAGGGAATTCAGACTGCTATCATCCTGCCCAACCACTGACACCCAATATTACTTCATTGTTACTACTGGTCCCAGCAAAATCTTGAGTACACAGACATAGACAACCCTTAAAAACTTAATACCAGTTCTAAAGTTGAAAAAATCAAATATAATAATACATGAAGGCATGGTAAATGAGGCAGCATTTGTAAAAAAACTACGTAGTACTATCATTTGCTTCTTAAACAGTAAGCCAAAAGAAAAAGAAAATGAGAGACCTTGAGGAAGAAACTCATGGTTTGGACATCCAAGTGGACGAGAGAGTTCCTGAATGTCAGAAGGCCAGGGAACATGCCAGGAAAATTACAAAAGAAATAACAAATGTATCTGAGTACAAAAAGAACACTATGAAGCTACAGAGAGATCTCTGGAGACAGTTATCTGAAGTGGAAAAGGAACTTTGCAGAATGACAAAACAAGGTGGTAAAGACACACAACAATATCAAGATGAACTGAGAAAGAAACGTATTTCACTACATGAGGAACAATATAAGCATCACCTGCCCCATGGTTTAATGCTCTTTGTTGATACAATCACTGATTTGTCTAAGACCGAGAAACAATATTTTCTAAAATGGATGAAATTTGATCTTAATTCAGTTACAAGAGATCATCTTTCTAATCTTCAAGCTGAATACAAAGAAAAATATAACAATACCTTAAGTAGTAGGGATGAGCTCAGACAGATAGACCAGAAAATCTCTGACAGTTCTTTAGGAATTGAACATTTTCTACGGGAGATGGAACAGTTTTATGAAGCTGAATGTTCCATGGTTAAAGAAAGAAAAATAGATAAAAGACAAAGAAAATTTATTAGACTGCTGGGAATTGCTGCTGATCTCTTGTTAGATGGCTTCCCATTGGAGCTGATAGATGGAGATGCCTCCAACATTCCGTCACGGTGGATAACTGATGTTTTAAATGAGCTGGACTCCAAAACAGGGAAAAAATGCAGAATGAGAGTAATCACTGTACTAGGGGTGCAGAGTACAGGGAAATCCACTCTTCTCAACACCATGTTTGGTCTGCAGTTCCCGGTGGCCAGTGGACGATGCACACGAGGAGCCTTCATGACTCCCCTTAATGTAAAAGAGAACTTCCAGGAGGAGCTGGGCTGTGACTTCATCCTGGTGATTGACACTGAGGGGCTGAAAGCTCCAGAGTTGGCTTCCTTGGATAGAGGACAGTTATGAACATGACAATGAACTGGCCACACTAGTGGTTGGGTTGAGTGATATCACCATCATCAATATGTCAATGGAAAACACAACAGAAATGAAAGATATTTTACAGATTGTGGTCCATGCTTTTCTTAGAATGAAAGAAGTAGGGAAGAGACCCAACTGCCAGTTTGTACATCAGAATGTGAGTGATGTGTCCGCTCATGACAAGAACATGAGAGACAGGAAGAAGTTTCTAGAACAGCTAGATGAAATGACAAAAGTAGCTGCAGAGATGGAAAAGAAAAGTGAGATAAGAACTTTCAGTGATGTGATGGATTACAATCTGGAGAAAGGCAACTGGTACATTCCTGGGCTCTGGCTTGGGGTCCCTCCAATGGCTCCAGTAAATTCTGGGTACAGTGAACATGTGTCTGAATTAAAAAAAAATATTTATTAGAACTAATGACAAACAAAGAATCTCTGCACAGGCCTTTAACTATTCCTGAATTTATAACATGGATAGAAAGTTTATGGATCGCAGTAAAACATGAGAAAATCATCTTCAGCTTCAGGAACAGTTTGGTGGCAGAAGCTTATAATAACCTGTCTATAGAATACTCACAGTGGGAATGGGAGTTCCGAAAAGCTGTCCATGATTGGCTGATCCGTACAGAGACAAACATTAAGAATCAGACTGCAGAGAGTCTAAATGATGAACTTTGCTCCAAATTTAAGAATGAGCTCAGCAATTTGTTGATTAGTAAAGAAAGTAAAATGTCAGAATTGCTGGAAAACTACTTTAACAATAAAAATGAAAATGTTAATCTAATAGAACGATACAAACAAGATTTTTTTCTGAGCACAACATTCCTGAAGGAGGAATTGAAAAGAAATTCTCTTGTGAAGTTTGATGAGTTTGTTTCAATTCAGAAAGGGAAATTCAAGATTCAGAATATCCAAAATAATTACCAGAAAACTATGGAAGGTAAAATCACAGATCTCCTCAAGAGGTGCAGAGAGAAGAAAAAAAAGCTTAACGATGAAGAGTTAAAGAAGGAATTTCAGGAGATGTGGAAGAAGACACTAAAAGATTTAGAGGTTGGAGAATTAAACACATGTATTGTCAGCAAATCTATTTTACGGCAGCTAATGAATGACATGAGCAATAAAGGATCAGCTGTAAATGAACACTTACTGGGTGTGAAGGACTTGGCAGATATCACACAACCTGATTTCAAGATGGATGAAAAATATATTGAGAGTAAATGGATCAAGAAACTGAAAGATACAGTTTTAGATAAATTTGGTCTTAGGTACAAAAATGAACATTTTGACAAAATAAATGATTTTGCTCGATCTCTTATAGATAACTGTAACAAATATATCAGAGAGAAGGTGGAAACTGGAGAGGACTATAGTGACAACTATTGCCAGGAATTACTTAATATGATCAATACAGAGATTTCTAAACAGTCTAGAAATCTTCATTTGGCCTCATGGTTTGAACTGGATATTAAGATTCGCATTCTTGGAAAAGCTTCCAGAGAGTTCCAGGAGATGCATAATAAATTCATTAAAGAGAACAATCCAAAACTGTGTTTGGAGAAACTAAAGTCTGGATATTTAGGAACCTTTATCGGCATATTTCAAGAAAAAGTTATTTGTCAGACTAAAGCCCAGGAGTTCTGTGAGCGATGTCTAAAACCAGCAATGATGGATCATGTTTTCCACCATCTTGGGCAGAAAATAGTGGATGGAATAGTGGAAAGTTCAGACAAGAAATTCAACAGTAGAACATTCTTTCAAGATTTTTTACTGCAGGAGCTACTGAAAGAAATGTCCTTCCAGAAATATGTGGACTATATGGGTCATTATGAGGAATATACAAAAGCCTGGATACTAAATTACACTGAAACATATGCAAAGCCACAGATCCTAAAACCATTACAAAAAATGCTGCTCTCTTTATTGGGCAAATACATAAGAACAGCTCTTAATGAAGAAGACTCTCTTAGAAGTTTGTCAGTCTCAGATTTTCTGAAAATTTTATGTGAGATACTAAAGGAAGAATTAGTGATCCCACAGAATGAGATGCAAGCGGTCACTTTCCTGAACACGGCTGATGTTGGACAATTTTCATCTGACATTCAGCTCTTCCTCCGAGATACAGAAACAGAAGTCTTATCAGAGCTGCAATCTATAGATATAAAGTCTGTACTCTCCAGGGTGACGGTGAAGCCTCATGATGAATTGTTCAGGAAGGTTGTTGGCTGTGGGAAGCAATGTCCATTCTGTAATGTCCCCTGTGAGGCCGGAGGTGATGAACACAAGGAGCACTTTGCTACTATCCACAGACCTGAAGGCCTGGGAAGATACAGAAATAGTAGTACTGAAATTTTGGTCACTCATATATGTAGTACAGCTGTTGTATCTAATAGAACATTTAAAAATCCAGCCACAAAATACAAATCACACCCATACAAAGAGTATCGTAGCATTTATCCAGATTGGGCCATCCAACCAGATCCCAGCATCGAGTCTTCAGATTACTGGAAATATATTTTTCTGATGTTTAATAAGGAGTTTGCTAAAGAATACGATGCAAAACCAGCAGAAATACCAGATAGCTGGAAATCTATTACAAGAGAAAAAGCTCTGCAAAGCTTAAAGACAATGTTCAATAGCTAAACAGAGAAGACAAACCAACAACATGTAATTTCTCATCCAACTTATTACCTGCAAATCATTTTATTGTTATTAAAAATAACCTTTTAATTATTTTTCTCTAATTGGAAAAACATTGTTAAAAATGTCCTCACAGACATGTCTACAGTAATCAGGGTGTGAACAGAATTTCTTAGAATCCTCATTACCCTGATGATATAATGGGCTCATTGCCAGAACATACAGTACCAATACATATTACAGGTGATTGTTGTATCCATTGACTATGGCATTCCTAGCACTGCACTGGAAATGTTATAGTTGTTTCACAAATTTGATATATCTCTCTAGTAATGAATATCTGTTTATATGTTTTATTGTGCTATAGATTATAAGATAATAAGACAGAACTTCCATTTAGCACTGGATGGATTTCAGCATTTGTACTAAAATAGATAATCTCAGTATCTACAGAACAGAGCTAGGGAAGGTTTTGTACAATAAAGTTGATTAAAATATTTGTAATGTATGTGGATGTCCTGAAGAGGATAGCATTCCCCAATAACTTTGGAGTTTTACATATTGGGGGTATTTTATCAAAACTGGAGCAGACAGAATCTGGAGCAACTAGGAATGACAACCAATCAGCTTCTAGATTTACTTTTCAAAGTTTAAGTGAACGAGTTAAAGATAGAAACTGATTGCTTGAAATGAACAGCTGCTCCAGATTTCTGTCTGTTCCAGTTTTGGTAAACCCCTCCCCCCATAGTGTTTAGGTATATACAGTATGTGTGTACTACTGTGTGTGGTTACATTCAAAGACCTAAACAGCCCGTCCATTATAACATACAGAAATGATTTTGCCACTAGCTAAATATGAATGGAATTTCCTAGATTTAGCACCATTTAGTGGCCAAATATTGTATTTTCCATGTTAAATCCCTGAAAAACATTCATCCAGCACAGGAAATGGCCTAATGCCATTTGTTTATTTACCCCATTCACACAGAACAAACATACGTGCATTTTCAATGGACAAATCACTATGTGCATTTTTTTAAAAAAAATATAGCCTTATGAATTTCAAATAAAAATGTTTTTAAGTGTTTATAACCATGTTGCATAATCTTGTTAATCTCAATAATGTTTCCTTCTCATTTTTAACTTACTGTATAATTTGGATAAATAAAGCTTTTCTCTTTATCTTTCTTTTTCTTCATGTAATGCCGCGTACACGCGAGCGGACTGTCCGACAGAAAAAGTGAGACGGAAGCTTTTCATCGTATATACCGATCGTGTGTAGGCCTCATCTGACTTTCTTTTTCAAAAAATCTGACGAACCTAGAAATAGAACATGTTCTAAATCTTTCCGACTGACCCAATTCCTATCGGGAAAACTGCTCGTCTGTATGCTGGTCCAACGGACCAAAAAAAAAAACGCATGCTCTGAAGCAAGTACAAAGCTATTGGCTACTGGCTATTGAACTTCCTTTTTCTAGTGCCGTCGTACGTGCTGTACGTCACCGTGTTTTGAACGGTCGGACTTTGGGTTGACCGTGTGTAGGCAAGACTGCTTGAATGGAATTCCGTCGGAGTTACGTCGGAGAAACCATCGAAGTTTATAATGACGACTAAACCGGTCGTGTGTACGCAGCATAAGACAACTAGATTGTTATATCTTGGAATGATTATATTGGTGTCAGAAGTGATGTTCGGGGGTTAAAGAGTTAGGGGTGGGTAAGTGTAAGTAACTGGTTCATATTGTCTGTTTAAAGCTGACCTATCATCAGATATACTTTTTATGTTAACTGCATGATTGGTAATATTTAACGCTTCCAGATATTTATTGCCCCTCATAGAGATCACAGTACTCCCCTGAGATTGTCTTCATCTGCTTGTCTCTCCAGAAGGATTGGGCCATCTTTCTTCAGGCATCATCCAGGGTCACCATCTACTTCTTGGACTGAGATGCCAGTTCTCAGACATGACATGTCAAATAAACTGTGTAATGCCGCGTATAATCGGACATTCCAACAACAAAATCCATGGATTTTTTCCAACGGATGTTGGCTCAAATTTGTCTTGCATATGCACGGTCACACAAATGTTGTCGGAAATTGCGAACATCAAGAACGCGGTGAGGTATGACGAGCCCAGAAAATTGAAGTTCAATAGCCAGTGTGGCTCTTCTGCTTGATTCCGAGCATGCGTAGAACTTTGTGCATCGGAATTTTTTACACACGATCGGAATTTCCGACAACAGATTTTGTTGTTGGAAAATTTGAGATCCAGATCTCAAATTTTGTGTGTCGGAAATTCCGATGGAAAATGTCTGATGGAGCCTACACACGGTCAGAATTTCCGACAAGAGGCTCCCATCGAACATTCCATTGGAAAATCCGACTGTGTGTATGCGGCATTAGTCTTGGCTTAACTCCTGTTCACTAATGACTGACACAGATCAACCTCTGCTGCAGCCTCTCACCTTGTAACTTGCCACAATTTTTAACATTGCAGTCTGATCACTGAAGGGAGGGGAGACTGAGGAAATGCCTCTCCTGTCTGCAGTAGACTGATGACATCATCTAAGCCCAAAGTTACAAAATGGAGCTCAAGGATGGATTTTAATGATAAAAGGTGAATAGTGTTGTTTACTGTGACATGTCAGTAATGCATTCAGGCAGTCTTGTAAAATTAATGAAAGGTCTACAGTACATTAGGATCGGGTTTAGGAATTAGATTACAGTCTCTGGGTTTGGTGTGATAATCCTTTTATGTCAATTGATTGTAAATTTCACTGATGCTAAGAACACCTAAGAGAGGTAATGAGAAGAAAAATAAACACTTGTATGCACATATTGTGGTCTTGTGTTATCTTGTAACCTCTTGCAGGATCCCATGGTGTGGGTGGTCAAGGGAATTAAGTTACTAAAGGACATCACCAAAGATGGAATACTTCTGACTTTTGACCAGCTGAAGACTAAGCATGACCTCCCTAACTCATATTTCTTCAGGCTCATACAGCTTCGACACGCATTTCAGGCCCAATTTAGAGATAGGGCAGTAGAGTCCATCCCATCGGCTTTAGAAGACATGCTTATGGTAGAAGACCTCCCTAAAACTTTGTCGGTCACATATAAAGAACTGTTTAAGAAAAGTCCGGCGGCAATGGCTAAATGTAGAGAGTGTTGGGAGAGTGAAGTCCCTGATATGGATGGGGAGGACTGGGATGACGTATGGGTGCATCCCTTTAAACATTTAGTCTCTGCGAGAGACACTCATACATTTTAAATTTTTGCACAGAATTTATTTTACACCGGCCATATTGGCTGTAATCTACCCATCTTTATCCTCGGATTGTTGGAGATGTGGCTTTTCACCAGCAGATGCCAAACATATTTTCTGGGATTGCCCGCATATCAAGTCTTTTTGGGAAGGAATAATAAAATGTATAGAAGAAATTTTAAATATACCTATCCCATTGTCAATTAGAGTATGTTTGTTAGGCCTAGTGGAGGAGGTAGTTCTGTCCAGAGCTCTTAGAACTTTACTGAACATTCTATTCTTCTATGGAAGAAAAGCCATATTATTTAAATGGAGGAATTCCGCTCCCCCTGGTATTCCCTTTTGAAAGGGACTAGTAAATTCCATGATGCCCTATTATAAGGCAACATACCACTCTAGAGGGTGTGGAAAAAAGTTTGATAAAGTTTGGCAGGCCTGGTTTGGCTTGGAGGTAACTCTGGTTCTGCCCAAGGTCTCTTATGAGCTAAAGTAATAGTCATGGGAATCTGATATAACCAAATACATGAGGATGGGTGGTAGTTACAGGCAGTTGTGTCCTTTTGATCATAAATTAGCTCAACATCAAGTACGGTGCAGTGCTTTGAGGAGTATAATAAACACATACATATATATTTACATGGACTTACTTCAGATGTTCCTCTATTGGTAAGATAAAGAGAAGTCATTTTTCTGAATTGTGGTGAACTGTGGTCCAGGATGTTGGGGGGAGGGGGGAAGTTTGGTACAAGAAGTCACCGGTGTTAGGTCGACTAAATGTTGGATTCAAGTTGACCATGTTGGTCAAGGAATGGCAGGTGTTGTGCCGGGTCACTCCACTATCTTTGTATGTTTGTATGTCAAAAATTTAATAAACAGAATTTTCAAAAAAAAAAAAAAAAACAGGTGCAGAAATATTTAGCCAGGTGTTGGTGGTGCCTGAATACCGTGTTAGGACCTGGACCTCGGCTGTGTCTAGCAATGACTCTACTTGTTGAGCCACCTGGAATACTGGACAGTGCCTTAGACAATTCCTTAGATGATCCTGTCTTGAATCTTTTTTGCCTTGAACATTGAACTCTTTGATCCTCCCATGAACTTCCTGATTTATGCCATGTCTCTGCACTTCCTGGTTGCCAGAATATTGTGCCTTCACCAGCCAATATCTCGCTCTTGTCTCTCCTGCTGCCGACCGTATCTTCACTACCATTCGTTACTGACATTTGGCTTGTTCCTCAACTATGCTTCTACTTAATCCCAACCTGCAACTATTCCTTACTGACTTTTGGCTTCTTTCTTGACTGCACTTCTGCTTGATCCCTACCTGCTATATCTGCTACTGGACCCTGGCTTGCTCGCCTCCTGGAAATCATGCATCCGGTGCATGTAGATTAGGGGGCTGGACGCATGGATGGGGGGTGACCTGCATCCCTCATGGAGCGGCCGCCACTGCTTCAAGGTATGAACTGAATGGCAGGTGGGCGTTTACATGGGGAGTCCTACGACTACATACTTGCTACCTTACTTTATTGCATTGAATTTTTTTGGTGAGGGGGTTTCAGTTTTGGCTTTGGATCACAAAATGGCGGGTCTGGCATTTTATTTTAAATTACAAGGCTGCCAAGATTATACCAAGGACCTCACAGTCAGGCAGGCTCTTAAAGGATATAGAAGGGGCGGAAGACGCCAGACTCGGAGGCAAGTTTCCTTTTGGTGTTTTGCAGGACCTCGCTCTCAATGCTCCTCGGGCTATGAGACATGTTTATTCAAAGCTGCATTTATGGAGGCATTCTTTCTGGCAGCTGATGCCCCGTACACACGAATGGAATTTCCGTTGGAAAAATCTTGGATGTTTTTTTCCGACGGAATTCTTCTCAAGCTTGCCTTGCATACACACGGTCACACAAAAGTTCTCTGAACTTTCGAACGTCAAGAACGCAGTGTCGTACAACACTACGACTTGCAGAGAAAATGAAAGTTAATGCTTCTGAGCATGCGTTGAATTGTTTCCGAGCATGCGTAAGAATTTTGCATGTTGGAATTGGTACAGACGATCGGAATTTCTGATCGGAACTTTTTCCGACCGAAAAATAGAGAACTTGCTCTCAATCTTTTGCTGGCGGGAATTCCACCAGCAAAAGTCCAATGGAGCATACACACGGTCGGAATTTCCGACCAAAAGCTGGCGGAATTTCCGATCGTGTGTACGGGGCATAACTGTTGGGTGAGACAGACGTAGGATGGATTCTCTGGGCTTGTGGATCAGGCGCTCAAAAATGGATCAGAGGAGAAAAGGTATGTAATTACAGTTGTTTAGAGTTCATGGTTCTCCTATCTGTCCAGTGCGAGCAGTCAAGGAGTTTCTGGCGGCGCGTCCATCACTGGAGGGGTCTTTTCTAATGCATAGCAACAGTGCAGCTTTGTTGAAATTTCAGTTAATTTCTGTTTTTCAGAAATACCTTGCTGCTACAGGTTATAATGGCAAGCAGTTTGCCTATCAAACCTTTCTCATTGGAGTGGCCACTGAAGCTGTTCGGTGGGGTTTGGATGAATTTTTTTTAAAACGGATTGGCCAGTAGAAATCTGCTAGATTTAAAAGTTTTGTGCACCCGTATTTAGTTGGGGACCTTCATCTTGGACATATGCGGTTCCTTTCATTCCGAATTCAATTTTGGATGGATTTTTCGTTATCCGGAAGTTTGGATGTACCCAAATTTCGGAATTACAATAGTAACGAAATTAAACAAATCTAAAATAACGAAACAAAATTTCAGATGAAATTCAAATTTGAATAGTTTTCTAATTTGAGTCATTTGCTGAGAGCCTTCCCACACCCTTTACAGCCCAGCATCCCAATGAGTGCAGGGGGAGGGGGGAAGAGCAGACCGCGGTGACTGACAGTCACCAGCTCTCTGTTCAGGGAGAAAACAATGTTTGATTGCTCAGTTCTCAGTCCTAGAGGCAGTGGTGGAACAGATGCAGCATTGAAATGATGCTGCATCCACCTAGGTATCTATGATTCTAAAAAAAAAAAAATCCTTCTCTTTTAACCCTTTCACTGCCAGGTCCGTACGCCGTACAGACATACAGAAGTTGGTGGCCAGGTCAGTACAGCATAATAACCTCATTTCTCCCTCTCCTATAAGCTTATGGTCACTTCAATAACCATAGGCTTATATCAGAATTGTTCAGCAGACTCTGCTGAACAATTCTATAACTCTGATCAGCAGATTACAACCCACTGATCAGTTATTATTAGACATGCGCAGGTTTAAAAAATTTGTTTAGTTTAGTTTCGATTCGTTATTTAACTAAATTCGTTTAGTTAAATTTGTTGCATTCGTTACATTCGTTTTCGGAATTTTCTTCGTTTAGTATTCGAATTAGAAATAATTCGACCGCATTCGAAAACATTCGACCGCATTCGAAAAAATTCGACCGTATTCGAAAAAAACTATCAAATTCGAAAAAATTCTATGACATTCGAAAAAAACTGTCAAATTTGAAAAAATTCTACCACATTCAAAAAAAACTATCAAATTCGAAAAAATTCTACCACATTCGAAAAAAACATTAACTGAATTTGAAAAAGTAAACTATATATAACCATTTTGCGAAATTTGAAATTCGTATAGAATAAAATCGAATTCCAATAGAAAAGATTAGGATAGAATAGAAAGTATAAAAGAATAGCATAGAAAAACAATAGAACAGAATAGAAAAAAATATAATATATTGTATTCTAATCTTTTCTATTCGAATTCGAATTCATTCTGTACCAAATTCCAATTTTGGTAAATGGTTTTTATATATATATATATATATATATATATATATATATATATATATATAAAAAAACATTTACCAAAATTGGAATTTGGTACAGAATGAATTCGAATTCGAATAGAAAAGATTAGAATACAATATATTATATTTTTTTTCTATTCTGTTCCATTGTTTTTCTATGCTATTCTTTTCTATTCTATTCTAAACTTTTCTATTCGAATTTGAATTAATTCTATGCGAAATTCGAATTTCGGAAGATGGCTTCCAAAATTAGAATTTCGTATAGAATGAATTCAAATTTGAATAGAAAAGATTAGAATAGAAAATAATAGAAATAGAATAGACTAGAAAAACAATAGAACAGAACAGAATAAAATATAATATATATAGTATATCTTATTCTATTCTGTTTTTCTGTTCTAGTCTTTTCTATCACAATTCGATTACATTCTATTTCATTCTGTTTCTGTATAACCATTTTCAGAAATTCAAATTTCGTATAGGATGATTTCGCATTCAAATAGAAAAGATTAGAATAAAATAGAAAATAATAGAAAAGAATAGAAAAACAACAGACCAGCATAGAAAAAAATAAAATAAAAAAAATAAAAAAAATATTATATATATATATATATATATATATATATATATATATATATATATATATATATATGTATGTATGTATGTATGTATATAAAACCATCTTCTGAAATTTGAATTCCTTATAAAATGAATTCGAATTTGAATAGAAAAGATTATAATAGAGTAGAACAGAAAAGACTAGAAAAACAATAGAACAGAATAGAATAAAATATATATATTATATTTTATTATGTTCTTTTCTATTGTTTGTCTAGTCTTTTATTTTCTATTCTAATCTTTTCTATTCAAATTCTAATTCATTCTATACGAAACTCCACTTTCAGAAGCCATCTTCCGAAATTCGAATTTCGTATAGAATGAATTCAAATTCGAATAGAAAAGTTTAGAATAGAATAGAAAAGAATAGCATAGAAAAACAATAGAACAGAATAGAAGAAAATATAATATATATATTATATTTTCTTCTATTCTGTTCTATTGTTTTTCTAGTCTATTCTATTCTATTATTTTCTGTTCTGATCTTTTCTATTCAAATTCGAATTCATTCTATACGAAATTCAAACTTCAGAAGCCTTGTTCCGAAATTCGAATTTCGTATAGAATGAATTTGAATTGAAAAGACTATTATAGAATATAAAATAATAGAAAAGAAAAGCATAAAAAAAAATAGAAGAGAATAATAAAAAAAATTAAAAAAAATTATAAATATATATATATATATTCTATCTTATTGTTTTTTTTAGAAAAACGTTTTCTATTTTTTTCGAATTCGAATTTGTTTTTGAATTCGATTCGAATTTGTCTTCGAATTCGATTCGAATTTGTCTTCGAATTCGATTCGAATATGTTTACGAATTCGATTAGAATTAATATGTTTTCGAATTCGATTCGAATATGTTTTCGAATTTGTTCGTTTTTTTTTTCGGATTCGTTTAAATTCTTTACTTTTGTAATTCGGAAATTCGGTTGCATCCGAATTTCCGAATAATGAAAAATTTGTCCGAATTTCGATGCCTATTATTAATCCCTAAAGTGACCGTCCCACCCCCCACCCACCCCGCTGCCTTCCTGTCCTCTGGCCTCTCCACCCCGCCACACCCTTACATCTAAAACTGCCCCTCTCAATCGTCTCTCCTATCCCCTTCAGCCCCTTCAACCCCCAGCACTAATTACCCCCCCTCCACCCGATCCAACCCCCCCTGTAAGCCCGCACCCCCCAGCCACCATCATTAGCGGGCATCCCTCCTCTGCCGCTCCCGCTGGCTTCAGGTGCTGCATGGGGCTTGGGGGGGTGCAGATGTGTCCCCCGCCAATCAGATCGCCCCCCCAACTGCCCACGCACCCCCAATCCATTGCCGCTCCAAGCAGGATCCCTCCTCCCCCCCTCCGCCTGCATCTTCTCCCTGCACAGATCTCCATGATCTGTCAGGCTAGAGTTCACGGCGGGGGGTGGGGACGAGCGGTGCGGGTGAAGTTGGGGCTTGGGGGGCTTAGTAAACATGTGTTCACTAAGATCCCCCCAGTAGAAAAGAGGGCACATGCAGCAATCACTACTGATCACTGCTTTGTGCCCACTGACAGCTAATATAGTGTAACCAGTGGTGTAGCTTCGGTTGTCAGTGCCCGGGGCAAGGCAAGTAATTTGCGCTAGACATGTGCGATTAGTTTCGTAGGAATCAAAAATTCATACGAATTTCCGTAAATTTGTACATTCAGGAGGATCTGAAATGCGAATTGCTATGCTTCCGAATTTTGTACGAAGTTTCGTTTACGAATTTCGGATCCAAATTCTGTTAAAACGGAAACGAGAATGTTTGGTAATTATGATTATTGGTTATGATGAAGTTAAATAACCCAGGAAGTCAGCACAGCCAGGGATGGTGGGAGCCCCTCATAATGATAAATTCATCATAACGAACAATCGTAATTGTTACGAAAAGTTATTGAACCTAACGAAAATTCGTATTTCGTATGAATCCAAATTGAATTTCAGACACGAATTACGAATTAATTCTTATACGAAATGGAAAGGAACGAAACGAAACAAATTTATTGATGGGCACATGTCTAATTTGCGCCCCCTAACTTGTGGACTTTTAGCACTCCCCAAGTCCTGTCCCTTCCCTTCCTACAATAGTACTAACCAACCTGATTCCTATACTGACCACTACACTACACTGACCAATATACTGTCCACTGCACTATACTGTCCACTATTCTGACCACTATACTGTCCAATACACTGACCACTATACTGTCCACTACACTACACTGACCACTACACTACACTGACCACTATACTGTCCATTACACTACACTACACTGACCACTACACTATACTGTCCACTACACTACACTGACCACTATACTGACCACTACACTATACTGTCCACTATACTGACCACTACACTATACTGACCACTATACCGTCCACTACACTATACTGTCCACTGCACTATACTGTCCACTATACTGACCACTATACTGTCCACTATACTGACCACTACATTATACTGTCCACTATACTGACCACTATACTGTCCACTACACTATACTGTCCACTATACTGTCCACTACACTGACCACTATATTTATTATTTATTAACTCCATACAGGTTAAGCTTTTATATTTATTAGGGATTAAGCAAGGAATTTGGAAAATTAGCTGTGTTTTTATCTGCTAATAATGGTTTTAGTGTATTTTTTGCGAATATACTGGTTCGATAAACATTTGCACAAATACTGCGGTGTCTAAAAAATCAGTAGCACCTTCTTTTTATTTTAGAGGTCATATGCTTTCAGAAAATATATGGTTTTGGGGGTCTTTCACAAATCCTGAAAGCTGTAGGGGAAAAATGAAAACCTTCCGATTTTTAGAGAGATTTGGATATTTACACTTTTGCGTCTGTTCAATTATCACCATTTTGCAAAAAGGCACAATTTAAAAGTTACAAACATTTGTTATTTATTCACTTAATACAGGTTAAGCTTTTATATTTAGTAGGAATTTTGTAAAATGTGCTGTGTTTTTATCTGCTAATAATGGTTTCAGTGTATTTATTGCAAACATATTGGTTTCATAAACATTTGCGCAAATACCACGGGGTCTAAAAAATCAGTAGCACCTTCTTTTTATTCTACTTATCTATTTACTTATTCTTTATTTATACAACCATATCAACAACCCTTTAAATACAGTTTCAACTTAAATGTTCCATAACATCTGAATCCTCAATCTCATAATAACATAACATTATACAGTGGGGATGGAAAGTATTCAGACCCCCTTAAATTTTTCACTTTTTGTTATATTGCAGCCATTTGCTAAAATCATTTAAGTTCATTTTTTTCCTCATTAATGTACACACAGCACCCCATATTGACAGAAAAACACAGAATTGTTGACATTTTTGCAGATTTATTAAAAAAGAAAAGCTGAAATAGCACATGGTCCTAAGTATTCAGACCCTTTGCTCAGTATTTAGTAGAAGCACCCTTTTGATCTAATACAACCATGAGTATTTTTGGGAAAGATGCAACAATTTTTTCACATCTGGATTTGGGGATCCTCTGCCATTCCTCCTTGTAGATCCTCTCCAGTCCTGTCAGGTTGGATGGTAAACATTGGTGGACAGCCATTTTTAGGTCTCTCCGGAGATGCTCAATTGGGTTTAAGTCAGGGCTCTGGCTGGGCCATTCAAGAACAGTCACAGAGTTGTTGTGAAGCCACTCCTTCGTTATTTTAGCTGTGTGCTTAGGGTCATTGTCTTGTTGGAAGGTAGACCTTCGGCCCAGTCTGAGGTACTGAGTACTCTGGAGAAGGTTTTTGTTCAGGATATCCCTGTACTTGGCCGCATTTATCTTTCTCTCGATTGCAACCAGTCGTCCTGTCCCTGCAGCTGAAAAACACCCCCACAGCATGATGCAGCCACCACCATGCTTCACTGCTGGGACTGTATTGGACAGGTGATGAGCAGTGCCTGGTTTTCTCCACACATACCATTTAGAATTAAGGCCAAAAAGTTCTATCTTGGTCTCATCAAACCAGATAATCTTATTTTTCACCATCTTGGAGTCCTTCAGGTGTTTTTTAGCAAACTCCAGGCGGGCTTTCATGTGTCTTGCACTGAGGAGAGGCTTCCGTCGGGCCATTCTGCCATAAAGCCCCGACTGGTGGAGGGCTGCAGTGATGGTTGACTTTCTACAACTTTCTCCCATCTTCTGACTGCATCTCTGGAGCTCAGTCACAGTGATCTTTGGGTTCTTCTTTACCTCTCTCACCAAGGCTCTTCTCTCCCGAAAGCTCAGTTTGGCTGGACAGCCAGCTCTAGGAAGGGTTCTGGTCATCCCAAACGTCTTCCATTTAAGGAATATGGAGGCCACTGTGCTCTTAGAAACCTTAAATGCAGCAGAAAAATTTTGCACCTTGGCCAGATCTGTGCCTTGCCACAATTCTGTCTCGGAGCTCTTTAGGCAGTTCCTTTTGATCTCATGATTCTCATTTGCTCTGACATGCACTGTGAGAAGTAAGGTCTTATATAAACAGGTGTATGGCTTTCCTAATCAAGTCCAATCAGTATAATCAAACACAGCTGGACTCAAATAAAAGTTTAGAACCATCTCAAGGATGATCAGAAGAAATTGACAGCACCTGAGTTAAATATATGAGTGTCAAAGCAAAGGGTATGAATACTTAGGACCGTGTGATATTTCAGGTTTTCTTTTTTAATAAATCTGCAAAAATGTCAACAATTCTGTGTTTTTTTGTCAATATGGGTGTCAAGCTCCTACTTACCAGACCGGTGAGTCCGCTTGGGCAGAGGGTAGGCTCCCTTATGCGTCCGACTCGCGGCCCCTGGTAAAGCAAACAGGAGGCACGGGAGTACGGAGTGGTATGAGAGTCTGTATGCAACAGTCCAGATACTGCAGGATGAGCAGGTGAGATGGCTGGAACTGGCTGGAACACAGGCAACAAGACTGAGCAGGATTGTCAGGAGACAGGCTGGGTTCGGTAACAGACAGGCAGCAGAGGTACAATGGAGCAGGCAAACGGATGGTCAAACAGGCAGAGGTCAGGTACAGGCAGAGTTCAAGGGGAGGTCCAGGAGACAAGGCCGGGTCGTCAGGTAATCAGGAACAGTTCAGATACAAGGGTCAGGCACTAGGACAGCAAGCTGTTGATCAGGCAGCACCGATCACAGAGGGACGCTGGCTTAAATGGGCCATTTGGCGCCAAAGGACGTGCATGCGCGCTCACCGGCACACACAGGCGCGCGCACCCGCCCAACGCCCGTGCGCGCGCCTCCGCACACCGGCGTGCACAACAGGCCGATCCCGGACACACACGCCAGCACCACGAGGAACGCGCACAGCGGAGTCCACAGGAACGCGCGCGCCAACGCGCCCCGACGCACACCGCCGCGAGCACCTTGCCCGCCGAGGTACGCTCTCTGGCAGTACCCCCCTCTCAAGGGCAGCCTCCGGATGCCCAGCTGGGCCAACCTGGTTGCATGAGAGTCTTTGAAGGCTTGTGGCAATTCCTCAGCATGGAGATTACTTTCAGGCTCCCAAGAGTTGTCCTTGGGTCCATACCCCCTCCACTTGATGAGATACTGGATCTGATTCTGTCTTTTTCTACAGTCCAGGATTGCCTCGATTTCAAATTCCTCCTCATTATTGATCAGGTGGCTTGGCATTACGGTCAGAGAAAGAGTCAGGAACAACTGGTTTCAGAAGTGATACATGAAAAACCGGGTGTATTCTAAAAGAATCCGGCAGGTTGAGTTCATACGCAACATCATTTACTCTTCTTTTTACCTGGAAGGGACCCATAAACTTAGGTCCCAATTTTCTGGAAGGACAAGCCATCTTTAAATTACTTGTGGATAGCCACACTTGGTTGCCAGGCTCAAGGATAAGTTCCCCACGTCTTTTCTTGTCAAACATCCTCTTAAAAGATGCTTGGGACTGGGCCATGGTCTCCTGCAGAATCTTACAATTAGTAGAGAAGAACTCCATTGTTTCAGTCACTGCTGGAAGGGCACATTCCGGGATAGAGCTGGGAAGGAAGGAGGGATTGAATCCATAATTGGCAAAAAATGGCGTTTGGTTGATGGCTGAATGCAGAGAGTTATTGTATGAAAATTCAGCGACTGGTAACAGAGACACCCAGTCATCTTGCGAAAATGCAGAAAAGCAACGGAGGTATTGCTCCAGCGTCTGGCTAGTTCTCTCCGTCTGGCCGTTTGTCTGGGGGTGATAGGCCGAAGAGAATGCCAGCTCAATTTCAAGAGCACCACACAGTGCCTTCCAGAACCGGGAGGTGAACTGGACACCACGATCTGATACAATATTAGCAGGTACCCCATGTAGTCTCACTATTTCTTTGACAAAGATCTTCGCTGTTTCAACGGCCGTGGGTGTACCCTTCATGGGAAGAAAGTGTGCCATCTTGGACAGTCTATCAATTACAACAAATATAGTCGAGAAACCTTCAGATGGGGGTAGTTCTACGATGAAATCCATCGAAATCATTCTCCAGGGCCTGTCAGGAATTGGTAAGGGTTTCAACAAACCCCACACCCTTGTGTGATTACTCTTGTTCCGGGCACAAGTGTGGCAAGAACTGACATAATTCCTACAATCCTCAATCAATTGTGGCCACCAAAAGGTGCGTTGCACCAGTTCAGTTGTCTTCCGGGCCCCGAAATGACCTGCCAGCTTGTGGTCGTGGCACAATTCCAGTACCGGCACTCTAAATTTCTCAGGAACCATGATCTTGCCTTCGTGCCAAAGCAACCCGTCGCTTAAGCTGGTCCCAGTAGGTTGGGGAATTTCTGAGGAGGCTTGCCTAATTCTGGAAATTAAATCTCCCTGAAGAAGTAAAAAATTTCCCGCCGGCAGGATAGTGTCTGGAGGAGCGGTTTCTTTGGAATCATGAAACATTCGTGACAATGCATCTGGTTTCACATTTTTTGAGCCAGGTCTGTAAGTGATGTGAAATAAGAAGCGGGAGAAGAAGAGCGCCCATCTAGCCTGTCGTGGTTTAAGTCTCTTGGCAGATCTTAAGTATTCCAAGTTTTTGTGATCAGTATAGATGAGGATAGGATGTACAGCACCCTTCAGAAGATAGCGCCACTCCTCCAGAGCCGACTTGATGGCCAAGAGCTCCCGATCTCCCACATCATAATTCCTTTCAGACAGTGAGAGTTTGCGAGAAAAGAACGCTATTGGGAACAGAAGAGACTTGGAACCCTGGCGCTGAGAGAGTACTGCCCCTACAGCGATCTCCGAACATCAACCTCCAGCACAAACGGTAGGGCAGGGTTAGGGTGCTTGAGGATGGAGGCAGATGTGAACAGACCCTTTAATTTTTCGAAGGCCGATTGTGCCCTGGACGTCCAACAGAATCGGGTTCCCTGTCTTGTAAGTTCCGTAATGGGGGCAATGATTTTAGAAAAGTCTTTAATGAATTTCCTATAAAAATTGGAAAATCCTACAAAGCGTTGGACCCCTTTCCGGTCTGTAGGTGCAGGCCAATCCAGGATGGCGGACACCTTCTGTTGGTCCATCTTGATACCTTCAACAGAAATAATAAGTCCCAGAAATTGGATACATTGGAGTTCGAACTCACATTTGTCAAGTTTAACGTATAAACCGTGTTGCCTGAGCCGAGCAAGGACATTCCGGACGTGCCTGCGATGATCAGCCAAAGAAGAGGAAAAGATAAGAATGTCATCCAGGTAAACGATGACGTAAAGGTCCAAAAATTCCCTAAAAATGTTGTTCACAAAGTGTTGGAAAGTGGCCGGGGCATTACAAAGACCGAAGGGCATAACGAGATACTCGAAATGCCCAAAACGAGTGCGAAAAGCGGTCTTCCACTCGTCTCCCTCTCGGATGCGGATTAGGTTATAGGCTCCGCGAAGATCCAATTTTGTGAAAATTCTGGCAGTTCCCAGCCTTTGGAATAACTCAGGCACCAGGGGTAGCGGGTAGCGATTCTTAATCGTTATCTTGTTTAGTTCTCGATAATCGATGCATGGTCGAAGAGAATGATCCTTCTTCTCTACAAAGAATAAGCCAGCACCGGCCGGGGAAGTGGATGGGCGGATAAACTTCTTCTTCAAATTTTCGTCTAAGTACTGCTTCAGAGTGCCCAGTTCCTGCTCAGTCAACGGAAAGATCCGGCCGAAGGGTACCTCGGTTCCAGGTAGCAACTCTATAGGACAATCGTAGGGCCTGTGTGGAGGTAGTACCTCTGCACCTTTCTTGCTGAATACGTCCAAGAAATCTCGGTAGGGCTCTGGAATAGCTTGGAGCAGGTTGGCATCAGGATGTAAACAGAGAAGTTGGGAAACCTCAAGGTCGGCTCCTTGCAGACAATGTTGTTGACAGTACTCTGAGAGAAACTCAATACTTCCAGCAGCCCAGTTGATTTGGGGGTTGTGAACCCGCACCCATGGCATTCCAAGAATGACTGGGAAGAGAGGTGAGGAGATAGCATCCAAACAGAGATATTCCTGGTGCTGAGGGCCCATAATAGCTTCTAAGGGGACGGTTTGCTGAGTGACCGGGCCGGAACGGAGGGCAGAACCATCTGCAAGATGAACAGCCAGGCTTTGAGTCTTGGGTTGAAGAGGTATGTCATGTTGAGTGGCAAAGGTCAGGTCGATAAAACAACTGCAGGCTCCGGAGTCAATGATGACTGGGACTTGGATAGCCTTTCCGGGAAGCTGTAAAGTGACAGGGATAGTTAGATGAGTACCAGGTGTTGGCAAAATAGTGGCACAGGTACGAACAACGGAACGACACTTACGCGTCTTGTTAGGGCAAAGGCTGGCGTAGTGCCCGGGTTCTCCGCAGTAGAGACAAAGGATATGAGCCCGCCTGCGTAGCTTCTCTTCAGGAGTCAAAGAGAGACGCAGCAGACCAAGCTGCATGGGTTCTGGTGCATCACTAGCCGGAACTGGTGGTGGAGCGGGAGGCCTACTGGGAGGATTGGGAACTTGTGGGAGCATCCAGGTGGGACGATAGGTACTGGAGGATCTTTCGGTGCGTCGTTCACTCAACCTACGATCAATTTGAATGGACAGGTTGATTAATTCTTCCAGAGTCTGAGGCACCCCAACCCGTGCTAGCTCATCCTTGAGGGGATCTGACAAGCCCATCCTAAACTGATGGCACAGGGCGGCGGCGTTCCACGCCGTATCAGAGCTCCAGCGCCTGAATTCGACAGCGTAATCCTCTGCCGCTCGACGGCCTTGACGGAGGGAGTGTAGGGTGGCTTCTGCAGTGGCAGTTAGCTGGGGGTCTTCATAAAGTTGAGACATTGCCCCAAAGAAGGCATCCAAACTTTCCAAGAAGTCAGATTTTTGCTCCAAAAGTCGGTGGGCCCAAGTTTGAGGTTCACCAGATAACAAGGAGATAACGAAGCCCACCTTAGTAACCTCTAGAGAGAAGGTGCGTGGCTGAAGGGCGAAATAGAGATTACATGCATTCTGGAAAGCACGATACCTACTTCGGTCTCCAAAAAATCTCTCTGGTACTGGTACTTTTGGCTCTGGAGGTAGCATGACTACGGAGGGTGCTGAGGTTGCGGCTGCAGTCCCTTGTGGACCGGAGGGTGCAGATAGGGCCTGTACACGCTCTTCCAGACTTGAATATCCCTCTTGTAAGCTTTTCACCGTTTGGGTCAATCCCGCCAGATGTCTGCAGAGCTCATCCATAGGGGAAGCCCCCTGCCCGGACTCGGTCATGGCTGCCTGATACTGTCAAGCTCCTACTTACCAGACCGGTGAGTCCGCTTGGGCAGAGGGTAGGCTCCCTTACGCGTCCGACTCGCGGCCCCTGGTAAAGCAAACAGGAGGCACAGGAGTACGGAGTGGTATGAGAGTCTGTATGCAACAGTCCAGATACTGCAGGATGAGCAGGTGAGATGGCTGGAACTGGCTGGAACACAGGCAACAAGACTGAGCAGGATTGTCAGGAGACAGGCTGGGTTCGGTAACAGACAGGCAGCAGAGGTACAATGGAGCAGGCAAACGGATGGTCAAACAGGCAGAGGTCAGGTACAGGCAGAGTTCAAGGGGAGGTCCAGGAGACAAGGCCAGGTCGTCAGGTAATCAGGAACAGTTCAGATACAAGGGTCAGGCACTAGGATGGCAGCTGTTGATCAGGCAGCACCGATCACAGAGGGACGCTGGCTTAAATGGGCCGCTTGGCGCCAAACGACGTGCACGCGCGCGCACCGGCACACACAGGCGCGCACCCCTGCACACCGGCGTGCACAACAGGCCGATCCCGGACACACACGCCAGCACCACGAGGAACGCGCACAGCGGAGTCCACAGGAACGCGCGCGCCAACGCGCGCCGACGCGCCCCGACGCACACCGCCGCGAGCACCCTGCCCGCCGAGGTACGCTCTCTGACAATGGGGTTCTGTGTGTACATTAATGAAGAAAAAAATGAACTTAAATGATTTTAGCAAATGGCTGCAATATAACAAAGAGTGAAAAATTTAAGGGGGTCTGAATACTTTCCGTCCCCACTGTATAATGAATCCCTACATCCTGGCTCACTCCACAAATTCTGTCTTTCCCCTTTTTCACCCTCTCCCCAGGACTAACAGAAAAAAAAAAGCCTCCCCATTTCCCCTTCATACCCTCTTTCCCTCCTCCTGTGTCTCCTCCCCCCAGGCAGATGGACACAACACACTCTGAGGGATCAAGTACTTTATCCTCCCCGTTAACTTCCCATAAGTGACTTCCCCTGCTCTGAATATATAAATCTTGCCCAATGTGGCCATGTTTTACTATAAAAAAATGAATAAAAACCAAGCGCTGATGTGGATAGATATGTGTGATATAAATAAATTGTGCTTAAAAATATATATATACCAATATAGTTAGTGCTTTGAAAAAATCAGTAAATTAAAGCTGCTATCAATATAGGGTGATCAGATAACCAAACAAATAGTACTAAGTATAAAATTGATGCGCTTTAAATAAATAGTGCACAATATGCTGCTGCGACTAAGCTTAAATCCAGGAATAAAAAATGCATACATGTGAATAAAATAAATAAATAATTATGGTGCTAATACATGTGTTAAAATTGCCAAAATAAATCTTCAAATTGGTGATGTGACGGTGAGTATAAATAAAATAATAATGACACTCTGAGTACAGTGTCCAGGCAGAGATAAATAGTGGGAGAAAGTAAAAATAATTAAACAGTTCCTTCCCTTAATCCAGATTGATTGACTCACTGGGTTAGATCGTTTGTACCAGGATATTTAGTTTTTCTTGCATCCCACTTCAGCAATTATACTGCTGGTGATTCGGCTCTCAGGATAAAGGTTTTATGTAGATGGTCAATAAGCAAAACAGGGACAAGAGATACACTCACAAACTCCCGGTCTATTAGAAGCATTCAAATAAGCAGATTGCAGTCAGCCGCTGTGGACGAGGTTTCCCATAGAGAAACAGCTGCTGTTAACCTTCAGGTGTATTGCAGCACTGAACGTCCTAAGCTCCTCCCACGCGTTACATCACTGACACGTGACTTTTTCAAGGATGAAGGGATGAAGGATGTAGGGCCTATTGTAGGGTGTTTCTTAAGAAAAGTTGGTAGTCCTACATAACACCACATTGCCCTCGATAGGAGAATTGGACTAAACTGTTGCTCCATGACTGTCCATAGCTTAAAATCTCTATGTCTACACCAGTCCACTATTCTACTAAGGTGTGCGGCATGATAATTGTGACAGACTCACCCGGGACAGAGGCTATTGGAGGGGACTGAATGCAAGCCTCTTGCCCACCAATTATGGGCCCTGGCATTTTTGGGGGAATGGTGCTCTCTGTGAGCTGTATGCCTGGGGACCCTGGGGTTGGTGTTACTTTGGATTCAGCTCCATGCCCCCCCAAGACTCTGGGAACCCTTTATATGCCATATTAGAATGGTGACTGATTCATACCGTTGGGACTCCTTCTGTTAAATGCTAATGTCATCAATTCCAGCTACCTGTCTGTTGTCTGCTATAATGTGTTTTTTGTAAATAAGTCTAGTGTGGCTTTAAGAGTCTTTTCACCCATTGTTGTTTGTGTTAATTAACTCTGTTACTGTGTGAAGCTCAGTGACCACAAGTCTGGGCAAAATGTCATGTCTCAGTCACCTAGGCTGTATAAAGGATTAGATAATTAGTTCATGTTAATTAGGTTACAGTTGTACTGTTAGAGGAGGTTCCAATGGCATATAAAGTCTTGTAATTTTGATTCTAAATAAAATAGTCCATGTTAGCAGTGAAGCAAGTGTCACCTTGTTTTGTGCTTATGAGCGGTTGGAATATCTGATATCTAGATTCAGACTGAGAGGAAGTGGTATACTGAGGGAAAAACTCAAGCTGAGTGTGGGATGTTCCGTGACATTGGTGGCAAGCAGCAGGAAGCTTCCTGCAGTCTGGGAAATCTAAACCTCCACCTGGATCCAAGATCAGCATAGCAGACTTCAGTCACCCCAGCGGAGATATGGACCTGGCATCAGAGTTCCCGGGGCTGCTGCGGATCATCCTTTCAACATACACCAGGACTGTGTCTGAGGATGAATACCTGGAGCTCAGGCAGCAAATTCGGGTGGAGCTCTGGATTGGAGTCCTCCAGCTCCCTGTTATAAAACAGGGCAAGTGCTTTCCAACCCAAGAGCAACGAGCCAGTGACCAACGGGCATTGCGGATGGCATTCCTTTGAGAGCGGCCCCAGGGGCAATGGGTGACTGAGTTGGACAGGCTGGTCCAGCAGGAGATAGAGCTGGACAATCGTTATCGGGCTCTGCAATGGCACGCAGAGGAGGGATATTTAGGGCAGACAACAGAATGCTCTCCGGAGGGATATGACTTTGGAGGCCCTGGATTGCTGTGGGAGAGCCTTACAGATCATTTTGTGTTTGGCGATGAAGGGGAACCTGCCCTTGAGGACCTGCGAGTATATAGAGAGGCTATGCTCGGTCTTGCAGGGGTCTCAGAGCTCAAACCTGATCTGGACCATTTGCTAAGGAAGGAACAGCATCTGGAAAGGGCATACAGGAAACTGCTAGAACACATTCAGCAGCATGCCAGAGAATCTGCAGTGGAAAATCTGAAGATTGCAGTCCCCAAACCTAAAGTGCTGACCACAGGGCAGAGCTCTGCTAACCTCTGCCCAGCACTGATAACATCTTCTGGGTTCCATGGACAGGAGATGGTGAACCTCTATCCCCAGACACCAGTTATAGAGGTAGGGGATTTAATAGACTTTTCTGCTGAGGAAGAACAACCTGATGAGCCTCCAGCTGAAGATCTGGTAACTGAACAGAGGGTCCAAGACCTCTGCCCCACACTTTTAGCAATTCCAGAGACTGGGGATTTAATAGACGTTTTTGTAGAGGAGAAACCACCTAGCAAACCCCCAGCAGAAGTGCTGGCAACCGGACAGAGGGTCCAAGACCTCTGCCCCACACCTGTGGCAGTTTCGGAGGCTCAGGGTGAGAAGGTGGCAATCACTTCCACGCAGCAGATACAGGGGGAGAAGGGAGAGGAGGTGTTTGTTGTCCCTCCCCAACAGTTGGCCAGGGTGGAGGAATCGGCCTTTCCTCCCCAGCAAAGACCTGTGCACCTGGGAGACAGTACCATAGACATGTCGTCCCAGCAGCCAGATGAGGGAATGGAAAAGGAAGCAGCCGGCTCCCCTTTCCAATGGCAGCTACACAGTTTGGGAGTGGAGGAAGCCAGCCTCCTGTCCCAACGGTTAGCCGGAGAGGAGGATGCGGTGTCCCTAGCAGAAGTGCTGGCAAGAGCACAGTGCTACCAACCTCTGCCCAGCACCAGCAACAACTGTGGAGTTCCAGGGAGCCGGGGCAGTTGGCCCCTCTCTCCGACGATAAGCTGATGTAGTGGAGCTGGTACTCCCAGCTGAATCGCTGGCAACAGGGCAGAGCTCGCTGGCCTCTGCCTAGCACCTAGAGTCTCTCTACATCTTCAGGAAGCAGGGGTGATCGACCCCTCTGCCCAGGAATGTTGAAAACAATCCAGCTGAAGCCCTGGCAGCCAGACAGAGAGTATATGAACTCTGCCTCACACCTACTGAGGTCAACTATTCCTTGCAGCCAAGAAAAGAGATCATGCAGGAAGACTATGTGAGTTCACTCTGCCTGACTAACGCATGTCCAGGCCAGGTTGAGGTCTGGGACCTTGTTAGTCAACCTTTGATGGGGGAGAAATGTGACAGACTCACCCGGGACAGAGGCTATTGGAGGGGACTGAACGCAAGCCTCTTGCCCACCGATTATGGGCCCTGGCATTTGGGGGAATGGTGCTCTCTGTAAGCTGTATGCCTGGGGACCCTGGGGTTGGTGTTACTTTGGATTAAGCTCCATGTCCCCCCAAAACACACAGACTCTGGGAACCCTTGTACCTGTCTGTTGTCTGCTATAATGTGTTTATTGTAAATAAATCTAGTGTGGCTCTAAGAGTCTTTTCACCCATTGTTGTTTGTGTTAATTAACTCTGTTACTGTGTGAAGCTCGGTGACCACAAGTCTGGGCAAAAGGTCATGTCTCAGTCACCTAGGCTGTATAAAGGATTAGATAATTAGCTCATGTTAATTAGGTTACAGTTGTATTGTTAGAGGAGGTTCCAACGGCATATAAAGTCTTGTAATTTTGATTCTAAATAAAATAGTCCATGTTAGCAGTGAAGCAAGTGTCGCCTTGTTTTGTGCTTATGAGCGGTTGGAATATCTGATATCTAGATTCAGACTGAGAGGAAGTGGTATACTGATGGAAACACTCAAGCGGAGTGTGGGACGTTCCGTGACAATAATATTTAAGCATATCCTATCCCGCCTAAGTTTTTGGGCATTGTCAAAAGGCGTCTGCAAAGCCTTGGTTGTTTCTTCGACCATATAAATTTAGTGAAAAGCATGTTGATTTGCCGAAAGAAAATTGCTGGGCTTGCATTGGGGAGTGTCTGAAACAAATATATAAGTTTCGGTAGTATGCTCATCTTTATGGTATTACAATGGCCAAACCATGAATGAAGTCCCCTGTGCCATTTATCTAACAGGACCCTAATCGAACTTAATAATGTTACAAAACTCAATATAAAAATAGTAGTCAGATTTGGCGGGATGTTTGTGCCTATTTCAATGCAGATGTTTAAATTTTAAAATTAGTTTGTAAGGTTTGACACAGGGATGGAGGTACAGCAATCCCCATATCCTCTGACTGAATATAATTTATCTTGAAGTTTGATAGACTCCCATACTTCTCTATTTCCTTCATAAGGTTAGGTAAGGAGACCTGTGGCTTAGTTAATGAAAAAAGTAGATTATCTGCATATACAGAAATGTTATATTCTGAATCTCCTATTTGTAACCCTGTGATATCCGAGTTTAGCCGGATTTTATTTAGAAAGGGTCTCTAACGAAAATAATAGGGGTGATAAAGGACACCCCTGATGGGTACCATTAGAAATAGGGAAAGTGTCTGAAAACACACCATTAATTTTTACCATTGCTTGTGAGGCTGAGTATACACTAGTGATCCATCGAAGCATTTGATCCCCAATACCCATATGCTTCAACATCCCAAACATAAATTCCCAATTCACCCTGTCGAGTGCTTTTTCAGCATCACTATTTAGAAATACACCGGGGATACCCGTATGGTTAGCATGGTGTATCAAATTAAGTGCTTTTATGGTGTTATCTCTCGCTTCACGGGAGGGAATAAACCCCACCTGGTCCAAATGTACCAGCTGGGGAAGCTGTAATTGTAGATGGGAGGCCAGTAATTTAGTCAAAATTTTCAGGTCTACATTTAATAGAGAAATTGGCCGATAACTGCCACATACGGTTGGGTCTTTTCCTTCTTTTGGAATGACAGATATATGTGCCATTAATGTAGCTGGCGGGAATCTAGCAGATTGTCCTAGCCCATTAAATACTTTAATCATTTGTGGTCCTAATAATGGTAAGAAAGTCTTATAGCATTGTACGCTAAATTCATCCGGTCCCAGTGCTTTCCCCGATTTAACACTACTTACTATTTTTTGTAATTCTTCAATTGATATTGGTGCTTCCAGCAACTCCCTGATCTGAGCTGGAAGACGGGGAAGCTGTGCCGAAGTAAAATACTCCTCTAAAGGAGGGGGGTTATGGTGGGGATTGGTAAGTTATATAAGGAGGTATAAAATTCCCCAAATACCTGTGCAAATCTTTTGGCTTCAATATCGACTGTCCCTTATTCCCTTTTATTTGAGGTATATATGCTGCTGTGCGTTGTTCCTTAAGGGTTTTAGCCAATAATTTACAGCATTTTCCTCCCGAATCATATGAGACTTTCCTTCCAGCTTGTATTGATGCCTTAGCTTTAAAACAGAAGAGATTCCTGGTATATCATTCGTCTCAAAATAGGCCCTAAGTTCCTCAGATACGTCAGCTAATACTTCAGGGGTTTGTAACAAGCTCACGTTCTGAAACATAAGGCAAATTAGATAACGAAAAATGCATCCTAACCGGTGCTTGGTCGTATCAGGTTATATTCCCTATAGAAATATCCAGAACCGAGGTTAACAGGTAGTGAGGTACCCAAAAAAAGATTGATACGTGAATATGACTGATGCGGGGCAGAGAAAAACGTATAGTCTCTCTCTCCCGCAAGCATCACGCGCCACGCATCCATCAGCTGCAGGTCATGGAATAAAATATTTGCACCACCCATTTCCTTACACCCGGCGGTACTGCCAATGTGCCCGATGAGGTGTCTAGTTTAGCTTCTAGAGGAAGATTAAGCTCCCCAAAGATCAATTTCCCTTCTATAAAATCAGTCAGCTTCCAAAAAACCTTAGTCAGAAAAGAGTCTTGGTGAGTATTATGCCGCGAACACACGGGCGGAATGTCTGTCAGAAAAAGTCAGATGGGAGCTTTTCATCGTATATTTCGACCGTGTGTATGCCCCATCGGACTTTTTCTGTCGCAAATTCAGACAGACTTAGATAGAGAACATGTTCTAAATTTTTTCAACGGAACTAATTACTATTGGGAAACCCGTCTGTATGCTGTTCCGACGTACCAAAAACGCATGCTCTGAAGCAAGTACGAGACGGAAGCGCTCGGTCTTTCTAGTGCCGTTGTACGTGTTGTACATCACCGCGTTCTTGACGGTTGGACTTTGGTGTGATTGTGTGTAGGCAAAACAGCTTGAGCGGAATTCCTTTGGCAAAACCGCTCGTGTGTATGCGGCATTAGGTGAGTAAATATTAGCTAGTGTCACTTTGTCACTCCCAATATAACCCTTAATAAAAGCTATCAATAAGGGACCAGGGAACTCGGTCAGCGATCAGGATCGAAAACCCTTTCGACTTTGCTTCTTGATTAAAAGAGTGGTTTTCCTTCAATCTGCTTTGAAGGAAATGAAATCCCCCCTTCTTATGCCCTGTACACGCGGTCGGATTTTCCGACAGAAAATGTGTGATAGGACCTTGTTGTTGGAAATTCCGACCGTGTGTAGGCTCCATCACACATTTTCCATCGGATTTTCCGACACACAAAGTTTGAGAGCAGGCTATAAAATTTTCTGACAACTAAATCCGTTGTCGGAATTTCCGATCGTGTGTACACAAATCCGACGCACAAAGTGCCACGCATGCTCAGAATAAATAAAGAGATGAAAGCTATTGGCTACTGCCCCGTTTATAGTCCTGACATACATGTTTTACGTCACCGCGTTCAGAATGATCGGATTTTCCGACAACTGTGTGACCATGTGTATGCAAGACAAGTTTGAGCCAACATCCGTTGGAAAAAATCCTAGGATTTTGTTGTCGGAATGTCCGATCAATGTCCGACCGTGTGTACAGGGCATTAAAATGGGTCTCTTGCACAAACGCTATCTCTGTCTGAGTTCATTTCAGATCATTTAAAACCATCTTCCGGGGGGCGTAGCCTAGACATGGCTGAGTGAGGCTGCTTTTTCTTTGAGCTCCCGGCCTCGTCCAGAAAAACCCGGCTAACGTTACCTTGCCAGAGGCATGCAATCTGCCAAAAGACACAGAACAAGAGCTTCCACACGGGAGACGCCCGTTGGCAAAAGCCCAGGAGAGATCCGCCGTTATTTCTTGCAACTACAAGGCCTATCTCCTGGAGCCACAGTAGCGGCACCACGAGGCCCCACACGAGGTGAGAACCAGAAGGCCTCAAAACAGGTTGGAGCCTGCACCTCTCCTGTTTCCCGGGCTGCACCCAAACGCTCTGCCGATACCTGCGGAGGCTCTCATCGAGACACGATGGCGTCCCCACAACCACCTGAGCCCACTCTATTTGACCAGGACATTCGGAGTCTGCTTCAGGCTCTCCCCACCAGAGCAGACATTGAGGCACTTATCCTCAAACTGTAAGAAACACACCGCCGCGACATACAGGAGGTCAGAGGAGAAGTCTCGACTCTAGCAGAGCGGGTGTCCACTGGAGAAACCTCTGTGTCCTTACTAGCGGACAGAGTATCAGCACTAGAGCAGGCTAGAGACCAACAGAGAGATGCCGCCATAGCCCTGCAACTGCACCTGAAGGACTTGGAAGACCCGAGCCACAGGAACAACTTGCGGCTTCGGGGGATTCCGGAAACAACATCGCCGGAGAACCTCGGGGAGACGGTGCGAGAAATCTTCCGCATGGTACTGGAGGAACCTAACCTAGAGATTGAACTCGATAGGGTACACAGAGCTCTTGGCCCCAGGCCTGAAGACCCGAATAGACCCCGCGATGTAGTTTGCAGACTACACCGCTATACCCAGAAGGAAAATATCCTCCGCCGGGCCTGGGAGCATGGCGACGTGGAAGTAGAGGGCATGCAAACTATGATCCTGCCGGACTTATCAAGGGCAACCCTGAAACGTAGAGCCCTTCTCCGTCCGCTCCTGGATCTTGCAAAACAGAAGGGCCCTACGTAAAGATGGGGATACCCTCTGTCAGTGCTGTTTCGCAAGGACACAGGCTCTTTCTCCCTCCAACGAACCGAAGATCTCCCAGCGCTCTTCCAATTTATGGAAGCGGAGCCAGTTCAGGTCCCAGACTGGCTCCAGTTTCTTCCTCGTCCACCCGGAAGATCGGGCCCTTTAAGGCCTCGCGACCCTCTGCCTCCACGCCAACAAAGGAACAGGCGCAGACACTGGTCGGCCTCGGCAGGAGAACTACGTGAGTAGGCCTATGGCCGTTCATCCCTGTCCAGCCACAACTCCTAATAGTTATGCGGGTAGCCCCTAGCCCCTGTATGCAGACAAGGCATCCTGGACACTCAACCCAGTTCCCTAGAGGGGAGGCCAGTCAGACAGTGGAACCCTGGGTGCAGACCATCCCCTCTCTCTTATTGTCAGACACACCAGTCCCAGAGCCGGCCAGTGTAGAAACCTCATGATAGGCTCCCCTGGGAAGTGTAGCCGGACAGGAGGAACTTTGGTTTACTCTCTTCAGTGACCCTACTTGACTTAAGTGTCGCAGAGTCAGTGGCATGTACAGCTATCAGAGGTGGTACCCCCCCGGAACTTATTATAACCCCCCCTCACGGACAGAGGAAAATTGTACAGGAATAAGAAACGGCGTCTCTGTTAACCAATTACCGTTTATACAGCAACGATGTGAAGGAATGAAACTCGTACAAGTGACCCAGTATTGCTTTTCCTCATGGGGGCGGGGAGGGCAACCTAACTGTTCAGCCTCTACTTCTGGTTCTGCGACAGATGGGGCCCACTTAAACGCTGCATGGGGAGTGACATAATGCCCACAAACTTTAAGCCTTGCCCTGCACACGAGAACTTTACTACCTTGGGGAATACCCGTACTTTATTCTATTTTATTTTATTTTATTTTATTTTATTACAATCAAGTTGCATTTCATTGAACTTCATTCCAAGTTCATTTTACCCCATGGTATAGTAGATGGTGTTGTCTCAATGATCTGTAACTCTGGATAGGGATGGGATGGTTACTTACACTGTTTCACCTGTTGAAGTTTTACGTTCTATGAAACCGCTTTTGTGTCTAGTTATATTAGCACCATTTTTTTTGCCTCTGAATTCTCATACATGTTTATACCACCAAAACGCCTGATTGCTTTATTACCAGTGGTACATTGAAATCACACAACAAATCGCAAATGGCCGGGGAAGAATGGAGAAGTCCGGGGGCTTGCTTCCCGGCCCTGTCTATTCACCGTCCCACATAGGACTGCGCTCTGTTCCCAGCCTTGTGAGTGGGGAGCGTATTAGCCGATTTGGCTACTTTAGTGTTTTCTCTAGGCTGCACACCCTAGTGACAGCTTCCTATTTTTTTCCGAAACTCTCGGGTGGCTCTATTCATCCTTGCTCACCGACTTTTCTTTTTTCCACTCTTCAGTCTTTTTCCCCCTTACTCCCTCCACCCCTCCCCATCCCAAAACTTCCTCTTCCCTCACCCACCTTACGACTCACGAAAATGGATACTTTAAACATAGTCTCCTTAAATGTAAAGGGCCTAAACACACCTGAGAAAAGACGTATGTTGCTTCATGATATGCGTCATAGGGGAGCTGATATTGTATTTCTGCAGGAAACGCACTTTAGAGAAGGGTCCCTGCCGACGCTTCAGAAAAAATTCTACCTAGTGGTATACCATTCAAAATACACGGAAGCTAAATCAAGAGGGGTCTCTATTCTGATTTTGGCAAAAATCCCATGGTCACACACAGATGTAAAACTTGACAGGGAGGGTAGATTTCTTTTCCTATAGGGACAGATAGGAGATGTAAAAGTAACTTTGGCCAATTTGTACGTTGAAAACCATGCATGGATGCAGGGAGACAGAAGTTAAAACGCAGGAGAATCAACAAATCATCCCCAAGTTGTATCTCTCAGCAACATGCGACTTGGTAAAGGTGGTGTGTAAGAAACTCTTACCAGATATGATGGACTCCCTTGTCAGCGACAGGGAGTCACTCGAGCGGGTTGCCTCTAAGGGCAACAAGGAGGATGCTGGGCGCTTCCAGCATCCTCCTTGTTGCCCATTTTCGATTTTATACTCTGTGATCACATTTTATTGTTACCTGGCGTTTTTAGCAATAAAAATCCTATTTTTGCTCATCTACACTATGTGGAGCTTGTTTATTTTTTCTCCACATACTTACTGAGAGATTCAACCAGCCTTCACTCCAGCCTTTGTACGTGACGCATTGTTCCCTCTGATCTGCACCTTGGCCATCCTTTGGGAGGACCCACCTGGCGACCCCGGGAGGTCCACGCAGAGTTTGACCCAGAAGGTTCGCAGAGCTGTGATGCCCGTTCACTGGCCCTGAGAGGCAACCCGCTCGAGTGACTCCCTGTCGCTAACAAGGGAGTCCATTATATCTGGTAAGAGTTTCTTACACACCACCTTTACCAAGTCGCATGTTGTTGAGAGATACAACTTGGGGATGATTTGTTGATTCACCTGCGTTTTAACTTCTGTCTCCCTGCATCCATGCATGGTTTTCAGTGGGACATTCCATGTCATTTGTTTCCCACTCACCGACAGGATTTTATTCACCTATATTGAGAGACTTACAAGTTTTTTCACTGTTATGTTTATTATTTGTGGACATTTGTTTTTTTTTGTTTTTTTCAGTTGTTTTCTTGATTGAAGACTTTTGGCACTATTTATGCGCTACTTTTTATTTCATTTTCACATGTTTCTTTGGTTGTTGTCACCTTGTAAGTAGCTGCTCCGCACCATATATTCTTTCAATTTAGCGCAGTGTACACTTTTATTATATTTGCACAATTTGTACGTTCCCAATACACACCAAGACACATTTCTCAAACGACATTTAGACCTAAAAATAGTGGAAAACCTTGCGAGCCACAAACGGGTCTATGCCTTAAAAATGAACCATAAATCAATCATGAATTGACATTAGCAGCAAACACTATATCACGTTCATATTCGTGTAAATGGCATATAAAGAAAAGAAAAATGTGTCTGCGCTAGATGAAAGAATCAAAACAGTATACAGATAAAAAAATTAATTTGGAAATATATATAAAATATATAATATAATATATGTTACAAGTGCTAAGTGCATAAATAAACATATACGTAAACAAACGTGCTTAAATTAATTACTATTAGATCAAGGATAATTTCTAGTGCATCCAATCAAAAGTGCAAAGTGCTGTATGAAACACACAGTAGAAATCCGATCAAAAGTGAAATAAAAAAGTCCTCATATGAGTTCTTAAAGTCTGAACAGTGTGAGTTCAGAGATACAAAAATACATAAAGTGCCCAAAATCAGTGTCCATAATCAGTGAAGTATATCCATTATGTTCTTCCAAAAGTGCAACACCATAAAGCATGCTTTAGTGTCCTCCAGTGATCCCCATAAGCATATGCGCTCACCTTCCAGCGTGTGACACAGTATTTAAACTCTGTCAAAACATGCTTTGGAGACACTCCTGTGCTCAAATGGAATCAGCTGTACAGGCATCCAATGCTCCCCATTAAGATTATATCTGCATAAATCCGTTCCTGTCATATATTGTGATAATCTTGAATGGAGAAGTGGGATCAAGCGGAGATCACACCAACGTTTCTCCCATCTGAGGGCAGGCGATGCTGGCCATGAAGAGCACGACAATGTGTCCGTGTTATTTGGATGATAGTTTAGATGTAATCCACTGTCACACAGGGGGGATGATGTACCACTGCTTTGGTCACTAGGCGCACATGCACAGTCTTCATTCAGTGGTAATTTAAGGAAAGCCGGCGCCCTTTTTAAAAATGAAACAGTTAATGTAACTTCTTCTCCGGCATTTCGTAAAACTTGCACCACTTCTTCGTGTTTGCACTTCCTCACATTAATGCCATTAATCTGTAGAATAGCATCTCCAATGAATAATACTTTCAGGACTTTTATTATATATATATATTTCCAAATTAATTTTTTTATCTGTATACTGTTTTGATTCTTTCATCTAGCGCAGAGACATTTAGACCTACTTTTGCAATTCTCAGACGGACAATTGATCGATGGCAGGGACTTGAACGTTCCACTTACACCCTCTACTGTACCTCACGAGACCTGCGTAAACGTATCGTGCGACACTACATTCCATGCAACTGGTTGACGCTTGGCGTCTCTTTCACTCGGGAGAGAAGGACTACACCTTCTTTTCTAAACCACATCAGACATATTCTAGAATTGACTACTTCCTGATCCCCCACAGACATTTACAAGAGATTAAAGAAACCACAATAGGTTCAATTACGTGGTTAGACCACGCTCCGATAACACTGCGCTATGCTCTCTCTGACTCCCTGCAGACACAGAGACCACTATGGAGAATGAGGGACTATTGAAAGACCCAGACGTACTAGCAGATATAACTAAGGAAATAGGCCACTACTTTGATTCCAATGACACCCCTGACTGTGATACTGGTTTAGTTTAGGAAGCACACAAAGCAGTTATTAGGGGGATACTCATCAAACATGACTTAAACAGCAGAGGACTGTTCAACTGACTACACTACTAAAGAAACTAGAAACATTAGAAACACGCCACAAACAGACACCCACCAGACAACTAGAAACAGAACTAGACTCAGTTTGCATGCAAGTCACTGACCTCTTGCGATACAAAGCAAAAGCGGCATTACAGATTTGCCGAAGGAAAACTTATGAATCCGGTAACAAATGCGGAAGGCTATTGGCCCAGTCCCTCCGAGAACAAAGACTTGTCTCATACATACCCCATATTACGTCTCCCACAGGTCGGAAAGCTTCCCTGTCCCAACATATAGTACAGGAATTCAGCTCCTATTATTCTTCTTTATACAATCTGACTGAGACACAAAACCCCTCAGATGCAACTGCAGAATACATAAGGTCGTCCCTCATGCCGTCCCTCCCGGAGGAAGCTAAATCGCTTTTAGATGACCCCATTACCCTGCCCAAACTACAAACTGCATTAAAAAGTACCAAACCGGGTAAAGCCCCAGCAGAGGTGGCTCTATAATTAGGCAAGTTAGGCGGTCGCCTAAGGCCTCGCCCTTACAGGGGCCTCACTGCTGCCTAATTTGCCTATTGCATTGTTTAACAGTGGTGGTTTCCCAGTCTGTTATGCCGCAAAGTCACCAGCTCTGCGGCGATCTACCCATCAATCACAGGAAGCTGACGGGTAGATCGAGTATCGGCCGACATGCAGAGTAGCGCGGGAAGCGGCTGTAATAAGTCCTTACTGTCCTCTCTCGTGTCGCGCTGCTCCCCGGTGGCCCCTCCCCTCCTCTCCTCTCGTCCATTCCAGGTGATGTCACAAGCATACAACGAAAGGGAGAGGAGGGGCCGCCCGGGAGCAGCGCGACATGAGAGAGGACAGTTTTCCGTGCTACTCTGCATTTAAAGGAAACTGAAAGGAAAGTGTACCCTGCTGTGCCCAGTATTCTGACGTACACCATACCCTATGCCCAGTACCCTGATGTGCCCTGTACCCTGTGCCCTGCCATGTCCAATACCCTGATGTGCCCCATACCCTGTGCCCAGTACCCTGATGTGCACTGTACCCTGCCATGTCCAGTAACCTGATGTGCCCCATACCCTGTGGCTAGTACCCCGATATGCCCAGTACCCTGATGTGCCCTGTACCCTGTGCCCTGCCATGTCCAGTACCCTAATGTGCCCCATACCCTGTGCCCAGTACCCTGATGTGCTCTGCTGTGCCCAGTGCCACATACCCTGTGCCCGTACCCTGATGTGCCCTGCTGTGACCCATACCCTGACATGACCAATACCCTGCACCCTTCTGTGCCCCATACCCTGTGCCCAAACCCTGATGTGCCCTGCTGTTCCCCATTCCCTGATGTGCCCCATACCCTGTGCCCTGCTGTTCCCATACCCTGATGTGCCCTGTTGTGCCCCATACCCTGTACCCATGCCCTGCTATGCCCCATACCCTGTGCCCTGTATCCTGATGTGCCCAGTACCCTGCTGTGCCCTGTACCATGCACCCTACTGTGCCCTGTACCATGTACCCTTATGTGCCCTGTACCCTGCTGTACCATGTACCCTGCTGTGCCCTGTACCCTGCTTTGTGCCCTGTACCACGCTGTGTGCCCTGTACCCTGCTGTGCGCCCCATGCCCTGCTGTGTGCCTTCTGATAAGCCTTGCTGTGTACCCCATGTAATGCTGCTTGCCCCATGGTGTGCCCCATGCCCATCCATGAGCCCCTTAAAGTGCCCCATGTTCTGCTGTGAGCCCCATGATGTACCTCATGTTTTGCTGTGTGCCCTGTGATGTGTCCCATGCCCTGCTGTGTGTCCTATGCCCTGCTGTGAGACCCATGATGTGCCCCATGTTCTGCTGTGTGCCCCATGATGTTCTCAAGGTTCTGCTGTGTGCCCCATGTTCTGCTGTGTGCCCCATGATGTGCCCCATGTTCTGCTGTGTGCCCCATGATGTGCCCCATGTTCTGCTGTGTGCCCCATGATGTGCCCCATGTTCTGCTGTGTGCCCCATGTTCTACTGTGTGCCCCATGATGTGCCCCATGTTCTGCTGTCTGCCCCATGATGTGCCCAAGGTTCTGCTGTATGCCCCATGATGTGCCCAAAGTTCTGCTGTGTGCCCCATGATGTGCCCAAGGTTCTGCTGCGTGCCCCATGATGTGCCCAAAGTTCTGCTGCGTGCCCCATGATGTGCCCCATGTTGTGCTGTGTGCCCCATGATGCACCCAATGTTCTGCTGTGTGCCCCATGTTCTGCTGTGTGCTCCATGATGTGTCCAGGGTTCTGCTCTGTGCCCCATGATGTGCCCAGTGTTCTGCTGTGTGCCCCATTATTTGTCCCATGTTCTGCTGTGTGCCCCATGATGTGCCCAATGTGCTGCTGTATGCCCCATGTTCTGTGTGCTCCATGATGTGCCCAATGTTCTGCTGTGTGCCCCATGTTCTGCTGTGTGCTCCATGATATGCCCACAGTTCTGCTGTGTGCCCCATGATGTGCCCAAGGTTCTGCTGCGTGCCCCATGATGTGCCCAAAGTTCTGCTGCGTGCCCCATGATGTGCCCCATGTTGTACTGTGTGCCCCATGATGTACCCAATGTTCTGCTGTGTGCCCCATGATGTGTCCAAGGTTCTGCTGTGTGCCCCATGATGTGCCCAGTGTTCTGCTGTGTGCCCCATTATGTGTCCCATGTTCTGCTGTGTGCCCCATGATGTGCCCAATGTGCTGCTGTATGCCCCATGTTCTGTGTGCTCCATGATGTGCCCAATGTTCTGCTGTGTGCCCCATGTTCTGCTGTGTGCTCCATGATGTGCCCAATGTTCTGCTGTGTGCCCCATGATGTACCCAATGTTCTGCTGTGTGCCCCATGATGTGTCCAAGGTTCTGCTGTGTGCCCCATGATGTGCCCAGTGTTCTGCTGTGTGCCCCATTATGTGTCCCATGTTCTGCTGGGTGCCCCATGATGTGCCCAATGTGCTGCTGTATGCCACATGTTCTGTGTGCTCCATGATGTGCCGAATGTTCTGCTGTGTGCCCCATGTTCTGCTGTGTGCTCCATGATGTGCCCAATGTTCTGCTGTGTGCCCCATGATGTGCCCAATGTTCTGCTGTGTGCCCCATGTTCTGCTGTGTGCCCCATAATGTCCCCTGCTGTCCCCACCCCATATTGTCTCCTGACCTCCTGTGCTCTACCCTGCTGTCCCCTGTACACTGCTTATCTCAAGTTAAACCCAGAACTGAGCATCTGTGGAAAAAAAAGCACAAGTTTCACATAAAATAGGTAAGCTCTAAGATTTGTTTCTATTATTTAAAGGGGTTGTAAACCCTCATTTTTTCACCTTAATGCATCCTATGCATTAGTGTGAAAAAACTTCTGTCACTCATCAGACCCCCATTTTACTTATCTGAGCCTGTTCGTCCCCACGCCAGAGACGCGCTCTACCTCTCTGGCCAGGGGGTTCTCGGCTCTTGACTGGATAGATTGATAGCAGCCCAGCCATTGGCTCCTGCTGCTGTCAATCAAATCCAATGATGCGGGGGCGGGGCTGAGTCCGGAATTCTGTGTCTATGGATGCAAATGCTGGAAAAGGGAGCGTGCCCATAAGGTAACCCCCAGGGAGAGCACTTTTCCTAGGTGGTTTCCCAATGCGGGGAGGAGCCGCGAACACCGTTGGGGGACCCCAGAAGAGGAAGTTTGTTCAAAAACGAACTGCACAGTGGAGGTAAGTATATGTTTGTTATTTTATTTTTTTTAAAAAACAAGGGTTTACAACCCCTTTAATGCTATTTTTTAAAATGTTTTTATAACACAGCTCGCTGATCATGCCAATGTTCCGTGAACTGTAGATCTGAACACTACAGGTTACAGCACACCTAAATTGTTAGCCCCACTCCTGAACTCCCAATGATTGCATTACCCATACCCCATTTCATTTTTAGTATTTTTCCCATTATGGGGGGTGAGTGGGGCCTCATGTCCAAGTTTTGCCTAAGGCCTCTCAAAGCCTAGAGCCGCCTCTGAGCCCCAGGTCCAGATGGTCTTACCATCACCTATTACAAGACTCTATTGCCCTCCTTGGATCAACACATGGTTAGACTTTACAACGATCTGGGTTCAGGGGGTAAGCTTCACAAATCCACACTACAGGCACAAATATCAGTTATACCGAAAGAGGGCAAAGACCCAGGTCAATGCTGGTCTTACCGCCCAATTTCCCTCCTGAATACAGACCTGAAACTCTTCACAAAGATCATTGCCATCAGACTGCAGCACCACCTCACTTCACTTATACACCTAGAACAAGTTGGCTTTGTCCCGACTAGAGAGGCCAGGGACAATACGACTAAAGTCCTTAATCTACTACATATCGCAAACAGCCCCATGTGTGTTCCTCGGGACAGATGCCGAAAAGGCTTTCGACCCGGTTAGCTGGAAATTCATGTTCGCAACGCTGAGACACATAGGGCTAGGAAACAGAATGTTAAACTTTATAACCGCGGTCTATTCAGGCCCAACAGCTAGAGTTAGGGCTAACGTCGTAATGTCGGAGGTTTTTCCAATTGCGAACGGGACTCGTCAGGGCTGTCCACTGTCGCCGTTGCTCTTCACGCTATCCCTAGAACCCTTCTTTTGTCACATCAGGCTAAATCCTGACATTACAGGAATAGAAGTCAACAAGGAACAATTTAAAGTTTCCGCATACGCAGATGACTTGATGTTCTCCCTCACAAACCCCACCATCTCCCTTCCTAATCTTATGAAAGAATTTCACACTTACGGCCAACTTGCTAACCTGAAAATCAATTTCAGCAAGTCTGAAGCGATGGGTATTGGAATACCTCAAACACAACTCTCACATCTCCAATCTAGCTTCCACCTAAAATGGTCCACTACAGCCCTGAAGTACTTGGGTACGTTCATACCTCCGACGTTTTCCCAGCTGTTCAGGCTTAATTTTCCTCCCCTTTTAAAGAAGGTCAAACAATTACTAGATAAATGGAACAGTGGGCTGCACTCTCTGCTTCGGCCGCTGCAATATTCTCAAAATGGCTATCCTACCCAAATTCCTTTACCTCCTGCAGACCATTCCAATACACATACCAGTAGATTATTTTAACCAGGTAAGAGCAGCATTCATAAATTTCCTCTGGGCAGGGAAGAGACCGCGTCTACACCGGAGGGTTCTTTCATTGCCAAAGCCCAATGGGGGCTTGGCAATGCCAGATCTCCGAACCTATTATAGAGCGACCCACTTAGGTAAGCTCATCGACTGGTGCCGTCATACAAACACCAAATTATGGACACAACTTGAACAGGCACAAAGTGAGATTGCCCTACACCGCACTTCCAACAGATCTTACACGCCATCCATTAATAGGTAACACGGTTCAGATTTGTGCACAACTGATTCACACTTCCCCCCACTTCTCACGTGTCTCACCGCTTCAGCCCATATTGGCAGACATGGGGGTAAGTCACACATGTGCAAGTCACAAGCAAGTCTCAAGTCTTAACCTTCAAGTCATAAGCAAGTCCCAAGTCACTGTGGCGAAAAGCAAGCAAGTCAAGTCGAGTCCCTGCTAGAAGTCAAGTCATTTATTTTGGTCAAGTCACAAATTAAGTCAAAATACTGATCTACCCCATTTCCATCCTTTAAATGAGTTAAAAGTCAGTTTTCAAGAAAGGTTTTGTTTTATTTTCAACATTAACAAAACAGCTTAGTGCTTTTTTCTTGGCATATTAAAGAAACACTTTGAATGCCCAAATAGCAGACAAGGAGCAGAACACTCAGCAATTAAATGGCCAACAAGCCTGAAAAAAATGTAGTCCTTGCTGAGGGGGAAAATAACTAAGCTCAAGGTTTGAACTTGACACAATGCCAATATCTGGACACTTGAATGGTGATGAGAATAATAGTATTCCCATCACCATTCTTCAAGTGTCCAGATATTGGCAATTTGGCATTGTGTCAAGTTCAAACTTTGAGCTTAGTTATTAGAATAGAAAAAAGACGGAGAAACACCCGCGCAATGGGATGCATGCAATGGAATAAAAATTTAAAAATTAAAGAATGTTGTTGGAACTGCTGCCACTACCGATTACTTCCACTAGGTGGAGTAAGATATTAGCGAAAAGGAATAGAAGTAAATAGCGCTGTTTCCAAGCCTGGTGAATTCAAATGTGTTATAAAGGTCCTGGATGTGCATAAGTCAAGTTGGTTGTCTGACTTAATATAGTGCAGTGTGTGCTCTAAAAAAGATATAACTTAATCCGTATAAACATAATATATCCATATATAAATGAACCCTATTTTTAAATTAAAAATATTTGTGCAAAATTATGTGATCCATAACGTAAATCGATAATGTACATATGAAGTGAACAAACAAATATATATAATCAAGTGCTTTCAGTGCTGCTAGGATCTGGTGAGTGCAATTAGGGATGAGCTTCGAGTTCGAGTCGAACTCATGTTCTACTCGAACATTGGCTGTTCGCAAGTTCGCCGAACAGCGAACAATTTGGGGTGTTCGCGGCAAATTCGAATGCCGCGGAACACCCTTTAAAAGTCTATGGGAGAAATCAAAAGTGCTAATTTTAAAGGCTTATATGCAAGTTATTGTCAAAAAAAGTGTTTGGGGACCCGGGTCCTGCCCCAGGGGACATGGATCAATGCAAAAAAAAGTTTTAAAAACGGACGTTTTTTCAGGAGCAGTGATTTTATTAATGCTTAAAGTTAAACAATAAAAGTGTAATATCCCTTTAAATTTCGTACCTGGGGGGTGTCTATAGTATGCCTGTAAAGGGGCGCATGTTTCCTGTGTTTAGAACAGTCTGACAGCAAAATGACATTTGGAAGGAAAAAACTCATTTAAAACTACCCGCGGCTATTGCATTGCCGACAATACACATAGAAGTTCATTGATAAAAACGGCATGGGAATTCCCCACAGGGGAACCCCGAACCAAAATAAAAAAAAAAAAATGATGTGGGGGTCCCCCTAAATTCCATACAAGGCCCTTCAGGTCTGGTATGGATATTAAGGGGAACCCCAGCCAAAATTTAAAAAAAAAATTGACGTGGGGTTCCCCCTAAATTCCATACCAGACCCTTCAGGTCTGGTATGGATTTTAAGGGGAACCCCGCGCCAAAAAAAAAAAAAAAAACGGCGTGGGGTCCCCCTAAAAATCCATACCAGACCCTTATCCGAGCACGCAACCTGGCAGGCCGCAGGAAAAGAGGGGGGGACGAGAGTGCGGCCCCCCCCTCCTGAACCGTACCAGGCCACATGCCCTCAACATTGGGAGGGTGCTTTGGGGTAGCCCCCCAAAACACCTTGTCCCCATGTTGATGAGGACAAGGGCCTCATCCTCACAACCGTGGCCGGTGGTTGTGGGGGTCTGCGGGCGGGGGGCTTATCGGAATCTGGAAGCCCCCTTTAACAAGGGGACCCCCAGATCCCGGCCCCCACCTGTGTGAAATGGTAAGGGGGTACTTACCACTACCATTTCACTAAAAAACTGTCAAAAATGTAAAAAATGACAAGAGACAGTTTTTGACAATTCCTTTATTTAAATGCTTCTTCTTTCTTCCTTCATCTTCTTCTTCTTCTGGTTCTTCTGGCTCTTCTGGTTCTTCCTCCGGCGTTCTCGTCCAGCATCTTCTCCGCGGCGTCTTCTATCTTCTTCTCCTCGGGCCGCTCCGCACCCATGGCATGAGGGGAGGCTCCCGCTCTTCTCTTCATCTTCTTCTCTATCTTCTTCTTCATCTTCTTCTTCATCTCTTCTTCCTTCTTCTCTTCTTCATGTCTTCTGCGGGCCGCTCCGCAGCCATGCTGTAGCATGGTGGGAGGCTCCCGCTGTGTGACGGCGTCTCTTCGTCTGACGGTTCTTAAATAACGGGGGGCGGGGCCACCCGGTGACCCCGCCCCCCTCTGACGCACGGTGACATGACGGGACTTCCCTGTGACGTCACGGGGAATGCCACAGGGAAGTCCCGTCATGTCACCGTGCGTCAGAGGGGGGCGGTGTCACCGGATGGCCCCGCCCCCCGTTATTTAAGAACCGTCAGACGAAGAGACGCCGTCATACAGCGGGAGCCTCCCACCATGCCAGCATGGCTGCGGAGCGGCCCGCAGAAGACATGAAGAAGAGAAGAAGGAAGAAGAGATGAAGAAGAAGATGAAGAAGAAGATGAAGAAGAGAAGAAGATGAAGAGAAGAGAGGGAGCCTCCCCCCCCATGCCATGGGTGCGGAGCGGCCCGAGGAGAAGAAGATAGAAGACGCCGCGGAGAAGATGCTGGACGAGAACGCCGGAGGAAGAACCAGAAGAGCCAGAAGAACCAGAAGAAGAAGAAGATGAAGGAAGAAAGAAGAAGCATTTAAATAAAGGAATTGTCAAAAACTGTCTCTTGTCATTTTTAACATTTTTGACAGTTTTTTAGTGAAATGGTAGGGGTAAGTACCCCCTTACCATTTCACACAGGGGGGGGGCCGGGATCTGGGGGTCCCCTTGTTAAAGGGGGCTTCCAGATTCCGATAAGCCCCCCGCCCGCAGACCCCCACAACCACCGGCCACGGTTGTGAGGATGAGGCCCTTGTCCTCATCAACATGGGGACAAGGTGTTTTGGGGGGCTACCCCAAAGCACCCTCCCAATGTTGAGGGCATGTGGCCTGGTACGGTTCAGGAGGGGGGGGGCCGCACTCTCGTCCCCCCCTCTTTTCCTGCGGCCTGCCAGGTTGCGTGCTCGGATAAGGGTCTGGTATGGATTTTTAGGGGGACCCCACGCCGTTTTTTTTTTTTTTTTTGGCGCGGGGTTCCCCTTAAAATCCATACCAGACCTGAAGGGTCTGGTATGGAATTTAGGGGGAACCCCACATCAATTTTTTTAAAAAATTTTGGCTGGGGTTCCCCTTAATATCCATACCAGACCTGAAGGGCCTTGTATGGAATTTAGGGGGACCCCCACATCAATTTTTTTTTATTTTTTATTTTGGTTCGGGGTTCCCCTGTGGGGAATTCCCATGCCGTTTTTATCAATGAACTTCTATGTGTATTGTCGGCAATGCAATAGCCGCGGTAGTTTTAAATGTGTTTTTTCCTTCAAAATGTCATTTTGCTGTCAGACTGTTTTAAACACGGGAAACATGCGCCCCTTTACAGGCATACTATAGACACCCCCCAGGTATGAAATTTAAAGGGATATTACACTTTTATTGTTTGACTTTAAGCATTATTAAAATCACTGCTCCTGAAAAAACGGCCGTTTTTAAAACTTTTTTTTGCATTGATCCATGTCCCCTGGGGCAGGACCCAGGTCCCCAAACACTTTTATTGACAATAACTTGCATATTAGCCTTTAAAATTAGCACTTTTGATTATTCATGTTCGTGTCCCATAGACTTTAACGGTGTTCGCGTGTTCGAACTAATTTTTTTCCTGTTCGCATGTTCTGGTGCGAACCGAACAGGGGGGTGTTCGGCTCATCCCTAAGTGCAATCAATCACTATTAGAACACGGATTAAGGCACGCACTGAAAGGTTTACTTATTGGAATATCCATCAGAATCCAGGGGTTTTTTTGTAGCAGCACTGAAAGCACTTGATTATATATATTTGTTTGTTCACTACATATGTACATTATCGATTACGTTATGGATCACATAATTTTGCACAAATATTTTTAATTTAAAAATAGGGTTCATTTATATATGGATATATTATATTTATACGGATTAAGTTATATCTTTTTTAGAGCACACACTGCACTTTATTAAGTCAGACAACCAACTTGACTTATGCACATCCAGGACCTTTATAGTAATTCCACGGGATAAACATTCACTAAATACTATAGGCAACATCTTTACAATCTTTCCCACTCCATACTGCCCTCCCACTAAGGGAATAACACATTTGAATTCACCAGGCTTGGAAACAGCGCCTAACTTCTATTCCTTTTTTCTTAGTTATTAGAATAGCCACTTAAAATGCATTGCATTTGCAAAAAATAGTATTCTCACTTCTCAGAATACTATTTTTTGCAAATGCAATGCATGTTAAGTGGCTATTCTAAGAATAGCCACCTAAAATGCATGGCATTTGCAAAAAATTAAATTTGAAAGTACTTTCTCGCTCAGTTGTGAGCGATGGGGTCGCATTATCACCCCACCATGGCTAAACACACGTTCAACAGGTGCGCTTGATGCAGGGACTGACATTACTCTTACCGCTACCCTGAACAAAGAGGGGAGCATGTGCCTGTTCATGGCCCAAAACTGAAGGCAGCTCTGTCCATCACAAATGTCTAAATACTAGTTCAGCTGAATTTGGGGACTGGAACATGAATCTCACTTCTGTTTTTTGCGGTATGCTGTGAACAGCCCAGATTGACTCTCTGACTCTGCCACTGGCATTTGCTCGTCTTCATCGGTGGTTGTTGGGGTGGGCTTGCAGTCCTCTTTGAGAATCAAGTCTGAAAAACACAAGCATAAAACAGTGACTCAATGCACTCAGGTGTTATTACTGCAAACGGGTTATTACCAAAAACATAACATACTTTTTATCATCGCAGACACAGCCTCCTTGACATTTTCGGTAGCCAAAACATCATGGGTCAACCACATGGTGCCAAATGAAGGATCCAGCAGAGCAGCTTTTAGGTATAGAGGGTCAGAGAAGGGTAAGGTTGCTACATCATTCTGTTCATCTGCCATCCTCACATTGACAAAGATCCCTTGGAATCGTCTTTGGAGTGATTCTTGCAGGCTACGGATCAAGTCACCAAGGTAGCGCACGCTCTCTTTATGATTTTCCAAGTGGTGATTCAGAGAAAGGATACAGGGTACAACAGCACTTATTGTCACAAGTTTTTCTCCCTGTGAGAGGTCTGTGGCTTCTCCAAAAGGTTGAAGGACATCCACGAGTTCCTTAATCTGATTCCACTCTCTAGCTGTGAATACAGTCTCTTTGTGTCCCCCATCTTCAAGCATTCTAGTCAGTTTCAGCTGGTCACAGCTGACCACTGATTTCAATTGCCTCAGTGTGGAATTCCAGCGTGTGGTAACAGAGGCAGGGATTCCACACTGTCCAAACTCCTCCTCAAATTTTTCCTTGAAAGAGGTGCTTGTGTGTAACAAGGAGCTCAACCTGGAAGCTTTGGCGAGAGCTGCATTGACTAATTTAGTCTCTTTAAGTCCATCACCTATTACCAATTGAAGCGTGTGTGCAAAACATTGAAGTCTAGTCTGGGTTTTTGCACTCAAATAATTGTCAAACATCTCATGTTCTTCCACTGACAGGTCATTCCAAATGTCTGAATCATCAAGGTCATCGTCTTCATCTAGCTGTCCTGGAAAACATGTAGTGAATGCTTTTTTCATGTTTGCGGCGTTGTCACAGATGATGTGGTCTACCTTTTTTTTAATCTTGTACTCTTCACATATATGCTCAAATTCCTCACAAATTCTTTCCCCTGTATGGGGACCTTTGAAGCGGTTGCACGCAAGCAACTGTGATTTTAACTGAAGACGGTCATCCTCAATGTTGATCCAGTGCACTGTGACTCCAAGAAAGCCTCTCATCCTGCGGTCTGACCATATATCTACAGTCACTGACAGATGATTTACCACTTCAAGTTCATTTTTCAGCTTCATTTTCCTATCTGCCACCAGATTGTCAAGCTTGCCAGTAATTGTTCTTCTACTTACTGGAGAGTACTTGTTGTCTACTATTGACAAAAAGCGACGACAGCTTTGCTGTTCAATGATGGACAGTGGCATGTTGCAGTTTATAATGAGGTCTGACAGGATTGAGTTTGTAATTGCCTTTTGCTGCTGGTGATTGCAGTGGTATAGCTGCACAGTCCCCTGTGCGATGAATTGTGAGATTTGAGGCTGGGTATCATCAAAAGTCCCTTTGGTATGGATGTACTCTTCATATCTATAGAGTAAACAGAAGAGAGATAGAAAAAAAAGTTAGCTATGTGATTTATTGATTTGAACAACAATACACTCTGCTCCCACCTAAAGTGGGATGTAGGCCTAATTTGCATATATATATATATATATATATATATATATATATATATACACACATACACGTGACGTTACTGTACCTACTTTTCTTTGTGGGTTTTGTAGTGACAGATGAAGTTGGATGTTGTGGTGGACGTGTCTCTTATTTTTGAGTTGCAGACCTTGCATATCGCCGTTCTCTTCTTTTCACAAACATCTAAAACATAATCCTTGAATTCAAATTTAATTATTTTTGGAATCGCTCCCTCCATTATAGCTGCCTTGTGCGTTGATCTGTCAGGGGTGGATCCAGAGTTTGCTGTCGGGATGGCCCGGGCACTGCCAGAAAATAAGGTGTTGCTGCTTAGTACACTAGTACTTACAGAACTATTTTTAATGTATTATATATATACGGTCCTAACCTAACCTTGTTTAAAACAGTGACACGTTTATCATTCCAGATTAGAATATTACATTAGTGACTCATAGCGACACTTTTTGGGCACCAGTGACACCAATACAGTGACCAGTGCTAAAGTTTGCATTGATTTCAGCATGCATGGAGCATTGCAGTACATGAACTTTCACTGGATGTGGACTGTTTAATGAGTTTGTAGTACGCATGGAGAACTTAATTCAGCAATATGATTTTTATGTAATATACACGTTGAGCACTTTGTACTTCGCACAAGTAATAGTTAATTAGTGAAGGACTCAGGGAGGAACTGGTCTGGGACTGAGGGTCAGTGCAGTGGCCGTCGCAGCGCAGGAGAAAAAAAGCATGAGGAGGAGGAGAAAACAAGGAAAGAAGGTTTGTACCTACCTAGGTTTCATAGTTTTAGCATGTGCAATGATATTGATGATTGATTGCATCTGCAATCATATCTGCGTCCTGTAATCATCAGTACAGGCCAGGGCCCTGCTAGCTGCTACATCACTAGTGCAGATTTGCAGAAGCTGCAGGTCTGTTTGATGCAGTGCCAAGCAAGCTAATGCTTCCCTGCAAAGTTTGCAGGGAAGCATTTGCTTGGCACTGCATCGAACAAACCTGCAGCTTCTGCAAATCTGTTTCCTCCTCCTCGGCTCCGGGCTCTGTGCTTTTTCTTCTGTGCTGCGACGACCACTGCACTGTCCCCCATTCTCAGACCAGTTTCTCCCTGAGTCGTGTGACTGTCCCTGCTCCAGTGCCCCCTCAGTAGAAGAATAATAGTCTGCCATGACTTACTCTATGGCTGCTGGACTGGACTCCACTCAGATTCAGTCAGTCGGCTAGGCTTGGCTGGCTCCTTGGGCAACTTCCAGTTCCTTCTTTCTCCCCCACCGTGAGGCCCGCGACTCACGCTGCTGGCTCTGCACACTTGCACAGAAGCCCAGCCCCTCCCTCAGAGATCACTCCGCAGCAGGAGGGGGCCAGACGGAATACAGAGACCTGTACAGCCTAGGAGGAGAGACTGCAGCACAGTCATCATCAAATAAAAAAAAAGTCTGCGGCGGCCGCGAACACTGCAAGCGCCGCTCGCGGACACCTATGCGATCCCCGCCCACAATGTTAGCAAGCTGTATTTGTGCGGGCAGAAGCCGGGACTCGGGGGAGCTTTCTTTTGTGGGGGGGCGGCTTTTGCCTAGGCCAAGACACAGCACTGGTGGTGCCAAGTCATTGCAAGTCATTGCAAGTCAAATAGTCCAAGTCAAAGTCAAGTCGCAAGTCATTAGTGGCAAGTCAAAGTCAAGTCGAGACATTTATTTAATTTTGTCAAGCAAGTCGCAAGTCCTCAAACAGGTGACTCGAGTCCGACTCGAGTCAAGTCATGTGACTCGAGTCCCCCACCTCTGCATATTGGGTAACCCTCAATTTGAACCAGGTTTACGAGATAGGAGATTCTTGAGGCTGAGGGAGGAGGGTCTGTATCAAGCCTCTCACTTTAGCACTATGGGTAGGTGGAAAACTATCTCGGAGCTTTCTGATCCTGAAGGACAGTTCCGATTAGATTTTCTAAGAGCATTGCAGCTCCACCACTTTCTACGCAGTTTGCCACCACCCAAGGATGCTAACCAAACCCCCACAACTATGAAAGTACTTTGCACGGAGACAGGGACCTTGCCACACTCACTCTCACTAACTTACAAATTATTAATTGTACCACCGAGAGAATACCAAGTGCAGAGCCTTGCCAAGTAGGAAAGAGAACTAAACCGCAATTTCACAACCAATAAGACACAACAAATTTTGAGGTTCACTCATAAATCCTCTATCTGTACCAAGATTCAGGAAACAAATTATAAAATCCTCACACATTGGTACAGAACTCCTGCGTTACTTAAAACAATTTTCCCCTCTACAACAGATACCTGTTGGAGATGCCAAGAAGAAAGAGGTACACTCCTCCATATTTTCTGGTCCTGCTCTCGGATCCAGATTTTTTGGAGAGAAGTCCACCAGATAATCCAAAAATTCACTGATCGCATAGTTCCCGATGACCCAGCTTATTTCCTTCTACATGCTACCGACACCCCCGCACGGATTTACAAGAAATCAGTCATACGCCACTTATTAGACGCAGCGAAGGCATGCATCCCATCCTTCTGGAAATCCCCTCACACACCATCTATAGCCTTTTGGCTCCAAAAAGTTGTAGAAATAAATCAGATGGAGGACTTAATCCTCACAAGCCAAAACAGACAAGAAACATATTCTAAAACTTGGCAGCTTTGGAACATCTTCAAATATTCAGAGGAGGGGCAAACCCTCCAAGGCAAGTAATATCATACTATAACAGGTATTTAGAAATGGAGAATGATAGACGATTGCCAACATCCAAATCCGTGAGTTACCACCCTTGTCACCTCCCCCTCCCCCCCTCCCCACGCCCATTTTTCCTTCTCCCTTCCCCTCTCCCACATCCCTTCCACCCCCTTTCTCTCTTTCTACCTTATTCGGGTTTCACCCACTACTATTCTGTCCTTCTCTCCTTGATAATCTGTCTTTTCTTCCAAAAAATATCAAATCTACAGGGAACCGCTCACAAAGGGAACATGATATCCCGACATATCATTATCAAAACACAGGGAATACAGCCAGATTGAGAGCATGGAAGAGGCGGGTCATTTGTAAGGCCACAGGAATATATTCAATAAGTCATTCAACCCTGATATACTTTTCTATGCCATACAAGTTTTATAGCAATGAAAAGCCTCTCTTCTCGTTTCATGCTTTTGCATTGTAATTACTGTACAAGAATCTTTGTCTTTATGGTTGTTAAATGTGATTATACCTTGTTGTATGTCCGGTTTTCTGATACAAATAAACAATAAAAAAAAAAAAAAATCTTCCGTTCCCCTTAACGTTTAAAGAAATTACGTGTATCGCGTCCATCCTTACTGTGGGGGGGGGGGGAGGGGCAGGCGGGGCAAAACCTACCCTGAACCACATGGAAACCCACGTAAGTAAACAAAGAAAAAAAAAAAGGGAAGGGGAGAAAGGGAAAAACCCCCTCTCCCCAACTAATTACCCTAAAGGAAAATCACTTACTACTGGACCTTCCGGTCCACGTGAGTGCGGGCCTATTGCCCTCCAGCAAAAAAAAAAAACAGAATAAAAAAGAAAAAAGTATTTTATGCCAATATAATGCAGTCATTAGTAATGTTATCTTCTTTATGTCATCTTTATATACAGGGAAATAGAAAAAAAGGCTAGGAAGGGTGGGGAAAAAGTAAAATAAAAAAAAACAATTCAATAAATAAAAATAAGAATAGGGTGGGAAGGTTAAAAGCCCCATACAAGAACTCCAAGCTTCCCGCTTCGCATTCCACAATACACCATAACCGGGAGGCTTCCCATGTATCCCCACCTCTGCTTACCACCCACCTAATCCTTCTCATGAATATCTTCATTTATATGTGTGCAATAGTCTAGGGGGGGAAGAAAAAGAATAACCCCTCTAATTTAACCCCTTAAACCCTAGTGCGATATATATGTGACAATTCTTGCATCAATAATTGTGCTCTGTCTCATCCCTCTCCCTTCTTGTCTCTAGTGCTATATAGTGTATGTTACTTACAATACTTGCATCATCTTCCCCACTCCCCTCTCCCCCCCTTTCCTAGGGGGGGGGGGAACACTACACTGTCCTTCTAAGTTTTACCCAACACAGCAGAAACCCCCCCCCCACACACACACACAAAAACACACAAAACCACACACACAAAAAAAGGGGAAAATAAGAATGAACCCGCCCAGCAACCCTAGTTTGTGTTATAAGGCCTCTTTCACACGGGGCAGATCAGTCATGATCCGCCCCGTGAACATCCGCTTGCTCAGCGGGGATAGCTCCGCTGATCCCCGCTGAGCAGGAAGATGACAGGTGCATCGCTGCACACTGTGTGGCGACGGACCTGTCAGAGCGCCGCTCTCCCCTATGGGGGGATCGGATGATGACGGTCCGTAGTGTCCGTCGTCATCCGATCCGATCCGAAAATGGAGGGAAAAGTAGGTTTTTCCTCCGTTACACTTTTCGGATCGGAGCGTTGTCGGATGTCAGCGGACATGTCACCGCTGACATCCGACGCTCCATAGGGATGAATGTATGTCCGTTTTTCATCCGAAAACGGAAGGATGAAAAACGGACATACGGATCCCTCGTGTGAAAGAGGCCTAACTGTGTTTTATATCCATGAATCTTTATGGTATTCTCCTTCTATGTTTGTTTCTTTTTTTTTTTTTTCACAATCAAGAATTTTATTAAAGAAAATGTTGCAAACAGTTGACAATATGCAGACATAAGGTTCATTTTGAAAATAACATTGGTTAACATTGTAACAGTATACGTATTACAGTTTAGAAAAAACATTTTAAATGTTTGGAGTGTTGAAATAATCTTGTATGGGAAGACAGAGAAAGGGGGGTGGGAAAAAAAGGGGGGGGGAGGGGGGGAGTATAGATTGGTGTGTTTTGAGTACAAACTAGTAATTATATATCATAAATGAAATTCTTTCCTTATTCTTTTTTTTTTTTTTCTATTTTTCCTCTTCTTTTCCCTTTCCTTTCCTTGAGGGGAAAGTTTATAAAGCAAGAACAATGTCTTTAGGTGAGAAGAGTTTGAAACTCAGATGTATAGGTAAATAATAGCCAAGGCTGCCATGTTTTAATAAAACCGTTGCTGTTTTCCTTTTTCATCGCTAAGATTTCTTCCATTTTGTATATGTATTGGACTCTGTCCAGCCAATCCTTGATCGTCGGAGTTTGAGTGGTTTTCCAATGTAGAGGAATAAGAGTCTTTGCTACAGTTAAAAGATGTCTGGTAAGGGATTTCTTGTACTTGCTTATTGTGAAGGAATTAATATGGATCAGACATGCAGCAGCGTTCAAGTTTATCTTAGTGTCAGTGATATGTTTAATCCAGTGTGAGATTTCTTTCCAGTAAACAAGGATTGGGGGACAGCTCCACCAAACATTCACAAATGAACATGTCTCCTTGCCACAGCGCCAACAAGAATCTGATGATGTGTGGAACCAACTGTTAGCTTTTTGTGGAGTTATGTACCACAGTGTGAGAATTTTATATGATATCTCCTGGTATTTTGTGCTCAATGAACAATTGTGAGCCATAATACATGCCTTTTCCCATTGGGAATTACTAATTTTAATGCTCAGATCCATTTCCCATTTTTCTCTATGTTTTCTATCGGTAATAAGGGTTGAACAATTTAACCATGAGTAAGCCATGGAGGTTGTTTTTAAAATCTCTTATAGCAAATATACTCTAGGGTCGTCAGCTGCAGGCAATATAAAGCCTTATGTTTGCTGTTGAGCAGAAAATCCTTAAACTGAATATAAAACCATAGACCAGGGAATGAATCTCCATATTCATTTTTTAAAGTTTCTAGTGATTTCATCTTGTTTCCATTTAGGCAGTACGTGGCAAGGAGTTTTGTGTTGCATTCCAGGGATGGTAGCCTTTTCTGGTTTAAGCCAGGAAGAAAATCCGGGTTATTGGCGATCGGCATCAAAGGGCCCGGGATTGAGGCTAGTTTAAATTGTGAAGCAATTTTATGCCAGAAGTTTAATGTGGTGGCAACTAGGTGGTGATCTATGTTCCTAATGTGTTTGGAATGAGTGTGGGGAATGAGGGTAATATAATAATTGTTGTTTGTTGTGTAGTTGTTCAAGGTGAACCCAATCTTTGTCTTGAGTGTGACAATCCCAATCAATTAGTCTGGTGATGTGGGTGGCATAATAGTATTTTTTAAAGTCTGGAAGACCTATACCCCCTTTGTTTTTGGGTTGAGAAAGAAGATGAACGTTTATTCTAGGTCTTTTATCAGCCCAAAGAAATTTCCTTTGTAACTTCAGTAGTTTGGAGAAGAAGGAGTTGGGAATTGATATGGGTAGTGCATTAAAGAAATATAGCAGTCTCGGTAATATAGTCATTTTTAAAATTGCAGCCCTTCCGAACCATGAAAACAGTTTAGGGGTCCTTTTTTGTAGATCTCTGGTTATAGAATTTAGCAAGGGAGTGAAATTAGCTGAATAAAGAGCATCAATATTGGGCGTCAATTTGATTCCTAGGTACTTGAGGGTGGCCTGTTCCCATCTGAAATTATAATTGTCCTTCAGGAGGTGTAATTTGTCAGGGGGTACATTTGAGATTACGTGCTTCTGATATTGATTGGTTTATTTTAAAATTGAATATGAAGCCAAATGTTTTGAACATTTTTTTAAGGTTGGGTATAGAGATGTGGGGTTGTGTCAGGAAGAATAAAAGGTCACCTGCGTATGCCGCTATTTTATATTCTCTATTATGAACATGTAAGCCATGGATTTCAGTGGATAAGTTTATAGTTCTAATGAGGGGTTCTAGTGTCAGGATAAAAAGGAGGGGTGATAGAGGGCGTCCCTGTCCTGTGCCATTTTGTATATTGATTGGGTCAGATAGAATATTATTTATTTTGATTTTTGCCTGTGGTTTTTGGTAAAGGGCCTTTATCCAGTTTAGCATGTTTGCTCCTAAGCCTATGTGGGAACAAGTTTATAACATGTAGTCCCAGGAGACCCTATCGAAGGCCTTTTCTGCGTCAGTAGACAGCAGAAGGCCTTTGATCTATGACTTACGGGAATAGTGGATGAGGTTCAAGGTTTTTGTTATATTGTTTCTTGCCTCCCTACCAGGCATAAAACCGACTTGTTCTGGACCGATGATTTTAGATAGAAGGGGTTTTAATCTGGTGGCTATTATTTTCGCTAAAAGTTTTGTGTCTACGTTTAAAAGTGAAATTGGCCTAAAATTTGTGCAATCCATATGATGTTTTTCTGGTTTGGAGACAACAGCTATATGTGCCATTAATAGAGCATTGGAATCATTATTGTTTTTTGATAAGTAATTGGAGGCCCCTAGTAGGGGTTTGGAGATGAGTTGTGCATAAGTTTTATAATAATGTGATGTAAATCCATCCGGACCTGGGCTCTTTCCTGTCTTTAATTCTTTTATAGCTTCCTGTACTTCAGAAATGGTAATAGGATCATCTAGATAATTCATGTCATCTGTGCTTAACCAGTTGCCGACCGCCGCATGCCGATGTACGTCGGCACAATGGCACGGGCAGGCATAAGGGCTTACCTGTACGTCCCTGCCTGCCCGCGGGCGGGGGCTCCGATCGGACCCCCCCTGGTGCCTGCGGCGGTCGGATTCTAGTCAGGATCGATCAGAGGTGAGGGGGAGGCCACTCATTCGTGGCTACCCCCTCACGAACGCTCCTGGCGAATGAAATGCTTCCTTGGCTTTTGTAATGTAAACAGAAGTGGCGGAAGTGATGTTATCTCTCCTCGAGCCGGTCTTTTCGTTACGGCGCCGAGGAGAGAAGACATCAATGTGAGTTGCACCAACACTACACATCCAGTAGAACACGCAGGCACACTTTTCACCCCCCATCACCCCCCAGTCACCCCCTGATCACCCCCCTGCACCCCCTGTCACAGTGACACCAATAGCAGTTTTTTTTTCTGATTATTGCACTGGTGTCAGTTTGTGACAGTTATAAGTGGTAGGGCAGTTATTGGTAGGCCCCTTTAGGTCTAGGGAACCCCCCTAATCCCCCTAATAAAGTTTTAACCCCGTGATCACCCCCCATCGCCAGTGTCACTAAGGGATCGTTTTTCTGATCACTGTATTAGTGTCACAGGTGACGCTAGTTAGGGAGGTAAGTATATAGGTTTGCCGTCAGCGTTTTATATGGGACCCCCATATACTACCTAATAAAGGTTTTAACCCCCTGATTGCCTCCTAGTTAACCCTTTCACCAGTGATCACCGTATAAATGTTACGGGTGACGCTGGTTAGTTAGTTTGTTTATTATAGTTTCATGGCACCCATCATTTATTACCTAATAAAGGTTTAACTCCCTAATCGCCCGTTGGTGATATAAGTTAAGTTTTAGGGTCAAATAGGGTCTGCAACGCTCTAGGCAGCGTCAGGTTAGTTTCAGTACCGCTAACACCCACGCACGCAGCATACACCTCCCTTAGTGGTATAGTATCTGAACGGATCAATATCTGATCCGATCAGATCTATACTAGCGTCCGCAGCAGTTTAGGGTCCCCAAAAACGCAGTGTTAGCGGGATCAGCCCAGATACCTGCTAGCATCTGTGTTTTGACCCTCGGCCCAGCCCTGCCCACCCAAGTGCAGTATTGATCGATCACTGTCACTTACAAAACACTAAACACATAACTGCAGCGTTTGCAGAGTCAGGCCTGATCCCTGCGATCGCTAACAGTTTTTTGGTAGCGTTTTGATAAGTCGCCAACAGTCAGGAGCTTTTTTGCTTGTGAGTCTCACTAGTGGACCACTAAATTTAGAGCCCAAAATGGCAAATCGAAGGTACACTAGTGAAGAGGCCTACACATTTCTGAGCATGACAGATAGTGAAGAGAAAGTCACTCATCTGTCAGATTCAGGCTCAGAATACGAACCTGTAGACAGCAGCGGCTCCATGACAGATATCTCTGACGACAGAGTTGTGGTTCCTGCCAAGGTCAGGCATACCAGACCCCGAACTTCTTCTTCTGCTGCTGAGGTGCAAGAACCGCAGGTCCCTCGTATGGAGCAGTACTAGCGCCGCTATTCCTTCTGGTGAACTGGCAAGCACCAGCGGCCTAGTACACCCTGGTCATACATCCAGCACTTGGTGACGTGGCGAGTCCCATAAGTGCAGTTCAAGCTGGCGAGGTGGCAAGCACAAGTAGTGTCCCGCTGCCACCAAGACCCGTTGTGCCCATAGTGCCCCTCCTGCTGCATTCGCCAATCCTAATTGGGAACCCACCACTGTAGCACCCGTACTTCCCCCATTCACTGGCCAATTCAGCATTCATGTGGAAACAGTTGATTTTACGCCACTTGATTTTTATTCGCTGTTTTTCACCGAAGATCTCTATAGATCTATTGTGGACCAAAGCAATTTGTACGCTGGTCAACACATCGCCACTATTCCCCAGTCCTCCCTGGCCAGAGATTGGAAACCAGTTACGGTTTCCGAATTTAAGATCTTTCTGGGCCTTTCCCTCCTCATGGGCATAACCAAAAAGAGTGAGTTGCGGTCATATTGGTCCACTGACCCAATTCACCATATGCCCGTGTTCTCTGCTTCCATGGCCAGGGCACGATACGAGCAAATTTTGCGGTTCATGCACTTCAACATCAATGAACTCGGTTGTCCTCGTGTAGACCCTGGATACGATCGGCTCTACAAAATTCGGCCCCTCGTAAACCACTTCAACCAATGTTTTGCAGACTTGTTTACTCCCCATCAAGTTGTCTGCGTTGATGAGTCCCTGATTAAGTTTAAGATTAAGCGTGCCAGATACGGGGTCAAGATGTATAAGCTCTGTGACAGGGCCACAGGCTATACATGTAGTTTTATGGTTTACAAGGGAAAAGAAGTCACGTAGAGCCGACAAACTGCCCTGACTACATAGGAAGCTCTGGCAAGATTGTGTGGGACTTGGTGTCACCTTTATTCGGAAAGGGGTACCACTTATATGTGGACAATTATTACACGAGCATGCCACTTTTTAGTCACCTTTTTGATCATCAGATTGGAGCATGTGGCACTGTGCGACCTAATCGCTGGGGCTTTCCCCAGCGGCTTGTAGATTCCCGTCTTAGGCTGGGGGAAAGAGCCTGCTTGCAGTGTAATAATTTGCTCGCTATGAAGTGGAGGGATAATAAGAATGGTTTCGTTTTTACCTCCCTTCATGCAGATACGACGATCTAAATTACTACGGCAACTGGTGTTGTGGAGAAACCCCTCTGTGTCCACGAATATAACCTCAATATGGGAGGGGTGGACCTCAACGACCAGTTGTTGACGCCGTACCTAGTGGCCCGTAAGGCCAGATGCTGGTATAAAAAAGTGTCTATATACTTATTTCAATTGGCTTTGCTGAACGCTCATGTGCTATACAGAGCTTCAGGAGGGACTGGATCCTTCCTTAAATTCCAGGAAGAGATCGTCAGAGCCCTTCTGTTTTCTGACGGTGCTCCACCTCACCTTCCCAATCCAAATGCAGTAAGCCGGCTGCATGAGAAGCATTTTCCTCCCGCGTACCCCTACCCAACGAGCCCCCCAAAGAAAATGTTGTCTTTGCAGAATGCGCGGATATAGGCGTGACACCCGCTATTATTGTAGCGTAGTCCTGACAATCCTGGTCTTTGCATTGGTGAATGTTTTGAACGCTACCATACACTAGTTGAGTATAAGCGTAGGGTACAGCATTGCACAGACTAGGCACACTTTCACAGGGTCTCCCAAGATGCCATCGTATTTTGAGAGACCCGAACCTGGAACCAGTTACAAAAAAAGTGTAAAAAAAAAATCTAAAACCAAAAATAGTTGTCGTTTTATTGTCCTCTCTTTCTCTATTCTCTCTCTATTGTTCTGCTCTTTTTTACTGTATTCTATTCTGCAATATTTTATTGTTATTATGTTTTATCATGTTTGCTTTTCAGATATGCAATTTTATTATACTTTACTGTTACTTGCACTGTGTTTTATTGTTAACCATTTTTTTTGTTTTCAGGTACGCAATTCAGCTGCAGCACAGATTTATTTATCTTGACAGCAACAGCGTTTGCTCCCACGATACATAAAGCCATGACTCCAGCGCTGTCGGAGGTAATTTCACCACCACAGTTACATACTTCAGCATATATGCTGAAGCGTGGGGGCAGCAGGGGCAGAGGAGCGATTTGCTCCTAACTTTTGGGGCAGATGCCCCCAGGCACATATAAATGGTGCATGTATGCCCATCATTAGAAGTGGGTGGACGAAGGGAGGTATTCTAATGGTGGGCATACCCACCGATCAATCTCTTTTTTTGGTTCAGCCCACAGGCTGCGTGAAAAAAAAGATTACAATATATGCCCAAGGACCAGCAACGTACTGGTATGTTGCTGAACTTTGAGTGGTTATACCAGAATGATGCCTGCGGGTTTAGGTATCATCTGGGTATCATTCTTTTCAGTCAGCGGTTAGCTTTCATGAAAAAGCAAACCTATCAGCTAATTAGCCTCTAGACTGCTTTTACAAGCAGTGGGAGGGAATGCCCCCCCCACCGTCTTCCATGGTTTTCTCTGGCTCTCCTGTCCCAACAGGGAACCCGAGAATGCAGCCGGTGATTCGGCCAGCTGACCATAGAACTGATCAGAGACCAGAGTGGCTCCAAACATCTCTATGGTCTAAGAAACTGGAAGCTACAAGCATTTCATGACTTCGATTTTGCCGTAAACACCTGTCTGTAAAAATGTGTGTAAACAGCGCCATTGGGAAATGGGGAAAGCATTTTATCACACTGATCTGGGTGTGGTCAGATGCTTTGAGGGCAGAGGAGAGATCTAGGGTCTAATAGCACCATTTTTTTCAAAAAAGAGTACCTGTCACTACCTATTGCTATCATAGGGTATATTTACATTCCCCGAGATAACAGTAAAAATGCAAAAAGAATGTTTAAAAACAAGATAAAAAAGCAAAAAAAATAATAAAGAAAAAAGAGCACCCCTGTTCCCCCCTGCTCTCGCGCAAAGGCGAACGCAAGCATCGGTCTGGCGTCAAATGTAAACAGCACTTGCACCATGCATGTGAGGTATCACCACGATGATCAGATCGAGGGAAGTAATTTTAGTAGTAGAAATCCTCTGTAAATCTAAAGTGGTAACCTGTAAAGTTTGTCGCCATTGCACGTTTGTGCGCAATTTTAAAGCATGTCGTGTTTGGTACCCATGTACTCGGCCTAAGATCATCTTTTTTATTTCATCAACCATTTGGGCAATATAGTGTGTTTTAGTGCATTAAAATTTAAAAAAGTGTGTTTTTTCCCAAAAAAATGCGTTTGAAAAATCGCTGCGCAAATACTGTGTGAAAAAAAAAATGAAGCACCCACCATTTTAATCTGTAGGGCCTTTGCTTTAAAAAAATATATAATGTTTGGGGGTTAAAAGTAATTTTCTTGCAAAAAAATAATTTTTTCATGTAAACAAAAAGTGTCAGAAAGGGCTTTGTCTTCAAGCTTTATAACCTCTTGATTGCTAATTGAAATCCGCCCACACCCTACCCCTATCAGTATATATTTAAGCTTCTCTTGGGGGAAGCATTTGCAGGGGGTACACATTTGCAACTTGGCTCCTTCTCAAAGTGGCGATTTCTACAAGTGAAATGCACTTCTGACTCTGCACTTCAGTGAAGGCACAAAGCGAAAGGACACAAGATAAACACTTTGAAAACCAGCACACAGACATCAGGTGAACTTGTTTACTCCTTTAGCTCTTTTTCCTTGGAACATGCTTTCTCTACCACTGCTTTTGACAACTCTGTCCTCCATCCTTAAACTATCTCTCCTTCACCCCTCTTCTCCCCCCCACAGCATATATATATCACCCTCACTCCTGTCCTGTCCTTATTACTGCACCCACCAACTCCTGTTAATTCTAAATCCACATACACTAAAAATCTCCAAGACCCTGGGGCATGTCACCTCATATAAATCCCACTTCCATATTACCTCCCTCACCCTCTTGCTTCTCCTAACCTCTGGAGATATATCCCCAAACCCTGGGCCTCCATCATTTAACTGTACCCCACGCGCCCATCACCCTGCACCCTCTGGCAGCAGCCACCGCAATCAACACAATTTAATTCCCATTTCTATTCTTCCCAAATCCAGACTCCCTTTCTCCTCTGCCCTTTGGAACTCGCGCTCTGTCTGCAACAAGCTCACCTCTCTCCATGACCTCTTTATTGCCAACTCATTTAACCTACTCGCCATTACCGAAACCTGGCTCCACGAATCCGACACTGCATCTACTGCTGCCCTATCCCATGGTGGTCTTCTCTGGACTCACTCCCCCAGATCCTGTGGACGTAAGGGAGGAGGTGTCGGAATCCTGCTAGCCCCACATAGCACCTTTCAGGTACTTCAGCCACCTCCCTCTCTGTCACTCTCCTCTTTCGAAGCACACTGTATTCGCCTTTTCTCTCCAATTTCTCTAAGGATAGCTGTGATCTACAGGCCCCCTGGACCAGTATCAACCTTTCTTGAAGACTTCTCTGCTTGGCTACCCTACTTTCTTTCTTCTGAAATCCCCACTATCATACTCGGGGACTTCAACATCCCTATTAATACTAACAATCCTTCCACTTCCAAACTTCTCAGCCGAACATCCTCCTTTGACCTGAAGCAGTGGATACATGCTCCAACTCACTCAGAAGGCAATATCCTTGACCTCGTGTTCTCTCGCCTTTGCACTCCATGAAACCTCTCTAACTATCCATCTCCTCTCTCTGATCACCACCTTATTAGTTTCACTCTCTCCCTCTCCTTCACCTCCTCTCCCTCCAACCACCTTAAAGTTACCCGCAGAAACCTACATCATCTCAACCCTTCTCTTCTCTACTCTGCCAACAACAACCTCTACGACAAAATCTCTCCCCTATCCTGCACCAACCTAGCCACTTCTGTGTACAACGCTTCACTTCTAGCCTCACTGAACTCACTTGCCCCCCTCACTACACACAGAATCAAGCCCAGACCCCTTCAACCTTGGCAAACAGACGATACTAGAAGTCTTAAAAAACGTAGTCGTGCTCTGGAGCGCCTGTGGCGTAAGACTAAGTCCCAGAGAGATTTCTACCAATATAAATCTGCCCTCCAAAAATACAACTCCAGCCTCCTCTCTGCCAAGCAGACCTATTTTACCACTCTCATTAGCAACTTATCATCCTGTCCCCATCAACTCTTCTCCACCTTCAACTCTCTACTTTGTCCTCCACCGCCTCCACCCACCAACTCACTCACTGCACAGGAGATCGCCAATCACTTCAAACAGAAGATTGATACTATTCGCGCTGAGATCTCTACTGTACCGACACCCTCCACGCTTTACACTTCAGGCCCACAGGCACAATCATTATTTCCCTCTTTCAACCCCACCACTACAGACGAAGTTGCTAAACTACTTGCTAATGTCCACCTTACCACCTGCCCTCTGGATCCTGTTCCCTCACAAATGCTACGTTCACCCGCTGGCCCTATACTACACTCTCTAACCCACATCTTCAATCTCTCCCTCTCTTCTGGCTTCTTCCCTAACTCTCTAAAACATGCACTTGTCAGACCCATACTTAAAAAGCCCTCACTGGACCCATCCAATCTTAGCAACCTACGCCCCATCTCCTTTCTCCCCTTCTTATCCAAACTCCTCGAACGTCTGGTCTACAACCGACTGAGCGTCCACCTCGCTGATAATGGCCTTCTCGAACCCCTTCAGTCTGGATTTCGTCCTCAACACTCCACAGAAACTGCTCTCCTAAAACTAACAAACGATCTACTAACGGCCAAAACCAATCGACACTATTCTGTACTCCTACTCCTGGACCTCTCTGCTGCCTTTGATATGGTTGACCACCCCCTCCTCCTCAAAAAACTACATGCCTTTGGTCTCCGTGACTGTACACTTCGCTGGTTCTCTTCCTACTTATCCAACCGCACCTTTAGCGTTTCTTATAACTCTACTTCCTCCTCTCCTCTTCCTTTCTCTGTTAGGGTCCCTCAGGGTTCTGTTCTTGGACCTCTACTATTTTCAATCTACACTGCCTCCCTGGGTCAACAGCCTCCCATGGCTTCCAATACCACCTCTACGCCGATGACACCCAAAATTATTTCTCTACCCCTCAGCTCACTTCCTCTGTCTCCTCACGTATCAGTAATTTACTCTCAGATATATCAGTCTGGATGTCTCACCACTTCCTTAAGCTCAATCTAGCCAAAACCGAACTTCTAATTTTCCCTCCCCCCTACAGTAGGTGACCGCGATATTGTGTCGATCTCGCCGCACTTCTCGGCGAGATTTGACACCTACGAGCCCCGTCGCAGAGGCCAGCGCCGAGATGGCTCACTCATCGGGAAAGGAAAACTTTGTTTTCCTTCCGCGATGAGTGACAGGCAGCGCTGACAGCTGTCTAGTATGAATCCTGAGGCGGCAACACCGCGCCAAATTTTCAATGAAAAAACCGGCGTGGGTTCCCCCCTCGGAGGCATACCAGGCCCTTAGGTCTGGCATGGATTGTAAGGGGAACCCCCTATGCCGAAAAATCGGCGTGGGGGTCCCCCCCAAATCCATACCAGACCCTTATCCGAGCACACAGCCCGGCCGGCCAGGAAAGGGGGTGGGGACGAGCGAGCGCCCCCCCCCCTCCTGAGCCGTACCAGGCCGCATGCCCTCAACATGGGGGGGTGGGTGCCATGGGGGAGGGGGGCGCCCTGCGGCCCCCCCACCCCAAAGCACCTTGCCCCCATGTTGATGAGGACCAGGGCCTCTTCCCGACAACCCTGGCCGTTGGTTGTCGGGGTCTGCGGGCGGGGGGCTTATCGGAATCCGGGAGCCCCTCTTAATAAGGGGGCCCCCAGATCCCGGCCCCCCACCCTGTGTGAATGAGTTTGGGGTACATAGTACCCCTACCCATTCACCTAGGGAAAAGTGTCAATATAAAAAAAAAACACTACACAGGTTTTAAGAGTAATTTATTAGTCAGCTCCGGGGTCTTCTTCCGACTTCGGGGGGTCTCCTTCCACATTCTCCCGGTGTTCGGCCTCTTCTCCCGGTGTTCGGCCTCTTCTCCCGGGCCCCGCCGCTATCTTCTTCCAGCTCTATTGCCAGCGAGGGGCCCGGTCTGCTGCCGCTGTCTTGTCGCCGTTGTCTCGCCGCCGCTGTCTCGCCACCGCTGTCTCGCCGCCGCTGTCTTGTCGGCGCTGTCTCTCCGCTTCTTCTCTTCTTTTCTTCTTCCCCGATGTTGACATGACGCTCTCTCCGGCTCGAATGCTGTGTGCGAGCTGCGGAGCCATTTATATAGGCGGTAACCCCGCCCCCTTACGACGTCATGGTCCCAGCATGCGCAGGGATTCTGGCTTCATAAGGGGGCATGACCCCAGAGTCCCTGCGCATGCTGGGACCATGACGTCGTAAGGGGGCGGGGTTACCGCCTATATAAATGGCTCCGCAGCTCGCACACAGCATTCGAGCCGGAGAGAGCGTCGTGTCAACATCGGGGAAGAAGAAAAGAAGAGAAGAAGCGGAGAGACAGCGGCGGCGAGACAGCGGCGACAAGACAGCGGCGGCGAGACAGCGGCGGCGAGACAGCGGTGACAAGACAGCGGCAGCAGACCGGGCCCCTCGCTGGCAATAGAGCTGGAAGAAGATAGCGGCGGGGCCCGGGAGAAGAGGCCGAACACCGGGAGAAGAGGCCGAACACCGGGAGAATGTGGAAGGAGACCCCCCGAAGTCGGAAGAAGACCCCGGAGCTGACTAATAAATTACTCTTAAAACCTGTGTAGTGTTTTTTTTTTTATATTGACACTTTTCCCTAGGTGAATGGGTAGGGGTACTATGTACCCCAAACTCATTCACACAGGGTGGGGGGCCGGGATCTGGGGGCCCCCTTATTAAGAGGGGCTCCCGGATTCCGATAAGCCCCCCGCCCGCAGACCCCGACAACCAACGGCCAGGGTTGTCGGGAAGAGGCCCTTGTCCTCATCAACATGGGGGCAAGGTGCTTTGGGGTGGGGGGGCCGCAGGGCGCCCCCCTCCCCCATGGCACCCACCCCCCCATGTTGAGGGCATGCGGCCTGGTACGGCTCAGGAGGGGGGGGGGGCGCTCGCTCGTCCCCACCCCCTTTCCTGGCCGGCCGGGCTGCGTGCTCGGATAAGGGTCTGGTATGGATTTGGGGGGGACCCCCACGCCGATTTTTCGGCATAGGGGGTTCCCCTTACAATCCATGCCAGACCTAAGGGTCGGGTATGCCTCCGAGGGGGGAACCCACGCCGGTTTTTTCATTGAAAATTTGGCGCGGTGTTCCCGCCTCAGGATTCATACTAGACAGCTGTCAGCGCTGCCTGTCACTCATCGCGGAAGGAAAACAAAGTTTTCCTTTCCCGATGAGCGAGCCAGCGCGACATTCACAGTACCCTGTCGCCGAGAACCAGCGCGATGGTATCGCGCTGGAAACACAATCTCGCGGTCAGGTACTGTATGCCTCTTACCCTGATCTCTCTGTCAAAATCGATGGCACGACTATAAGCCCATCCCCACATGCCAAGGTTCTAGGTGTAGTCCTAGACTCTGAACTCTCCTTCAAGCAACACATCCAATCACTGTCCAAATCCTGCCGCCTCAACCTCCGCAACATCTCCAAAATACGCCCCTTTCTAACCAATGACACAACAAAGCTCTTAATTCACTCGCTGGTCATCTCTCGCCTTGACTACTGCAACTCCCTTCTCATTGGCTTACCTCTACATAGTCTATCACCTCTTCAATCCATTATGAATGCCGCTGCCAGACTCATCCACCTTACCAGTCGCTCTGTGTCTGCCACTCCTCTATATCAATCCCTCCACTGGCTTCCGCTCGGCCAAAGAATTAACTTCAAAATTCTAACAACTACGTACAAAGCCATCCACAATTTCGCCCCCAGCTACATCACTTGCTTAGTCTCTAAATACCAACCTACTCGCTCTCTTCGTTCCTCTCAAGACCTCCTGCTCTCTAGCTCCCTTGTCACCTCCTCCCATGCTCGCCTCCAGGCCTTTTCCAAAGCCTCTCCAATCCTATGGAACTCCTTACCCCAATCTGTCCGCTTATCTCCTACTTTATTAGCTTTCAGAAGATCCCTGAAAACACTTCTCTTCAGAGAAGCCTATCCTACCCACACCTAACAACTGTACTTTCGCCCCCCCCCCCCATCAGCTCATCCCCCACAGTTATTACCTTTTGTCTCCACTTGACCCTCCCTTCTAGATTGTAAGCTCTAATGAGCAGGGCCCTCTGATCCCTCCTGTATTGATTTGTATTGTAAGTGTACTGTCTGCCCCATGTTGTAAAGCGCTGCGCAAACTGTTGGCGCTATATAAATCCTGTATAATAATAATAATAATATGCCCATGGCATGTTTGAGCAATATATCATTTAGTGACAACTTTGTGACAAAAAAAAAGTTTGTAATTTTTCCGCAACTTGTGGCAAAATATAAAAGTGCCATCTTAGCATTTTATGGCCTTCAAAACTGTGATAGGTAGTGAGGAGTGAAATAAAAAATTTATGCCCTTAGAAATCCTAAAGGCGGTGCTTGGATTTCGGGGCCCCGTACGCGGCTAGGCTACCAAAAAGTCCCACACATGTGGTATCCCCGTACTCAGGAGAAGCAGCAAAATGTATTTTGGGGTGCAATTCTGCATATAACCATGGCATGTGTGAGCAATATATCATTTAGTGACAACTTTTTGTAAAATATATATATATATATTTTTTTTTATCATTATTCAATCACTTGGGACAAAAAAATAAAATATTCAATGGGCTCAACATGCCTCTCAGCAATTTCCTTGGGGTGTCTACTATCCAAAATGGGGTCATTTGGGGGAGGGGGGGTTGTACTGCCCTGTCATTTTAGCACCTCAAGAAATGAGGTAGGCAGTCATAAACTAAAAGCTGTGTAAATTCCAGAAAATGTACCCTAGTTTGTAGACGTTATAACTTTTGCACAAACCAATAAATATCCACTTTTTTTTACCAAAGACATGTGGCTGAATGCATTTTGGCCCAAATGTATGACTAAAATTGAGTTTAATGGATTTTTTTATAACAAAAAGTTGAAAATATCATTTTTTTTTTTCAAATTTTTCTGTCTTCTTCTTCCGTTTATAACGCAACAATAAAAACTGCAGAGGTGATCAAATACCATCAAAAGAAAGCTCTATTTGTGGGAAGAAAAGGACGCAAATTTCATTTGTGTACAACATTGCATGACCGCGCAATTAGCAGTTAAAGCGACGCTGTGCCAAATTGTCAAAAGTGCTCTGGTCAGGAAGGGGGTAAAATCTTCCGGGGGGGGAAGTGGTTAAGGAGGGGATTTCGCTGTCTGTTAAAAACTTTTGTATCATTTCTTCTTTTGAGTGTGTTATATGGGGCGGTTTGTGTTAGGGAGGTAGATTGTATAATTTGGAATAGAACTCATGAAAAATTCCTGCTATTTTCTCAGAGTTGTGTTCAACATTCCTTCCCTGTTGCATATAGCGTTTATGTGATTTGCTGTTGTTGCACCTGTAAGGGTTCTGGCAAGCAGTTTCCCACCTTTGTCCCCATGTTCATAGAAAACGCTTTTCCGAAAGAAAAGAGATTTTTGGGTTTTAAGGTTTAGAATTTGTTTTATGGAATTTCTACACTGAAACAATTAATTCTCTACCTGAGCTGCAAGGGATTGTTTATGCAGAGTCTCTAGTTTAGCAATTTTATTAGAAAGTACTGTGATTTCTTTGTCTCTTTCTTTTTTCTTTCTTGCTCCCCATTTTATTAGCTCACCTCTGATGACACTCTTGTGTGCTTCCCAATTGTTGAGGGGATTTGTGTCTGAATCATCGTTGGTTGAAAAATAGGCCCTGAAGGACCCATGAACATCGTTGTGTATTATCTGGTCAGTGAGTAGGGCCGCATTAAGTCTCCAGTTAGAGATTGTCTGTCTAGGTGGATTAAATGTTAGGGTAATAGCAGTTGGAGCATGGTCAGATAAAGCAATGATACCAATGTCAGCTCAGATTAGATTAGTTAGGTCCCTCTGGGAGACAAAAATTAGGTCTATTCTTGAATATCTTTTGTGTGGGGAAGAGAAGTATGTGCAGTCTCGACCTGTAGGGTGGATAGATCATCATGAGTCCACCAAAGCCAAGGAGTGCAGTAAAACTTTAATGCACTTGAGGATTTTATAGGAGACATGAGAATGACCTGTTGATGTGTCTTGAAGTGGTAAAAGGGGGATGTTAAAATCGCCTCCCGGGACTATACAAGGGTCATATCAGACAATATATCGATCATATAAGAGCTTTGGGTCATCAATTGACAACTTTCTTCCAGAGGGATGGGGACTGGGTCCTAGGGTTGATGATGTTGAAAAAGAGGAGGTAGTACATCCATTTGTACTAAGTATAGTCATTCCTCTTATAGGGTATTATTGTGTGACTTCACTAAGTATGTGAATAAATGTTTATCAATAGGTTCACTCACAGTTGATTGAACAGTCACCGTGCAAAATATAGAGGAATCCAATGAAAACTCACGGACATAGTTCAGGAGTGTTCCGTCTTTTTTAAGGAGAGTAATGGATCTTCTACTTTAAGTTCTCTGTGTACAAAAAAGAAAGTTAGGTTGTTAAACACAATAATAATCAAAAGACATTGAAATTTAGTTCCTCCTGAAAGGATAATTCCCTCTAGTGGCATGGAAGACACAGTACAATGTTATTTTGGACAGAAACCTATTGTGAGTCAATGTCAGGACGTTGGTGCCTTCTAGTGGCTAAATGTGGAAATAACAACTTTGAAAATTGTTAGTAAACCTAGATTTTATATGTGGGTTATCAAAATGGTGATTGCAGAATGTGGTTAACATATCCTCCTGTAGATCATAAGGTATGAACAAAGAATAAAAGATAAAATCCATAAGTAGTTTTGTGTATTCTCTTGATCTATCTGGAGCCTCTCATTCCTGGGCTTTTAGAAGCAGGCGAATTGTAGTTGCTTCTGTTTGTATTTCTGCGGTTTTTCCCTGGTTGGTAAGTAGATTTTGTAGGTGATATTCCTTGAAGAAGAGGAGTGTTATTTACAGGTGGTGGAAGGCGAAATTCTTCATACCATTCAGAACAGGGCTTATCTGTACATTTTCACAGAATTGCTGTAACTCATCTAGGACTCTGAGTAAATGTTGCTTGCCATTATAATGAGCTTGTAAGGCAAAAGGGAATTTCCACCTGTAATTGATTTTTTCTCTTTCAGAATATCCAGTAAAGGTCTCAGGGCTCTCCTGTTATTCGGTGTGATAGGAGACAAGTCCTGAAAAAGCTGTATATCAGTGCCATTAAATGTGACTTGCTCATTTGTTGTGGCTTTCTCTAAGATTTCCTCTTTAAGGCCAAAATTAGGGAGACAGCAGATGATATCTCTTGGTGGATTGTTGTCTGGGGCTCTGGGTCTTAGGGCTCTATGTGCTCTATCATACTCAATAGGCGAGTCTTCGGGTCTCTCCAAGAGGCTATTGAAGATGGAGGAAAGGGCTGGTTTAATTTGCTCAGGGAGTACAGATTCTGGAACACCTCTCACTCTTATGTTGTGTCTCCTTCCTCTATTGTCCAAATCTTCAATCTGCCTGTTCATGGTAATGAGGTATTGTGAGTGAGTTGTGCTTATATCGTCCAGTCTGAGCAATGCCCTGTCTCTTCTCTTCCCTGTTCTCTCATTAACCGCCAACTGCTCTGACAATCTAAGAAGCTCAGTTTTTATGTCAGTGATGGCTACAGAGAATGAATTTTTGATGTCAGCAGCTATCTCTGTCATGGTGGAGTATGTCAGGAGGGGATCGGTCACAGGATTACCTCTTTAATCCTCAGATGCAGGCAGAGAAATCTCATCCTCCTCCATATCGTCAGCTCCCGCTCCTGTGGGCTGGTGCCATCTTGGAGCTCCTTCTCTCACCACTGTAGCGGAATTTGTTAAGGTTTGCAGGAGAAGCTTGGCTCCTCGGGGTTCCCAGGGATCACAGGGATCTATTGTGTGTTCCTCTTTTGATGAGAGAGGACATAATCGTCTTGTCACTGGTCTTTTTCGTCTCCCAGGCCTCCCAGAATGCCGGAGCTCTCTTACACAGCGTCCATCCATGATGCGCGCCAAGCCACGCCCCCATGTTTATTTCTATCTTTAGTGTTTAGGTGAGTAAGTGATCACAAAACATGTGTGAACCCTCAATATTCCCATTATACCCAGGTTGAAAAAAAAAAGAAAATGGGGAAAATGAAAAATTCATGGACCCCCCCTCCCCCCATCCAAAACTCTACCCCCTCCCCCTCCTCTTCCTACTATACATATATTTTATTTTGGGGTGTTTAAAATAAATAAAATAAAAAATAGGAGATTTTGGGCCCTCTCCCTTAAAAAAAAAAAAAAGTGGCTATTGTGTATTACAGAACCAAGTCGGAACCTCTTTATCAATATGAATGTCCGGAATACACTAGAGTACACTCTGGAGTACTCCCCCCCCCAAAAAAAAAAAAAACACTAGGAGAGAAGCATCTCATAGAGAGAAAAAAAAAGAGGGGAAGAAGGGGTCAGAAAAATAACAAACACCGTCCTCTTCTCCCTTTCCTTTCCTCCCCTTCCCCCCCTCCTCTCCCTCCCTCTCCCCCCCTCCCCCCCCCCTTCTCCCCCCCCCTTCTCCCTCCATGAAAGTCCCCTGCCTCATGCCCTCCCTTTCTCCATCAATTTCTCCATCAATAGCATCGGTAAGTCCTATTCCCCAACTCCCCTCCATAGTCCTTCTGTGTTCTTCTCAACTTTGGCATTCTACAGATGGCTTAGTGGCCCACCTTGCTCCTTAGCACCTTGATGTGATGGTCCTGTCTTCCCTGGTTCAGGGGCCCGGACCCGGTATTGGTTTTATTCAGTCGGGGATCTGTATTGCTTCTGTCTCCAGGAAGCAAACAACCCAGGTAAGTCTGCGGGGCTGGACAAAAAGAAAGATAAGGGGCCTTTCCTCACGGTTATCAAGATAGGGAACCCCCACCGATATGTGCCCCCCAGTTGCCTGATTTTGTCCAATAAAGGGCGTAATAGCGCCCTCCTATGCAGAGTATTCCTTGAGATGTCTGCTAATATTTTAATTGGGGTTCTATTGAAATTAATATCTCCTACTTCCCACGCCTTGCGAAAAATAGTCTCTCTATGAGAATAACGAAGCATGGGGCAAATGATATCTCTTTTTTTTTTTAGATCTGTTGGGCAAGGACCCAATGCTCTATGAACCCTCTCAAACTCAAGAACCTGGGGGCCACCGATGAAGCCACTTGCTAACATATTTTCAGAGCAATAGATTGTAATGTCTCCTCACCTGTATCTTCGGGAACCCCCCTTAGCCGTAGATTATTGTGGCAGCTCTGATCTTCAAGCTGTTCCATGTAGAGCTGTAATGATGAGACCTGTACAGCTTGTGAATCCTGCATCTGCTTCAGCTGAGCCACTCTTTTCTCCAGAGAGGTTGTTACCACTTCACCTGTAGAGATCCTGTCTGTGAGTGACTGCACTTCTCCTCGGATAATCTGAAGGTCTCTACGATGTGCCTCCTCTATACGAGAGATCAGCGGCTCCATGTCGACTCGGGTAGGTAATGCCTAGAGGAGAGCTCTGATGTCTCCTCCCCCCAGCCCAGATTGTGTAATTCTCAGCTGATCCTGTGTACTCTGCTGTGCACTCTGCTGTGGAGGGGACACACAGGGGGACACACAGGGCGATTCCAACACCACCAAGGGAGATGAGGCTATTGGGGCTCTCATTGCAGGTTCAAGGTGAGAGATACTTTGTGTCTCTATTATACGGTTCCGTAAAATGATGGACCGCGTGCCTGGGAAATAGTACTGTATCTCTGGTTGAAATGCTGCTGTTGTGCGCTTCTCCCCTTTCCTTCTCTGTCCCCATTCTTGTGGTAGTCATACCAGAAAAACTTCTGCGTTGCCGGCCACTGCGTACTGCATTATAGTCTGATATACTGGAGGGCATTAGGAGCTCCGATAGTGTGCATCCTCACTCCACCACCATCTCCGGACCATGCCCCCTCTTTATTCTACTTATCATGTGCTTTCAGAAAATATATGGTTTTGGGGGTCTTTCACAAATCCTGAAAGCTAAAAGTGAAAAATAAAAAACAAAGGAAAAATTGTAAAAATGGTCTGGCCACCTGAGTGTACAAAATGGAGCACAGGGCCTGGCAGCGAAAAGGGTTAAAGCATTATTGGTATGGTGCATGCACTGACCTGATTAATGGAAGCAAGGGTCCAGGTGGGACTTTGGCAAGGACAGGAAGAGGTGGAGAAATGGATACCTCAGTCGGTGGTCATCAGATGGAAAGAGAACTGCCAACCTACCCTCTTTGTGTTTTAGTTTGGTTCAAGAGCATAAGGCACAGCAGTCTATGGTAAAAATCACTGATAGTTTAATGGTTGGGACAAATAATAGGCCTGGGCATTTTAGATTGAG